>CM062294.1:254705994-255295533 GCA_031216915.1 Pictodentalium vernedei
TTCAAGACTGGTAAACATTGAGAAGGCAGAAGTAATGACATTTTCATTTAGAGAATTTTTAGCCTACTATCAATCGCAGCCGTTCTTGTGAAGGAACTATGGGAGAGGCAAGCGTGGTTGGAAACAATGGACACTCTCCACAGAATACCGAACTGACAGTGTATCGAAAGTGTTGCGAGCGAATTACAAATTCTCAGCTATTTATCAAGAAAGTTTCAATTTCACGAGATATTTTGTGTTCTGTAAAAAAAATTTGCATTTGTGTGAAAGCTGAACAAGAAATTCATTATTCACGGGGAATTTTGAAAATCAGATCAACATAAAGTCCCCCCCCCCCCCCCCTACACACACACACACACTCCCCTTCCCTCTACTGAACTCTCATGTCCTCATGCATGCGTATCCCTACATAAGGGAAGCATGGGTAGCAAACTGTCAATTCTTCAGACACCACAACCCTTCCTCTCCACCGCTAGCTTCGTTTTTTTAAGTAAAAGGTAAAAAAAGTATTCTCAAGTTGTGTGGGTGGCCAATGTCATCTTCGATCAATGAGGGTTAAACAAGGTTAACATTATTAGTTATAAAGGAACGTTGTATCAAAAACATTGATGTGTAATTATTTTTATCCATCACAGGTGCCTGTGTGAGTTTGTGTTTCTGTGAGGGGGAGGGAAAATATATCTGTAAAAATTTGACCCCCCTCCCACCCCCACCCTAACATGCATTTCCTTAACTGCTTGGTTTGGTGGGCATGCTATGTTAACAATTTATTATTGGTAAGGGTGGGCCTACACTTCACAACACTTTTTCTGGGACCCACATTCCTATTCTTCCACATGTCAGTTATATTTGGCCAGTAATTCACAGTACAGATTTTTAAAATTTCTCTTCAATACTGGCAATAGCAAAAGAACACTATTAAAGAACCCTTGACATTCACGTATTTTATTTTAGAAAGATATCCATGAAACTTTTCCAACAATCATTGTCAATGTTTAATGGAGTGTTCAAAAAAGCAAAAGCAACTGAAAATTGTCTACATGCTCATGCAAGAAATCAATTAAAAATCAGTTTTTAGCTCACCAACTTCAGTTGGCATGGCACGATCGGTCGACGTCAGCGTACGTGTCCAATAATGTTAAAGCTTCTGTTTAGGTCACTTACTCGCACTATTTCCATATCATGGCCTTTATAATGCTGCTATATGATGATTATTATCATTCTACCATGATTTAACCCCTCATACCCTGCATTTTAAACATTTTTCTTGACATTTTTAGTTGCGTTTAGTTTTCTGTTTAGCTCAGAATTTCATGTTTAACTGGGTGTTTAGGTCAGCTGCTGTGCTCCATCTCTTCCCATGACACTTATATTCATCATACGTGTCCCTCAGTGTCATTGTTCCATGATTAACCCCTCATACCCTGCATTTTAAACATTTTTCTTGACATTTTTAGTTGCTTTTAGTTTTCAGGTTTAGCTCGGAATTTCATGTTTAATTTAGTGTTTAGGTCAGCTGCTGTGCTTCTTCTCTTCCCATGGCTCGTATATTCACCATACATGTTCCTCAGTATCATTGTTGCATGATTAATCCCTCATACTCTGCATTTTAAACATTTTTCTTGAATTTGTAATTGTGTTTAGTTTTCTGTTTAGCTCAGAATTTCATGTTTAACTTAGTGTTTAGGTCAGCTGCTGTGCTCCTTCTCTTCCCATGGCACTTATATTCATCATACATGCTCCTCAGTATCATTGTTCCATGATTAACCCCTCATACTCTGCATTTAAACATTTTTCTTGACATATTTTGTTGCGTTTAGTTTTCTGTTTAGCTCAGAATTTCATATTTAACTTAGTGTGTAGGTCAGCTGCTGTGCTCCTTCTCTTCCCATGTCACTTATATTCATCATACATGTTCCTCAGTATCATTGTTCCATGATTAACCCCTCATACTCTGCATTTTAAACATTTTTCTTGACATTTTTATTAGTTGCGTTTAGTTTTCTGTTTCGCTCAGAATTTCATGTTTAATTTACTTAG
Source organism: Pictodentalium vernedei (assembly GCA_031216915.1). Lineage (NCBI taxonomy): Eukaryota > Metazoa > Mollusca > Scaphopoda > Dentaliida > Dentaliidae > Pictodentalium > Pictodentalium vernedei. Next base: position 254,708,035 of record CM062294.1, read on the forward strand.
TGTTTATGTCAGTTTCTGTGTTTTACTTTTAAGAGGTTGTGTTTAGGTCAGCTTTGTCGCATGTTATGAGCCTGTTTGATACAGTTCTTGTGTTTGCCAATGTTTCTATCAAAGAGTAATGTTGGTCAACTATAGGGCGTTGGCGTCCTTCTTGTTCGTTTTGATTGGTTAATATATCGTGGGGCAACATTTCCAAGTGACTGAGAACAATCAAAAGCATGTAACAACTATTTATTTATGAAAAATATCTAAAAGAACATATTAGAAAACTTAGTTTTTCGTGAAAGCATGAACATTGTGGACAACTTTCTCGTCCATATCATGACACACAGTGCGAGAAGTGGTGAACATCCTCTCTCAGTTTGGTACCGCAGGTGACTTGACCCATCGTTCATGTGAATTCAACATTTTCAGACACCGTGGCTGACTGTACTTTTGATTGTATATATCCTGTAACCTGTCTGAAATCCATCAACAAAGTGGAATTTCCAGGCATACTGGATTGTGTTATGTGAAAGAAACATTCTCAACTTCAAGTGAGCTTCGAAACAATATAAAAAGCCCAATCCACTGAACCATACTGTGTGTTCCTTGTGTTTGCTTTGTCGAATAAACCAAGCACATCATTTGGGTGGATATTCCACTCCTGGGGTGATTTCTCACATAGGTATTGGTATGTCCAGCTAAATTATTCATCTCAAAGTGTAAAAAAAAAACCTACCTACCGACCCCATTTTTTCTGTTATGTAACCCAAACCACAACATTAATTTTTTATGGCCTCAACTACTTTCATCCATCTGTCGCTTGTTACACATGTTGAGGCAAAACTTTTCTACAGTGCTTGGTTTGCCGCGAGCATATTTTATCTGAGACACTCAGTGCACTAGATTTTTTAATATTTACCTGTGTGTGAGGGCCTCTGAACTCCTAATCTAGGGAGGGGTTCTCCCTCTCCCAGGCCCACCAACCCGCTCAGACTTGGTTCCTTGGGACATGACGAAGGCATGTTATGTCATGCTGCTGCTTAAATATTGCTCCCCTCCCCCTGCCACCCCCTTATTTGCGACCCGGTGAGGTTGTGTCCTCTTCCGACACCCCAACCCCTCCATTTCTGCATTTCACCGTCACTAGCGTAATTAACAATGATGCTGTTTGATCGAAAAGTTATTCAATGAAGAATTAAAAATACATTTTAAAAAGTGCCACTTCTACCAGTTGTGTGGTTCTGGTATTTAACTGTTTGCCTACATGTACAAAAATATGTTATTTATCCCTAGAGCAAAAGTCCATCAGTCAGTCTGTGTTTGTACGTCCAGTCCCCACAAAGACGATCCTTTGGGATTATTTGACATTCTGATTATCGCTTACACTTTGAGCTAAATAGTTAGTTAAAGGAAAGCGTATATCTGTAGGACAGAAAACAAGGAAAGTAATTAGTTACAACTTTTTATTCAGCAATAACATTGAGCAAACATGTCGGAACACGTGCAAGAGAATCCAGACATTTTACTTCTTAGTGCAAGTACATTTTGCTCCTATGCAGACCGACCCATTCTGTTAAATCGAATCAAACCTTACTTGAATGAATATTATATGCCCGGACAACCTATTTTTTCATGGTGGCTGTCCAGTAGCCTGGTGCAAACTCTGCAAGGTACAATGCCATATTGGACAGATTTGAACATACCACCGAGTGTAAATTCCACCCAGATAATAAATCAAAGTTCAGTGTGAAACTGGAGAAATTGTATTTAAAAAAAAGTTAGTAGAGACTTCTGAACTAAATCAAAAACTCTGCGAGAGGAAACTCCACTCGAGTGTACGTGTCATAATTAACCTATGCCGTCCATCATCTCATTCAACATATTGAAGACAAATTATTAACCTAAATAACCTTACAATAGAGTCCTAGCTGCAGACCAATAATGTAACAAATTTGTCACAAACTCCCAATAAAAATCGACACAGAAGTTACACCTCACAAAGTCGATTGAACTTGGACAGGTGACAATAATTACAATAGTTTGTTCAGTAATTAAAACCAGTGGCAATCTTTCATCAAGACTGTCACAACAGGGGTTTTAGCAACCAATGACACAATCGTATGACTACTTGTTATTGTTTGAAGCTTTTTTGTTCACCGACTCTCAGCAGCCTATTGTTTTGTACATATTATTTTTTAGTTCTCTCTCTCAGTTTATTATCTTGGGATAAACTTCAGAAAAAATCAGCAATGAAGGTAGGTAGGGGGTGATGAAAGTCATGAGAGTGTGATAATTTCTTATTTGTTTATTATTTTAATTTCAGGGTTGGGGGGGGGGGGTAGGTGGGGGGTTTCAGTGTCACTGGTTGTGGCGACTAATTCTTACAATTTCTGGATAAATTCTAAGGAACCACCCACAACCATTAAAAGACGGCCAGCCTTTTTGCTAATCTATTAAACTTATAAATAATTGTTGCCCCCCCCCCCCCCACCCCCAACACACACACAGTGATTTAGTGGTAATATACTTTTCCTGTAATATGAACTCCAACATGTCAAATTACAGTAGCGCACATCTGCACAGGGCAATTACATGTATATGAATGTTCCATGTTAGCACTACGATTGTCTGGATCAAAATTGTATAGGAGCGAATTGTCTTCAAACTAAAATGCACATGATAAGCAACTGACTTTGATACGTAAGGTCTACGTTGATCTTGCAGGCTGTGTTTTGACTTTAAGTTAAAACAATTTTCGTATTCAACAATGTTATGGTGAATTAATAATTAAAATTTATATTGCTGGTGGTTTTTCTTTTTTTGGAGGGGGGGGGGGGGTGGTGGCTGTGGTTATTGTTTGAAAATGTAATTACTCGATTCCAGTTAATGAAAGCAAACAGGATATCAGTATATCACGAGCACAGATCCATACAGATTATAAGGGGTCCAAAACCTGGGTGATTAAATTTAAGCCTTCATTTGTTGATTCTGTGGCAAGTGATAGCTCAAAGGGTGGTATTGATTGCCATACCGTAGCTCATTCCTTTATTCAGTGGAAAATAACACCCCACATAACAGATTGAAAAGGAAGTGCATGGGAAATACAAGTTCTGAGGTGATCAAATACTGAACTAGCAGGCCAAGTTTACAATTTACTGACTTGAAAACTTGCTCAATGAAAGTTATGGCAAAAAAAATTTGTTTTCATTGATTGCGAGGCCAAAGCAAGGTGAGAAATGAAACCATGTTGGCCTACACATATTTTACGATACGCAGTCCCCGCTTTGGGGAAATATGTAGGGTTTATGATGGTATTAAAGTTTGTTGGGAGAGACTTAATTTTTCGGGAGTGGGGGAGGAGATTTGATGTTGCCAACAGCCGGTAAATAATAGATATGCCCAACCTGTTTATTCTTTGACTTTCCCCGGTTTGTGCAGGCCATGTTTAGTGTTCTAATAACAGGCCTCATCTTTTTTAAAACTTGTTTCTAATAAATTTTAGCTTACTGTTATACACTTGGAGTACCAGTATTCCTGTATTTATTTGAGCGAATGTGTCACTTACGGTGTTTATCAAATTTTCACGTGGTGGGCTTAAAATGTAATGTCGAATGCTGCCGACCCCTCAATGAAGTTTATCATTCGCACGTGCATATTTTTCCACAGGTTTAATAAAGACAGAAGTGGGAATGAATTGAAATGAACGGCATTGAACACAAACACAATCAATTAATGTTTTTAAGGATACACATTTGTGCTGCGACTCAAACCTCCGTGGGGGCACTGTTATATAGTCCCCATATTATATTGAGATTGATATATCCTTAGTAGATAATTATATGAGAAAGATATTTTTTTTATTATTGCTGCATTTTCTGACTGGTCTGACTCATTTGCACTGAGTGACCTTTGTTTACATCTTTGTTACACTAATATATTGTACATATAGCTGTTGATTGTTTAAGTAGGTCAGGGACCTTATTTACTTGGATTGTGACAGAATCACCTGGAGACTGATAGAAACTGACAGAACATTGTAGACATTTCATCTTCTAGGACATTCTATCTGGTTACCATATAAAGGTTTGTCAACAGAATTCCAAAACTCATTTTTTTTAGAAAGCTGTTTCAGAAAGACTCACTTCAGTTGTTTCCATTGGAGATTATTATTGTTTTAGAAAAGTGCATTTATTATAGAAGCAGTGCTTCTTTGTGAATTTGGAAGATTGATTCCAAAAGAGAATTTTGAAGAGAATCTATTCATCTTGGAAAAGAGAATTTATACTTTCTGTGAAACAGAATAATATTATTTTGTGAAAAGCCAGGATTGTACTGGATTATTTGGAAATTACCTGTGGCGCCAATACCTCTTGGATTTTTACTCCATTTGAACTTTGCAGAGCGTTTTATTATATTTTATTGGAGACTGCTGAAATTTCTAAGTGAAAATTTTATCACAAATCCACTGGATACTGTTTCCGAAGAGACATTCTTGGATTTAATACTACCAGCTGGTAACTTTCTTCATAAGATTCCTCACTACTGGATTACTGGATTCTGTCAAACTACTTTGGACTAATTCAATAATTGATAAGTACCACAGTTTTTATTTTCTGTAAACCAATTAGTGTGAAAGATCTTTGTATCATTTTTAGCTCACCTGAGCGAAGCTCAAGGGGAGCTTTACTAATCACTTTCTGTCCGTCGTCCGTCGTCGTCCGTCCGGCGTTAACTTTACATTATCGACTTCTTCTCACGAACTACTGGACCAAATTCAACAATATTTGCTGTGCATGTTCCCTATCATATGTCAATTCAAATTTGTTCAAACAAAGTTGCCACGCCCACAGGGGGCATAACTCGGATAGCACCCTAAATTTGTTTCCAAAATTAAAAAAAATCTTCTTCTTCAGATCCACTGGGCCGAATTCTTTCATATTTGGTATACAACATTTCTAGGGGGGTCAGATTAAGATTTGTTCAAATCGAGCCCTTAGGTTAATATTTGGGCTCCCTATGGGAGCCCGAATTTTAACTTAGTGCAATATGAGGATTATTATTTAAAAATCTTCTTCTTCGGATCCACAGGTCAGAATCTTTTCATATTTGGTATACAACATATCTAGGGGGGTCAGATTCAAGTTTGTTCAAATCGAGTCCCTGTGTTCATATTTGGGCTCCCTATGGGAGCCCAAATTTTAACTTGGTGCGATATGAGGATTGTTCTTTAAAAATCTTCTTCTTCAGATCCACCAGCTAGAATTCTTTCATATTTGGTATACAACATCTCTAGGGGGCTCAGATTCAAGATTGTTCAAATTGAGCCTCTGGGTTTATATTTGGGGCTCCCTATGGGAGCCCAAATTTGAACTTAGTGCAATATGACGATTATTCTTTAAAAATCTTCTTCTTCATATCCACCAGTCAGAATTCATTCATATTTGGTATACAACATCTCTAGGGGGGTCAGATTCAAGTTTGTTCAAATTGAGTCCCTGGTTTGATATTTTGGGCTCTCTATGGGAGCCCAAATTTTAACTTCGTGCAATATGAGGATTATTCTTTAAAAATCTTCTTCTTCAGATCCAACAGGCAGAATTCTTTCATATTTGGTATACAACATCTCTAGGGGGGGTCAGAAGCACGTTTGTTCAAATCGAGTCCCTGGGTTGATATTTGGGCTCCCTATGGGAGCCCAAATTTTAACTTAGTGCAATTTGTGGATTATTGTTTAAAAATCATCTTCTTCAGATCCACCAGGCAGAGTTCTTTCATATTTGGTATGCAACATCTTTAGGGGGGTCAAATTCAAATGTGTTCAAATCGAGTCCCTGAGTTGATATTTGGGCTCTCTATGGGAGCCCAAATTTTAACTTCATGCAATATGAGGATTATTCTTTAAAAATCTTCTCCAGATCCACCAGGCAGAATTCTTTCATATTTGGTATACAACATCTCTAGGGGGGCCAGATTGAAGTTTGTTCAAATCGAGTCCCTGGGTTCATATTTGGGCTCCCTATGGGAGCCCGAAATTTAACTTAGTGCAATATGTTGAATTTTCTTTAAAAATCTTCTTCTTCACATCCACCAGTCAGAATCTTTTCATATTTGGTATATAGCATCTCTATGGGGGTTAGATTCAAGTTTGTTTAAATCGAGTACCTGGGTCAATATTTACGCTCCCTGTGGGAGTCCAAATTTTAACTTGGTGCAGTATGCGGAATTTTTTTCAAAAATCATCTTCTTCAGTTCCACCAGTCAGAATCTTTTCATATTTGGTATATAACATCTCTCGGGGGTCAGATTCCATTTTGTTCAAATTGAGACCCTGGGTCAATATTTGGGCTCTCTATGGGAGCCCAAATTTCAACTTAAATGCAATATGTGGAATATGCTTTAAAAATCTTCCTCTTCAGATCCACCAGTCAGAATCTTTTGATATTTGGTATACAGTATCCTCAGGGAGTTGAGATTCAAGTTTGTTCAAGCCAAGTCCCTAGCTTCATATATATGCTGAAAATTTGGAGTCCAGTCTGGACTTAGAAATTTTGGACTAAAATCTGAAAATGAGTTTTTAGCTCACCTGAGCGAAGCTCAAGGGGAGCTTTACTAATCACTTTCCATCCGTCTTCCGTCATTGTCCTTCGTCGTCCATCCAGCATTAACTTTACATTATTGACTTCTCACGAACTACTGGACCAAATTCAACAAAATTTGCTGTGCATGTTCCCTTTCACATGTCAATTTGTTCAAATGAGGTTGCCACGCCCACAGGGGTACCACAGGGGGCATAACTCTGATAGCACTCTAAATTTCTTTCCAAAATTAAAAAAAAATCTTTTTCTTCAGATCCACTGGGCCGAATTCTTTCATATTTGGTATATAACATTTCTAGTGGGTTCAGATTCAGATTTGTTTAAATCGAGTCCCTGGGTTAATATTTGGGCTCCCTGTGGGAGCCCGAATTTTAACTTAGTGCCATATGAGGATTATTCTTTAAAAATCTTCATGTCCAAAAATGGCATAAAAATTGTAGGGGTTAGGTCCATGGGGGTTAGGTTGTAGATTTTTAGATTGAAATGGGGTTTTTTGGACACAGGAATTCAATTTTTTTTTTACCAGGGCCAAACCATCGTTGGCCCTTGGCCGCCCCCATATCGGACAGATTTATTTCCCTCTGGTGGAAACCCTGATTATTGTTACCTAGGTTAACTAGCTCAAAATTTAGGGATGCAAAATTCTGAAATGTGAAGGCCTGGAAAGTTTTTTCCGCACACCCCATACCCCATCACAACTCCACCGCTAGTTAGAAATTCAAGAGGTCTCACCCCCTATTAAAACGACTCTAAACCAGGCTGACATGTGCGGTTAGCCAAACCAAAATCACAGGAACGGTCAATTGGTTAAGGTAATTTTTGAAAAAAAATTTTGCCCTGCCCCCCCCCCCCCTGCCCCCCCACACACATACACACACACTTTGAGCTGGCTACGCCACTGTATATCCCTGGCTGAATTTAGTCGAAAAGCTTCATGTGGCAAAGGTCTAAGCTTGCATAGTAAAAATCGAGTTCTTAGGGCAGTTTTCAGAATGTCTTTACCCCGAGCTTGCTTTCAGATAGCAGACAGACAGACAGACAGACAGACACCTTTTTTATATAGATTATTGGAGAGTGTGGCTTTTGGCTCTCTCTAATAATTTGTAACAAAACTAATTTTAATGAACAAATACTTAATCCCAACAATATTCTACCACTCAACCAGTTATGCAATGTTATGAATTTCCTCATACAAAACCAGCCCAATTTTGTATTACTGTCTACTGAAAGCATGTCAAATTCTAGTCCAAGAAAGCTATTTGTGCTGGTTAAAATTATGGAGGTTCTTTGTGTGTCAGTTACAGAAAGGTAAGAAAAGTAAAAACAGGATGTCGTAAATGAAAGATTCATGACAGAGTAGCTCTAGATAGTTTTTACCCCCCACACACTCAGAATCATTAAGCATAATGGAGAGTCTGTCAGTGTGTGTGTGAGGGTGTGTGTGCGTTTGAAATCCCCCCCCCCCCACACCACACACACACACACAGAGGTCATTAAGCATGATGGAAAGTCTATCGGTGTGTGTGTGTGTATGGTGCCATTCAAAAGAAATAGGGAAAGATTTCTCTAAATTAAAAGAAATGATGCTAATTGAAGAGTTCAAAGGAAAGATACATTCAGATATAAAGGCCCACCTGGATGAACAAAAAGTTGACACTTTGAACAGAGCAGCAGTACTAGCAGATGACTATGCCTTAACTTATAAAATGTGTCATAACTCTACAAATTTTTGGCTTCACAAGAATTCTTTCCAAAGTGGACCTAGACCAACTTCAGATAAAACTCATCCTTCCAGTCCTCCAAACTTTTCACCACCCAAATTTAATAGGAAGCCTAATGAGAATAAGTCATCTAATGCCAGTCCAACACCATTACGACCCAACAGTTCAAATAAAACCTGTAATTATTGTAAGAAACCAGGACATTTATTATCTGATTGCTGGCTGTTAAAAAGGAAAAATGAGTCCTCTACTTCACAGAATGCACTAGCATGTGCTCCATGCCCTGAAAATTACGTAATAAACCAAGATGCTTTAGAAAATTATAAGCCATTTATTTCTGAAGGCTTTGTTTCCCTTGAGGGGGATAAGCACTGTTCCTTACCAATAAAAATACTGAGAGACACAGGGGCTACTCAGTCTTTAATGTTAGAAGGCATTTTGCCATTTTCTGAAGAAAGTGCTACAGGGGCTCAAGTTCTAATATCGGGTATTGAGTCAAATTCTTTAAATGTCCCACTTCATAGAATAAATTTAAAAAGTAGTTTAGTAAATGGGACTGTGACAGTAGGAATCAGACCTACTCTACCTGTAAAAGGTATTTCTGTATTATTGGGAAATGACTTAGCTGGTGACAAAGTCACTGTAGAATCTCAAGTGGTGGATAAGCCGAGCACAGATGAAAGTATTATTAATTTGAAGGAATGTTTTCCTTTTGCCTTTCCAGCATGTGCTGTGACTTGGTCCATGGCAAAGAAAGCTGAGGTTGATAACAACCTCAATTGTGTTGATTTAAACAGCAAAGCTGAGGATAAGAACAGTCACAGAATTACGGATTCTGAAGATATTGATTTGTCTCAGACATTTTTGAGTCAGTGTGATGACTCCTCTAGAAATTGTAAAGAGGCCACTACACCTGAGAGTGTTAGGGGATCCTCTTTGAATGTCATTTCCCGGACATCTTTAATTCAGGAACAGGAAAGTGATCCTGACCTTGCCGAGCCACGTGAAAGGGCTCTCACAGAGGCAGAAGCCCAAAACTCCCCTGTCTGTTATTTTAAAAATTCTGATGTACTCATGAGGAAATGGCGACCACCAGAAGTACCCTCCAATAGTGATTGGGAGGTTATTTATCAAATAGTTGTCCCCACTAAATACTGGAATGAAATAATAAGCCTGGCTCATGAAAATCCAATGGCTGGACATTTGGGAGTTAGGAAAACCTACTCTCGTATTCAACAGTGTTTTTACTGGCCCAAGCTTCGACAGGATGTTGTTGAATTTTGTAAAACCTGCCACACCTGTCAAATTGTAGGAAAACCCAACCAGAAGATTCCTCCTGCTCCCCTTCAACCAATCCCTGCTTTTGAGGAGCCATTTAGTAGAATTATTATTGATTGTGTTGGCCCATTGCCTAGGACAAGATCTGGAAATGAATATCTTCTTACCATCATGTGTGCTTCTACACGATTTCCTGAGGCTATTCCTCTAAGAAATATTAAAACTAAGACTATAGTTAAGGCCTCGATAAAATTTTTCACGACTTTCGGTCTACCCAGGCCAGTGCAATCGGACCAAGGCTCAAATTTTATGACAAACATTTTTCAGCAGGTGATGTATGAGCTCAAAATTAAGCAGTACACATCAAGTGCCTATCATCCCGAAAGTCAAGGAGCTCTAGAACGCTTTCATCAAACACTGAAGACCATGATAAAGGCCTATGGGGAGGATAATGAGAAGGATTGGGATGAAGGAGTACATCTCCTCTTAATTGCAGTACGTGAGACTGAACAGGAATCTCTGGGGTTCAGCCCTTTTGAATTAGTGTTCGGACACTCAGTGAGGGGTCCACTCACTGCTTTGAAGGAGAAATGGCTCGAGGAAGAGCCACCTGAAATTTCTCTCCTGGACTATTTGTCCACTTTTAAGGAAAAATTGCACCAGGCCAGAGAAATGGCAAATAAACATTTACAGAAAGCCCAGAGTCATATGAAGACCTGGTATGATAAAAAAGGCGAAATTTCGCTCCTTTAAACCTGGGGACAAGGTACTAGTATTATTCCCTGTAAAGGGCAATGCTTTACAAGCAAGATATTCAGGCCCTTATATTGTTAAGCACAAGATCAGTGATACTGATTATGTTGTTGAGACTCCCGATAGACTCAAAAATACTCAGCTGTGCCATATAAATATGTTGAAAACATATTATGAGAGAGGACCAAACTCTCTACCAGTCTCAACAGTCACCCACATGGATGAGCTGGAAAATCCTGTAGAGGATATTCATGAAGGCGGCGAAAATGTACCTCTGAAGTTACAGAACTCAGATGGCCTGAGAGATCTACAAAATAAAACAGATTATTTACTGCCTGACCAAAGAAAAGATTTAGTTGATCTAATTTTCAAATATCAACACATATTTCCCGATGTGCCTAGTAGGACATCTGTTATTTTTCATGATGTTGATGTAGGAGAGGCAAATCCCATCAAACAGCATCCATATAGATTGAACCCTTTCAAAGCTCAGATCATGAGAAAGTAAATACAGTATATGCTGGACAATGATATCATAGAACCTAGCCATAGCAACTGGAGTTCGCCCTGTATACTTGTTCCAAAACCTGATGGGAGTTACCGATTTTGTACAGATTACCGTAAAGTGAACAGCCTCACCAAAACAGACAATTATCCAATTCCAAGAATTGATGTCTGTATTGACAAACCTGGCCATGCTAAATTTGTGACAAAATTTGACTTGTTAAAGGGTTATTGGCAAGTCCCTTTAACAGAAAAAGCAAAAGAAATATCTGCTTTTGTTACCCCATTTGGGTTGTATCAATATAAAGTAACCCCTTTTGGCTTGAAAAACTCTCCAGCAACGTTCCAGCGCATGGTTAACCACTTAATTGCAGACCTAGATCACAGTGAAGCTTATATTGATGATGTTATTATACACACAGATACAAATTGGGCTGATCATCTAAAGTATATTCAAGAATTTTTTGACAAAGTGACCCAAGCCAACCTGACAATTAACTTGGTAAAATCAGAATTTGGCAAAGCAACTGTAAATTATTTAGGTCATGTTGTGTGTCAGGGGCAGGTGAGGCCGATTGTGGCAAAAGTTGGTGCCATTGTAAATTTCCCAGTACCAAGCTCTAAAAAAGAGCTCATGAGATTCTTAGGCATGGCTGGATATTATAGAAAATTTTGTTTAAATTTCTCAAATGTTGTCTCCCCTTTGACCAGTTTATTAAGCAAAAGGGTTAGGTTTGTTTGGACTGAGGAGTGCCAGAAATCCTTTAACAGAATAAAAACTTTATTAAATAATTCCCCTGTCCTGGCCAGTCCCAATTATGAAAAGCCCTTCAAATTATTTATAAATGCGAGTGACAATGGAGCAGGTGGGTATATTGCCCAGGAAGATTCCCAAGGTATTGATCACCCTGTATGTTATTTCTCCAGAAAATTTCTCAAACATCAAAAGAATTACTCTACAGTAGAAAAAGAAACTTTGGCTCTAATTTTGACATTAACCCATTTTGATGTGTATCTAGGAACCCAATGCCCAATTACAGTTTACACCGATCATAACCCCTTAACTTTTATCAATAAAATGAAAAACAAGAATCAAAGATTATTGCGGTGGAGTTTAGCCTTTCAAGAATATAATTTAGAGATTAGGCATATTTCGGGAAGAGATAATGTTGTAGCTGATGCTCTTTCCTGAATATCCTAATTTAAAATGATATGATCGGTCCCTATTCACTTCAAGTGTACATATGTTTATTTAAAAAAAAAAAATTGTGAAGATTATGGTGTGTGTGTATTGTAAACCAATCAGAGACTGTTAAAATTATATAAAAAGTTTTCAGTACCTTCAAACTTTTTCTTTTAAGGCTGGGTGTGTTATATAGTCCCCATATTATATTGAGATTGATATATCCTCAGTAGATAATTATATGAGGAAGATATTTTTTTTATTATTGCAGCATTTTCTGACTGGTCTGACTCATTTGCACTGAGTGACCTTTGTTTACACCTTTGTTACACTAATGTATTGTACATATAGCTGTTGATTGTTTAAGTAGGTCAGAGACCTTGTTTACTTGGATTGTGACAGAATCACCTGGAGACTGATAGAAACTGACAGAACATTGTAGACATTTCATCTTCTAGGACATTCTATCTGGTTACTACATAAAGGTTTGTCAACAGAATTCCAAAACTCATTTTTATACCCCCGCTTCGAAGAAGTGGGGGCTATATAGGAATCGCCCTGTACGTCCGTCTGTCCGTCCGTACGTCTTTCCGTCCAGACAAATTCTTGTGTGACCAACTCCTCCTACATTAATGAACCGATTTTGATGAAACCTTCATCTCTACTAAGTGAACATGTGCATATTCCAAACTTTTTGATCTGCGACAATTTTAACCAGGTTATCTCTCTTGAACTTTGATTTAATATGGGTTTCTACATGAAATTCTTGTGTGCGCAACTCCTCCTACATTTATCAATCAATTTGGACAAAACTTTTCAGACATCATCACTACTAAGTGAACATGCGCATATTCCAAGATTTTTGATCTGCAACAATTTTAACCAGGTTATCTCCCTTTGACTTAGATTTATTGTGTCTTTCCATCCGAACAAATTCTTGTGTGCGCAACTCCTCCTACATTAATGAACCGATTTTGATGAAACCTTTCAAACATCATCTCTACTAAGTGAACATGTGCATATTCCAAACTTTTTAATCTGCGACAATTTTAACCAGGTTATCTCTCTTGAACTTTGATTTAATATGGGTTTCTGCATGAAATTCTTGTGTGCGCAACTCCTCCTACATTTATCAATCAATTTGGACGAAAGTTTACAGACATCATCACTACTAAGTGAACATGCGCATATTTCAAAATTTTTGAGCTGTGGCAATTTTAACTAGGTTATCTCCCTTTAACTTAGATTTATTATGGGTTTCTACATGAAATTCTTGTGCGTGCAACTCCTCCTGCATTTATCAATCAATTTTGACGAAACCTTTCGAACATTATCACAACTAAGTGAACATACGCATATTCCCAAATTTTTGATCTGCGACAATTTTAACCAGGTTATCTCCCTTTAACTTGGATTTATTATGGGTTTTCAAATGGGATTCTTGTGTGTGCAACTCCTCCTACATTAATGAACCGATTTTGAATACATGTTGCACATTGTAAATGTGTTTTTCCAAATGTAAACCATATATGTGTGGGCTCTTTAAGTATTCAGTGCTGTTCTGTGGAAGGCCACATGCAAATACAAATTTCAACAACAAAAAATGATCTTTATGTATACATTTCCTTATGGCCTTCGCCTACATGATCAGAGGTGCATTCCTCTAAAAACCCAAAGCGGGGGTATTAATCACCTTCAGTGATAGTTCAAGTTTTTAGAAAGCCATTTCAGAAAGACTGACTTCAGTTGTATCCATTGGAGATTATTATTGTTTCAGAACAGTGCATTTATTATAGAAGCTGTACTTCTTTGTGAATTTGGAAGATTGATTCCAAAAGAGAATTTTGAAGAGAATCTATTCATCTTGGAAAAGAGAATTTATACTTTCTGTGAAACAGAATAATACTATTTTGTGAAAAGCCAGGATTCTACTGGATTATTTGGAAATTACCTGTGGTGCCAATACTTCTTGGATTTTTACTCCATTTGAATTTTGCAGAGCATTTTATTATATTTTATTGGAGACTGCTGAAATTTCTAAGTGAAAATTTTATTACAAATCCACGGGATACTGTTTCCGAAGAGACATTCTTGGATTTAATACTACCAGCTGGTAACTTTCTTCATAAGATTCCTCACTACTGGATTACTGGATTCTGTCAAACTATACTTTGGACTAATTCAATAATTGATAAGTACCACAGTTTTTATTTTCTGTAAACCAATTAGTGTGAAAGATCTTTGTATCATTTTTTTTATATTAATTTTTCTTAATTAAATTTCGGAATAGTTAAATTCATAGTTATTGTTGCTGATTCTCAGATTTCTTTCTGTTACAAATATCAATAATATTTCCACACTGTAACAGCACCGTGATAAAGATTGTTGCCGTGGGCTTATCAACGATCATCTTCAGATGCATATCGGCACTTTCTTAATCCCATCCATGCTAGAAGAAGCTCTGACCTTCTGTGTATTTTTCTGTCCACTGTGTCCACTGTATGTACTCTATGGTCGTCTTCTCGTACAATACTAAAACATAAAAGATGACTGTAGATGGAGCTGTTAATTAACTGAGTGAGAGAAGACAACAGTAATCTGCTCACACCGCTTTACCATCTGCCAACATCTGCGCATTTGTAATCTGGAATGGGAATGTCATTATTTAACAAATTCCATGTTTCTGTTATCACAACAATACTCGGTTAGACAGGGTTATGTCTGCATTTTATGCTTTTTTCGAAGATTGTTGGGAGTGGGTTGCCAAAAATGGCCCGGAAAAAAGAATAAACAAGAAAAATGTTACTAAGGTAACACATGCCCCCCCCCCCCCCCCCCCCCCCCCCCCCCACCTTGACCTTATGGACCTGGCTGTGGTGTGTGTCCTTTATAATTGAGCGAAGTTAGATGACTGTAGCCCTAATAGTTTTGGAGTTATGCTTGGGACACGATTTGTGACCCTGAACATATGAAGGTCAATTGTGACCTTCACCCTGCAGATGCAGCGGAAACTATTATACGCGACACACATTCTGACTGTCCTTAACATTTGTAAAAAGTTTAACAATTGTACTATGATTCATTTCTGAGTTATCACTGTGATAAGAATATTGACCGATTTTTAGTGTGACCTTCAAATGTGACCTTGACCTTGAAGGTACGAACCAGGCTATGGTGTGTGACACATCCTCCCATGGTCCTTTATGATTGTGTGAAGTTTGATGACTGTGGCCCTAACAGTTTTCGAGTTATTGGCTCAGACACAAGGAAGGACACACGTACACTTCAATCACTATATGCCACCCGACTTAAGTCTGGGGGCATAAAAATGCAGGGGTGTCTGAAGGGTGGAAATTGTTTTTTTCTGATTCTGTGCAAATGTTTTCCAGACTCCACCCTCCTGGATTCAAGGGAATTTGTTCATCAAGTATATCACGTGTCACGATCATTCAACTTTCTCGAGGCCAGAGGAGTAAATGTTCCCCTGCACCCCTAAAGCACTTACAGTGGCGTAGCTAATGGTGGGGGTTCTCACCCCATCCCCCAATATTTGCCCAAAAATCGAGGTAGTTGGGGAAATTTTTCAGGCAAAAATACAAGCAGTTGAAGATTTCGTACATGGTTGTGACAGAGTTGGGTTTTTTTCTGAATGTGGTATTACATTTCCATGAAAATTCCAACCGCTGACTCCCATGGACAGAGTTCTGACCGAACAATGCAAGATTTTCCGTCTATACTCAGCAGCTCTGAGTGTTACGTGTTTTGTTCTCTTCTATGGCTAACCTCATTCATATTAAAGTAACGACTCATACTTTGTACATTTTATAATGAAAAATGTTGATCTATAAGCAAAAATCTACGGTCGTCTTCTCCTACAGTACTAAAAGACGACCATAGATTGAGCTGTTAATTAAGTGGTTCTATCTGCGAGTGTGATTGGATTAACCATCTTTGCGATTGAAATCCCATTGATAATCATTATTTGACTCCCCAAGTGGAGCCCCCAGTAGGGCTGCACGGTATTCGGATTTTGGTACCGGTGACGGTATTGAAAACAATACTGCGGTATACCGGTATACCGTGAAACAGTTCAGATTGAAAACAAAATAAAACTGAAATACATGTACCTTACTTTTATGAAAGTGCTTGATAAATGTGATGTACAACTACAAGGTCCTAGGTGAAAAACAACTCATGTAATTCGGTACGTTCTAAGTGCTGAGTTTACTCTGAATGTAACAGAATTTTGGAGTTCATTAATTCGTTGTTTGTCGGCAATCTGACAAAAAAATGTTTCAGATCACACATATTCACAATTGCGAAATGTGCAACAATTTTTGTCAAATATGACAGACGTGTGACGCCATCACTGGGAGAAAACATTGTCGGCTGTGATTGACACCTCCAGACTGTCATGAAACTGAAGAGTGATCACGTCTTGGAGGCGTGCTTAATATCAACAGACCGACTGGCCTGACATATGACAGCTGACATTTGACATTGCCATCTGAGGAGGTTTACTGCAGGAAGATAGGAGAAAGGGAGGAGCTACTACTGGTTGTTTGTGTAACCAGGCCCTTGGAATTCCATCAACTGGACACACGTTTTGATAAAAAAAGTTTTGTTTCCCACTGTTTTTCATGAAGCCACATATACGCAGTTAGCACAATGGCTGGCTCAGTAATTAAACGCTTATCAGTCAAGTGAGGTTGACCATGTTTTTACAGGAATTAAATTGACAAAGACAAATTTACTTGTATGCGAGATTTAGATGAAAGCCAGTGAACCCAATGATAATTTTATGGCTTATATTCGTATTAAACAATAGGTTCAATAACTTCTTAGAAATGGATTATTGTCGTTCTTCCATTCAAATCACTCATTTTCCCAGATCAGTAAGTAATACTTCTATCTATTGCTCCAAAAGTATCTTTTTTATTCATGATATCACTTGCATTTAATATGTGCCCTATTTTCGCGCATTATTTATATTTTTATTTCAAGAAAACGCGAATTTCAAATCATAATACCGGACCCAAAAATTGTATACCGTTACTCACGGTATACCGGTATTCATTTTTGATGGACGGTTTTAACCGGTGACGATTTCAATACTGGTACCAACCGGTATACCGTAATACCGTGCAGCCCTAGCCCCCAGGTTATGTTTGTATTCATATAATATAGCCCATACGCTAATACACAATAACCTCTCAAACTTGCAGTTATATAATTAAACCACCTGGCATACTACAGAGGTTTGAATAAGGACTAAAAGGTTCATACATGTACCTGTCCTGCTTCGAAATTTTTTTTATTTTCGTAATAATCTACGTTGAATGTGCCAATTTGTTCCTGTCTTAGGTTGCCCGATTTTTTTTAGTCTTACCCCGTCATCGGAAGCAAACAGCGTCAAATTTGTAAAATCGCTTTCGATTTTTCAAAAATATTTCTTCTGTTTCTCGTGGTAAATGTGCCAATTTGTTCCTGCCTTAGGTCGCCCAATTTTAGGAGTTTTACCCGTCATCGGAAGCAAACTGTGTCACATTGGTAAAATCTCTTAGAATTTTTCAGAAACATTTTTCTTTTTTGCCAAATCATTTAGGATTGCCAATCACTTAGGATTTATTTTTTCTGTTAATTTTGTTTTTTCTTATTTTTTTCTTCTTCTATATTTGTCAGTTTATTATACGCTAAATGACAGAATAGCGAAAAAATTACAGAAAGATAGAAATCTTATCCCCCACTGTGAAGATATAGAAATTTTCACTTTCACGATATCAATCAAAATGGCAGCTTTCAAAGCATCACTTCAAGATGAATATGAGTCAAATTATCACTAAAAATGATCAATTTGTTCTAAAAACGTATAATGAAAGGGAAATCTAGTGTTTTTGAGTGGATTCTGATCATATCCAGCAATAATTCCACACATATTCACCTTGAATAGATGCATGAAACCCGCCATCGCAGCCTGAATATGCAACGATTAGCTGTTTACTTTCATGCATCAATTCAAGGTTGAAACGTGATGAATTATCGATATGAATGATCAGATTCTTATAAAAAGCATATAATAAAAAGAAAATCTAGTGTTTTTGAGTGGATACCGAAAATTATCTCACTCGTGACTGAGACAAATGTTTATTTTTGCTCATGCAAGTGCTGGCGAAAAATAAACATTTGTCTCTGTCACTCATGAGATAATTTTAGATTTTCACTCAAAAACACTAGATATCTATCAATTAACTATGTTCTGTCTCTTTACAGAAATTGTTTTGCTTGCACGGACTCTCTTCCTCTGTCCAGGTTTTTTTTTACTACGCCTGCAACTCTGGGGATTGTCAGTGCCCCGTCATTCGAAGTTAAATGTTTTGAATTGTCAATGGTCAAGTTCAAGAGTTTTTTTCTTTCTGTGATCCCATTGGTCAGTGGTCAAGTATGTCCATGTTTCATGTCTTTCCTGTAATTTTTTTGCAGGCGGGGGCAATATAAAATTTCCACACCCATGGAGAGCACTCTGAAAGTCAGTCATTTGGCCTGTTACTATCGCTTCAGGTCTATCAGTCCGGTCCGGCAGTTTCAGAATTTTCCAGTCATTGTCCAGTTTAATCATGTTATTCATCGACTCACAGTTATTGTTTGTCCGAAGTTTGCATATGCTTTTACTGCATTGTCTAGCCTCAAAAACCTTTCTCTGTAATTTGGGAGGGCAGATTGTCATTTAAGTATTTTCTGTTGTATTTAGTCTTGATTTCTTCTTCAATTGCTTCATATACTGTGCTGTCTTCAAGTGTTATTAAACCAGTATAAGAATTAAAAATTTTGTTTATAATGTTTGATATAGTCTCTTGCGTGTCCAGCCTATCAGTTGGCCTCTATGTCCTTCGTACCATGCAGGCTTTGGGCGAATACTTTGTAAAACATTTGCTGTGCCTCGATCGATCAAATGAACTTCGATAATGCTAAATCTGATGTTGCCTGTTGGCTTCCATACTTTGTTTTTCAGTGTGTCTTAAAATTAAGGTCAGTCACATCTTTTCAGTTTGCTCTAGTGTGCGGCATAAATAATTTATTTGAAAGAATATAAGGCAGATGATCGTGTATTAAAGTTTGGATGCTTGTATTTTAATAAAATGATCAGTTGTTAAAAGTATCTGCAACGTAAATAGCAATGCTCAATTGAAAGAAATGCTATAAAAAATTGCTGAAAAGTGACAATCACAGGCAGTGATACCGTTTGTATGTCAAGTTGTCAATGGATGAGTTGTCAATACCAGTGGATTATTTCCAACCAATTGTCAACCACCCACCCGACCACTAATGTCCCCAGACAATAAATCACACAGTAGTTTTCAGAATATATATTGAATCAGGCTGAATGTTAGGAACTGGAACCAGACCGTATTTCTTCAGAAATGGAAGGTAACAAGTTAACAACTTGCCATTTTTCGTTTTTCAGAAGTCACTCTTTAATTTTTTTCTCTGATGTATTAGCAGCATCTGCTACTACCTGTCGCTTACAAAGTTCACATTTGCACGTTTTCTTATCAGTTCAATAAACATATGCGACCCACAGGCTTTTAGATTTACGATCCAACTTGATGAGTTGACTTTCTGTCAATTTCGCAGAAAAATATAAATACCGAAATAAGCAATATCTTGATTTGGTTTCGGTACGGTTTTCGGTATCCCTGTAATATCGAAACCATACCAAAAATTTGGTATACCGCACCGCACTAATCTCCTGGTCCGAATGGGCTAATGACCTAAAATTTTCACTGATTTGTCATCAGTACACTTTTTCATAACCAACTGGTAACAAAAGTTTACTAAAATTATTTTTTTTGCCAAAATTTTCTAAAACATCAAAAATAGTCCTGAAAATCAGACATTTAGCCTTTTTAGGCCTACAATCTCAGCACTGTGAATTAGCAGAACACCAATAATGGACTAAATAATAAGAATGTAATGTATCATTATCATAAATGCAAAGGAAATTTCGATTTTAACCACAATATGTACAAAATGGTCACGAAACGTCATGTTTTAAATCCTAAATCTCATAACAGACAAATGATGGGTTAACCCTTTACCCAACAAATCGCCCGCATCCGCCTGCGTAATAATCAAATTCACCAGTTGAAAAAACATTATTTTTCAAAAAATTTCAACAAAACCATATCATGTGACCCCTCGTTGGAATGAGCTCGATGAGCTCATTCCAACGAGGGGCCACATGATATGGTTTTGTTGATTTTTTTTGAAAAATTGGAAAAAATTAAATTTAAAATAATAAATTTTGATATCGTCTGCGTTGGGTAAAGGGTTAA
Organism: Pictodentalium vernedei; assembly: GCA_031216915.1. Taxonomy (NCBI): domain Eukaryota; kingdom Metazoa; phylum Mollusca; class Scaphopoda; order Dentaliida; family Dentaliidae; genus Pictodentalium; species Pictodentalium vernedei. The sequence goes on from CM062294.1 coordinate 254,728,388, forward strand.
CATATATGCTACATCACCATACTAAGTAATCATAGTTGAATGGTACACATATAAAGATGCTGGGCTAACTGTGTTTAGGATCAGTTTAAGGGCAGAGATATGACCTGGGGACAACATTATCACACTGCTCCAGGCCTGGAGAACTATCGCATTTGATTTTATCACATGCATGACCCCTGTGCATTTCTTATCTGGCGTGGACGATTCATCTTCCATGCATTCACAGGTCAGACTTATCAATTAGTCGATTGTGAGAGCCAATGTCAGACAGTCATAACAAAAAGGGGAAGTATGCTCAACAAAGCATAGAGTAGGGTTAAATTTACAGTACAGTCAGATTGATTGGTTTGTTGACTTCACAAGCATGTCATTGTAAATATCAGTATAAATATATGACAAGAACTTAAACAGTTTGGCATGTTTTATCAATGATCAGAGACGCCCACTGTTATTAACGCCAACTTGTTTCTGCTGATTGTATATATCTGTCAATCTTGTAGAGTATCTGCCCATTCGTTTGATGTCAAAATTGTATGTACTTCGGGAATAGCTGCAAGGTACGTTCTTTACATTCAAATTATAGGAATAATCACGCACTGCACGGTACCGACAATGCCAATAGCAAGTTTTATTTTAGAACATGTGCCAACAAAATGTAATGGAACAAAGGCCCCGTTGTATGGTGCCCTGAAAAAGAGACTCCCTCTCTCCCATATGTACCTGCAGGTAATTCTAAATAGCCTTGGTAAGAAGTAAATTTCTGCTTACTGTGGCTATTTAGCATTACATCCAGACATGTAGACCCTAATCTATATTAGAGGGAGCACATGTATGGAATATTTTTTTTTTTGGGGGGGGGGGGGGATGCACGGGCATAATATACATATATCAGAAAAATGGAAGAGACAGTCCTGTGTTGGGGAAAAGTATCAAGGTGGTGGTGTCCCTCTCGCTTTGAGGCTTGAAAGCATCCAAAGTGTGTTATGTCATCTGTAATCTCATTAGCTGATGCCAAATGCAAATCTTACAATTCAGAATTTTAAATGTGGGGATGGGCATTAAGGCATAGCTCCTCCAGGCCCCCTTAGCTACACCACTGATTGCCTCCACTTTCTTGAATAAAAAAAATGCAGCTTCGTGTTGATTAGTTTTCAGGCTATATATTTTAACAACGAACTGAAAAAAACAAACAGTTCATATCTCATTCTTCCAAATGTTGACTTTAACACTAAACAGTTTAACCTAGGAATTCCAAGTAAATTTTCTGTTAATAGATCACCGAGTTAGCCAATGCAGTGAAATATCAAGAGCACAAATCTTGAAATGCTAACATGACTGTTTAACAATTAACATTTTTTCGATTTGTGCAAGCCTGTAAGAGCATTAACGTGTTCTCACACTATATGCGACACGAGCATTGCGAGCAATGGAATAATTGTAAAATCGTCCCTTTCTGTTCTTTTTACGGCTTTGGAAAGGTTTGGCGACTTTAACTTTGTACAGATGATGGCTGTGAGTATATTACAAAAGTCTGTGTGTTCTGTGCGTGAAACACAGCACTCAACTCGGATCAAGTCTTCACGGCAAGACACTGAAAGACATCGATAACGTCTCGGGGGAACAAACAACGGTTAAGACATGAGTAGGCCTATGCATGGTATATGGGATCAATTGATTGTTCAGTTTCCGAAATAAGAAACTGGCAATTCATCAGTTAACACACAATAATTATTCCTTATAACATATGCTCCAGGAGAACAATTCATTGTTTCTGTTACTCTGAGATAATAGATTGTACCAGAGTGAGGTAAAATAGGAATTGCCCCTGCGAAAGGTTTTCGTCCCTGCAAAGCAGTCTGATAAGAGTGATTTTTAGCCCTTGAAGATTTTTAGCTCACCTGACTTTCAGTCAGGAGAGCTATAGTGATCACTCACTGTCCGTCGTCTGTGAACATGGTGTTTGCGTCTTCTCCTCCCAAACTGCTGAACCAATTTAATTGATATTTGAGATAATATTTTGTTATGACATTGCAATTTGATTTTGTTCAAATCAAGTTGCCTCGCCCCTTGGTAAGGCCACGCTCAAAAAGTGTGCGTAAATCTTAAAAAATCTTCTTCTCATGAACCAGCAGTAGCAGAGACTTGATATTAGGTGTGCAGCTTCCTTTTGAGGTGTAGACTCAGATTTGTTCAAGAGAAGTTTGTGGGGCTATATTTGCCGTTATGGGAGGGGCAAGAATTTTTGCCACTCCCAAAATTTCTATTTTCTAAACCGAGAGGCAGATTTGATCCAAATTTGATATGAGGGCTTATTGGGTCATAAGTACTTAATTTATGCCCAATTTTTTTTTCCCGTCGCCCCATGGGATCTGCAGGAGCTAAAAATAGAAAAAAATTAAAACGCCCATATCTCCAAAACTACACGGCACTGAGAATTCTTATTTGGTGTGAAGCTTCCTTAGGACCAACAGAATGGAATGGTCCAAAACAATTGCTATCGGTTTTATCATGGGGTACTTTTTGGGGACTTTGAAAAAGTGCTGAGTCCGCATTTTTTAACACTGTGGGTAATGGGAAAAACATGTAAGACTACTTTTCTCCCAAACCACTGCTCCAAAAGCTTTCAAATTTCACATTTAACATCTTTGAAAGATTGTTTCACATGTTTATTGAAATCAATTCCCTGGGTCCATATTTGGGCTCTCTATGGGAGCCCAAATGTTTAAATTAGTGCAGTATGAGGAATATTCTTTAAAAATCTTCTTCTTCAGATCTACCAATAAGAATCTTTTGATATTTGGTATGCAGCATCTTTACGGGGGGTGAGATTGAAGTTTGTTCAAGCCAAGTCCCTGGGTTCATATTTAGGCTGAAAATTTGGGGCCCTTTCCGGACTGAAATTTTGGACCAAAATCTGGAATTTTTTTTTTGTTTTTTATGCGTTTTGGTCAATTTTAAGACAAAAAAAAAATTTTTTTTTGACACTGAAAATTTGGGGTCTGGGTGGGACTTTGAAAATTTTGGACCAAAATCCTGAAATTTTTTTTCTGTCGGTGAATTTTAAGACAAAATTTTTTTTACACTGAAAATTTGGGGTCCGGGTGGGGGCCTAGAAAATTTTGAACCAAAATCCGGAATTTTTTATGCATTTTAAGACAAAAAAAATTATTTTTTTACACAGAAAATTTGGGGTCCAGAGGGAATTGGAAAATTTTGGACCAAAATCCGCAATTTTTTTTTTTTTTTATGCGTTTCGGTCAATTTTAAGACAAAAAAAAATTATTTTTTTTTACACTAAAAATTTGGGGTCCGGGTGGGACTTGGAAAATTTTGGACCAAAATCCGGAAATTTTTTGGGTTTTTTTATGCGTTTTGGTCAATTTTAAGATAAACAAAATTTTTTTAGCTGCGACTAGCAGCTCTATAAGTGGCAATGTCTGTCTGTCTGTCGGTCGGTCGGTCGGTCGGTCGGTCGGTCTGTCTGTGACCAGCGAGTTTCAAAACTCAATAACTTTTGAAATACTTGATGGAATGACTTTATTTTTGGCATGTAAGTGTATCTTATTGATGTCTAGCCACTGTTCAATGCATGTGTTGTTCCAAATATTTTTCTTGGAGTTATGGCCCTTGATGAACTTAGAATTTTGTGAAATTGCACCACCCGTCGCAGCTACGGCGTCGATGTCGCGATTTTTTTTTACACTGAAAATTTGGGGTCTGGGGGGGACTTAGAAAATTTTGGATCAAAATCCGGAAATTAGTTTTTTGGTCTTTTATGCGTTTTAAGAAGAAAAAACAAATTTAGGCTGAAAATATTTTGTTGGGGAAAAAAATCTGTTTTTTATGCGTTTATCTCAATTTTGGGACGTAAAAGTGCAGGAACTGAAAATAGAAGGAAAATCCTGTGTATTGTGTGGGCACAATCGTTTCATCTAGTTGGTTATATGCTTTTCTTAGGAGGGAGCGTATGCAGCTTATTCAAGTGAACTTTTTCGAATGGAATAGTTTTAACGTGCCGAAGGCGCGCAGGGACAGTATGGGGAACAAGCCCATTTGACCCTCAGTGATTGTAAATGACTAATTTCCACATGTCTACTCATGTTGAAGGAGGAGCAGGTTCAGGTACTCGGCAGGTGTCACCGGTTGTGGCGTGATGGTCTCTTTGACTGATGTCTGTCAAGTCCCTGGTTTGATATTTAGACTACCATGTCAGGTGAGCGCCCTCAGGCCCCCTGGGGCCTCTTGTTCAGAACACAAGTACTGCTGCCCAATCGGTTCTCGGAATCTGAGCAATCAGAGGATTCTATGTTTAAATTAAATAGTTTTCACAGAGCAGATTTGGTCGCAGAGCAGATTTCTACTCACTGGAGTAAGACGGAGTGGTATACACCAACCTCTTTGCATTTATCAAGTAGCAGGGTTATCGACTGAGGCTGAGGTCACCTGAGGGAAACGTATGTTATTTTTAGGCCTGGTGGTGGACTTGAATTTTTCAAACAAAACTTTTTTTCATATCAACATCTGCACATTCTGCACAGGACAAAACTATGCTCCCCACCCGAACCCAAATTTGTGACAAGCAAACAAAACTTTTTTTCATATCAACATCCGCACATTCTGCACAGGACAAAACTATGCTCCCCACCCGAACCCAAATTTGTGACAAGCACACATATTTTTTGACAACTAGTTTTTTTTATGGGGGTGGTGTTGCACCCCTCACCCCTATATCTATGCCACTGAAGAATGGTGTGGAAAGGGGGGGGGGGGGGAGGGGGGGGAGCTTTCCAGAGGAGAAATTGTTTTGAAAATAGCACTTAAAATGAAAACAATCTTGTGCAACCTGGCATCAGGAATGGTCATATTTTGCATGCGGGGAAAGTGAATGGCATAAACTTCCTGTTACAATATAATAAATAAATGGGATATAAACTGACCCCAGAGAGGTCTCCCATTTTAGAATCCGTTCTATCTAACAATTCCTTCATTCAGGCAGTAATAAAAAAAATTATCGTTGCTTAAAACAGTCCAGGCGAACCTGTTCTAACACCAGTGACCAAAAAAAACTGTATGAGGAATATGAACAGTGGTATGATAAGAAACTATTGGCTACAACTCAGATTTGCTTCATTGGGTTTTTAATACTTACTTGAATGGTACTGAATTCTTGATCTATTTTAATAACCTGGTCATTTGTGTGAAGGCGTTCAAGGCGGCAGTGATGTAAATTTCAGAATTGGTGGCTAATTGAAAATGTTGACATGTTCACATGGCTAGCGTTGTTATTATGGGATCTGGTCACAGGAAAATGCTCCCAGATATTGATAAAATAAGAAGCTCAGAAAAATATATCCCCTCACTATATATTAAATATAGACTTACATGTGTTTGGAAGGGATATATTTTTTCTCAGCATTTTATTTTGTCAAATGTCTGGGAGCACATGCCTTTGATCTGGTCTACTTCTTTGTCCAAGGTTTTTTTTGGGGGTGGGGGTGGGGGTGGAGGAGCAGCCGATTGTGTTCATTTGGGAAAACATGCCCCACACACTCCATCCCTCCACTGGCTAAGCCACTGTTTATAAGCTGTAAACATGATAGGATATTATCAACCAACATCATGTGGAAATAGTCATACAGGTTGTTTCAGTTCACTTCAGCTTATGGCGTTACTAGCCTTTAGCAGAAATCTTTTCAACAGATCTTAATGGTCTCTCTGGAAAGAGGGCAAAGCTTTTAAGGGTAAGGAAAAGCCCGGCTGTGATTCTACAGAATCACTCCATCTAGTATTTTATTATCATTATTAAAGAAAGATAGAACTCTGCTCTTGTATATTGTAACTGTTGTGTGAGTGTTGCTATTTCTAGGGCAAGTGGTGAGTTTCTCTGTAGCCTTCTTCACATATGCAGAGTTGTGAGGCAATCCCCGCAGACTAAATCCTAAAGTTCTCAATGAGTAGCGAGGCAATCCTCTCTGACTCCACACAATTTAATTCTATTGTATAATTTTAATTTTTTGAAACTTACTTTGTTTTTCTGTTAAGGGTTCGGTGTTCGTTCAGCTCAACCGTTAATTCACTATCTTGGAATCTGTTGAGGGTTTTGTTTTGTAGGCCTTTTAATCGCATATCAATACTTTATTTTTGCTATCTCATGAAGTTCCTTTATTGGTTTCCACTTGGGCTTGCATAGTGCCACGTGCAGGGCATGATTATGAACACTCTGTAACTTCTGAATGTTGGTTTTGCTCAGGTCACTTGTTATTATGGCACTGTATTCTAGTATCAGATGTATAAATTATTTGTAGAGCTTGAGAAGCACATCTTTGTTTGCTCCCCCAATTTTTACTAATGATCATCTTCAGGAAATTCCCCGCGGGGACCCCGGGAAGTGATGAAGCAGTTCCTGTTCACTGCAGTAAACAGGCTCTGTTTTACTGGTAAAATAGGACCCAGTCACAAATGCTTGGGAGGTGCAAACCCTCTCTAAAATGGGCAGTATGGCTTATTAACACTCACCCCTGATCTTGAGTTGATACTCATGTTGTGGTCATAATTAGCTATTGTGCAAAAATATGTGACCTTTAACACCAATAAATAAATAAATATATCTTCAGAAAATTGATATGTCTAGTAGCTCTAACCGTAATGGATATTACGTGACAGTTCAGACTGAGGTTGCTGTCAAGTATAAATCACAAAAATTTACCTTCATTGCTTGTTTTTGCAATAAAGTTTTTTCTTCTTATAGCATCGCTCAGAAACAAGTTTTCTTTTAACCTTTGTCAGGAGACTGTTTTTTTCTAATTTGAAAATAGTGTCAATATTGAATATTTCAGTTATAATTATTTATTTATTGGTGTTTAAGGTCACATACTTATGCACAATGGCTAATCGTGACCGTGACAGTTTTACGGGTGGAGGAAGCCGGAGTACCTGGAGAGAACCACCGAGCAACGACGAGCAACTGTCAGCTCTTCAACATCGTAACTCTGAACTCTGCACCGCAGCACAGGCAGGGTTAGATTGGTTGAAGACATGCGCACCATCGACGTGCAGTACGCCTCAGTACACAGCGTCATCGTGCCCCCATGTAGGCAATTGGGGTGAAGTGTCTTGCCCAAGGACACAACGCGGTTGCCGCAGGTGGGATTCGAACCGAGGACCTCTCGGCTTGCAGCCTGCACCTCTACCAACTGAGCCACCGCACCCCCGAATATTTCAGTTAAAGACATACATGTACCGAGGGCTTGTTTGCCTTATTCTAAGTTTTTTTCTAAATTGAAAATGGTGTCAATATTGAACATTTCAGTTAAAGACATACCGAGGGCTTCTTTGCCTTATAAACTGCAAACATTGGAAAATGATTGTGTGCACAACAGTCTCAATAATTTGCCAACAACTTCTCTATAACTATGTGGACAACATTAGCTGCTGGTACCAACATGGAATTTATATGAATTAGGACTTACCTACACTCTAATATGATAGTTGTTTTGTTTTAAATATCCTGGTTGGCCATCTAATTGATAATAAAAGTTTACACAAGTACAGAACTTAGTGCTTTTATGTGGCGGAAAAAAAATTGCATTTTTGGCCATTTACGCATTTTTTCCAGCCTCAAACCACCCACCCCTCCTTGAGTGTAGAATAGTGCTGTGCAGTATACCGACTTTCTGGTATGGTTTCAGTATTACAGGGATACCGTAAACTATCCCCAAACCAAATCAAAATATAATATATTTCTGTATTTATATTTTTCTGCGAAATTGACAGAAAATCAACTCATCAAGGTGGATCATAAACCTAAAAGCCTGTGGGCCACATATTTTGATTGAATTGATTAGAAAACATGCAAATGTGAACTTTGTAAGCGACAGGTAGTAGCAGATGCTGCGAATACATCAGAGAAAGAAATTAAAAAAATGACAGAAAACGAAAAGTGGCAAGTTGTTAACTTGGTACTTCCAGGCCTGGCATTTTCAGGAGAGCGATTTATTTGCTCGCCTACTGCTCGCCTTAAAAAAATTAAGGAGGGCAAAAACTAGCCCTCCTGGCCTTAGAAAATAATGATTACCGTAACAGCCTATTCCTAAAAACCAACATCTTTTTAGATCTCTGCTATATTAGTGGTCTCTGTAAGATGGCCACACTTCCCCTCCCACACCTCCTGGCCTTGCCAAGGCCCGGAAGTATGGGGGGGGGGGGGGGCAGTGTAGCCACCTCACAGAGACTACCTTTGTTTACAGTCCCAAATAAAATGTAAAAAGCCCACTAGGAAGAATTCATTAATAGTAAAACTTGATTTGCCACTTTTAGCTTTTGTAAGCTTGAGGAGAGCTAATAGCTCTCCAAGGCCATGCGAGGGAAGCAACTTTTAGCCCTCCTGCTCTTTTAAGAATGCCAGGACTGTACTTCTGTTTTTAAAGAAATATGGCCTGGTTCCAGTGTTCCTACATGTAACATTCAGACGGATTCAATATATTTTCTGGAAATTACTGTGCGATTTATTCACAGGGGACATTAGGGGTTGGGTGGGTGGTTGACTGGCTGTAATAATCCACTGGCATTGATGATTCATTATGTTGACAACTTGACATACAAATGGTAATACTGTCTGCGGTTATCGCTTCTCAGTGATTTTTATAGCATTTCTATCAATTCAGCATTGCTATTTTAAGTTGCAGATACTTTTAACAACTGATCGTTTTATTAAAATACAAGTTCCCAAACTTTAATACATTATCATCTGCTTTATATTCTTTCGAATAAATAATTTATACTGCACACTAGAAAGACATGATTGACCTAAATTTTAGGACACATTAACAAACAACGTACAGAAGTCAACAGCATTATAAAAGTTTACTTGATCGATCGAGGCACAGCAGATGCTTTGAAAATGATTTGCTGTTATTAGTAAATCATCGAAAATTTACCCTAATTTATCATGGAGAATTGTGGAGTCTCTGGAATTTTCAGAAACATGTATGAAGCCAGGAACCATAAGTGAATACTGATAGAGTGATTTCACTCAAAATACTCCATAATCGCAACTAGATGAATGTCATAAAAGCATTGTACATAGAGGCCATCTGATTAGCTTAGCAAGAGATATAATAAATCACTCGATTCAGTGTGATGATTAATCACTGTTGTAATAACTTGTTATCTTCATGAGTTGTAAGTGCTAAACCTGTTAAGTTTCGATATGGTTGAATGTTGAGAAATTGGTTCAGTTTGAGACGACTTACAGTGTTCTGTGCACATACCGAATACCATACCGAAACAGAGGTATTTACCTGAAAAATGCCAATACTGATACTGAACCTGAAATTTCAATGTCCGTGGTCACCACCACCACACCACCATCCTTATTTATTATTACAATACAAATGCAACGTAGTTGGAAGATTAATACCATTCCCAATTTATTTAACTGTACTGTAGGGGTGCAGTGACATTGCAGTAACCGGTTCTCGTCAGATCGCCGAAGTTAAGCAACATCAAGCCTGGTTGGTCCTCGGATAGGTGACCCGTCTGAACGATCGATTCGGACTCCCGCATTGTGTCCTTGGGCAAGGCACTTAACCCTGATTGTCCACATGGGGGCACGATGACGCTGTGTACTAAGGCATATTGCATGTCGATGGCGTGCATGTCTTCAACCAATCTGACCCTGCCTGTGCTGCAGTGCGGATTTACGATGTTGGGGAGCTGGCAGCTGCTCTTCGTTGCTTGGTGGTTCTCTACGGGTACTCTGGCTTCCTCCACTCGTAAAACTGTCACGGTAATGATTAGCCATTGTGCATAAGGATGTGACCATAAACACCAATAAATAAATAAATATAACTGTACTTTGTGGAATGCTCAAGGATTAGTCAATAAATTTGACAATCCCAGGCCTGGCAGTCTAGAAAATCAAGGAGTGCAAAACAATTGCCCTTCTCAGATTGTTTTGGAGTGCAATTGCACCTGGAATGTTCAATGCATATACTTGCATGCAATTTTGGTTATATTCACTTCAAGGTATTAGTATTGTGACTGAAAAATTGTACTACATTCAGCTACACAGTGGAAAAATTGGCACACACATCTTCTCATTATTCAAAATATTGCATTCAATTTTTATGTGACTTTTCTACACTCAAAATGTGTTGAAATGCGACACAGAATGGGTCATGAATTATTGTGAATCAGTGCAACATTGACAAAATAAATCGTCCACTGAGTTCCAATGTGTTCTTTGTGCCTACTGGCACATAGACCACATTGGAACTCAGGGGACGAAAAGATAACAGATTTTAAAGGCAGTTCCAAACATGTCTGGTGTTCCAGAAAATCAAAGAGTGCAAAAAATTGCCCTCCTTAATTTTTTCTAGGCGTGCAGCACTCCTGCACTCCTAAAGTATGCCAGGCCTGCAGTGCCGGTGCTATTGGATGTTTAGCCTGTTATGATATTTTTACACAGTAACTAATGGCCCAGACATAGCTGGTGCTAACTCTAAATTATCCAGGGCCAAACAGAAATATTGCCCCCCAATCCCCAAAATTTGCATCAAAAACCAAAAATTCAATGTCCTATGTGGACCTCTATACATTTGACAACTGCGCATGCGCAGTGTCCAGGAAGTGCCAAAATTGCCGCCAAATATCATTCCTTGTTTGGCCTTCTGTCAGATAACAACAGACTGACTTTTATGCTTTTAAATCTTTGTTTTGATGATGCCAGACACAGATCAAAGATAATTATGGTGGATCTGAGGATAGAATAGAACCATGGAAGGAAGGAACAGTGCTTTTTTATGTTCAGGGTTGTAACTTTATAATTTTTGGAACGAAATTATTTCTAGTTACCCATTTTCGTGGTATCGCCTGAATTATCATTCTTCCTAATGAGTAAGCTACTGTTTGTTAAGTGTTCCTTCCCTATCCTTCTCTGAAGCCCTCCTGTTAAACTGCCAGGCTTTTTGGTGTTTTTATTGGAATTTTTTTGTATGAAAATTTCTTGGGAGTTTAACTTTTACAGAATGTTTCTTCTGTTTATCCCCATGGTTACGTCCTCCCCCTAGAGGTGTTTAGGCGTTTGTGGTCATGCATCATCCATCCGATGTATTGCATTCTCTTCTGAGGAAGACCTTGCTTTGCATCGGATAGTGTCAAATCTGTTACTGACTTCGGGCCATAATTTTTGGAAGCCTGGAGTCTTGTTTCTGGTTTCTTGTGGCATTGTTTACATTGACAACGCTTCCTTTACATGTAATTTTCCTATGAATAATTCATGTTAGGATTATTATAAGATACATTTCTTATTCCAATAGTGTAGCCTTAATTTTTGGCAGCGAAAACTAGTTTTGGTCCACACTTAGGCTCTATCGGGATCCATTTGGGAACTTGGGCTCAAATCAACATTTTTAAAAAAAAATGTATTTTTTTTTTAAAAATTTTTTCAAATCATTATTTCATTATTTCATTGATTGTTTAATTGATTGTTTAATGTATCTTTTTCAGTATATTAGGAGTTAAGTGCGAGTACTGTTGACTTTCATATTTTTCAATAATGAAAGCTTATTGTTCAAATTGTAATTCGAGGAAGTCTTCCTCAGATTCACACGAAGTCTGTGTGTCTTGTAGTCATTGTACTCGCTCTAATTCCTGTGCTGCTTGTGTCAACTGGGATGACAAATGTTGGCGACGTGTGTCATGGTATGTTGTTAGCGGTGAGAGGACTATGCCTTTCCTCTCGCCGCACAGTCACTCAAGTCTTTCAGTTTCCATTTCAGAGGAACAAGAACATGATGATGGTTTTGTGACGCCCCGTCATCGCAAAATGATAGTCAATCAGAGCTAGCGGCTAAAGTACTCTCAAATATTAGACAGGGCAATAAACCACGCCCCCGTGGTCATAAAACCCTGTTCCCAGCTAGCTCGTCCGGTGAATCGGTGGGCACCGCGACACTGGCTGTGTCTGTACCGGTTGAGGATATAAATATGGGTAGAGTGAGCACTATAATCTCTTATCAGGCTCACCAAGCGACGACGGAAAAGAGGAAGCAAGCAAGTATGTCAGTCTAGCAAGACCACGAGCGAGAGAGCCCCTTCTCTCTATCAACAACATCTGGGGCCAGATGTTGTAGTCAGAAACTTGCTTCAGTCGGAGCTTACGTCCACGCAATCAGTCCGGGACGCTCCGTCATTTAGTCAGCCGGGGACGGCTGACAGTAGAGCTTCCTCCAAGTCAGTTCAGCACACAAGACCGCACCTTGGCTATGTGACGTCGGATATCCTACCGGTATCGCCGAGCAAGGACCGCTCGTCTATTAAAAAGTCACAGCATCCAGAAGCTAAGGAGACGAGGCCTCGTTCGATGGGACGTCCACAGAAGAGAGCTATTGCAGACACACAGTCCCAGGAGCAGCCAGCGGCCAAGCAACAGAATACCGCTGCTCCTCAGGTATCGGTTACAGACCTGCTGTTGCAGATTGCGCAGCTCATTGCGGCATCCCAGCATAGTCTGGAGAAAGTTCCGGCAGTTTCGGGTCACAAGCTGTCCGAAGATGCTAGGTCGGTCCAGTCATCTGCCCACTCAGAGGCAGAGGACCGTGTGGAATTTCTGATTCAATCGGATGCAGAAAGGGATTTGGAGGATACGAACCCATCCCTTTCGGGACAACACATGGTAGCGATGGATTTTATCCATCAATACTTTGCGGAGATTGTTCCAGCGAATCAGACTGCTGCATCTTCACATAAAAAGCTGCTAGCGTCGTTAGCCGCGGACTATATCCGGTCTAGGGAGGATGTCCTTTCCTTCCCGGTACAGTCAAAACTAGTGTAAAACACATTTGCGCTATATTCAGTCTTTCCAGTGGGAAGCGAAAAGGCAGCTTTCTTTCCTCATCTTCCGTTCGGATCCCGTCTGTTGGATCACGTCCATTTAAAACGGATGGGGAAGGTGCCCAGAGAGTACCTCTGCGTTTGAATGAGCAGGCTGAGGACCTAGATTTGGCCTTACCTCCTTCATTTACTATTCGCTCGGAAACAATTGAGACGGCAGTTTCTACAAATAGAGCGAATTTAGACACAATGTCGTACCTGACGAGAGCTATGGCGCAACGTCTCAATGGAAAGGAGTTTGAGGATGTTCTTTCTTCCTTGAGGGTTCTTTCCAGGGCTAGAGTGTTTACCACGTATAACTCCGCCCTTACAGTGGCTAATTTGGAGTTAGATGTGATGGAGCCCTTGCATCATCATCTTTAATAGATGACAAGGTGAAAAACTCTCTTAGAGTCGCTCATGTATCAGGACATGATATGTTCGACGATAAGCTTTCCTTGGTCTATGACCAAGCTACAAAGAAAGCGTCAAATACTCTGCTTTTAAAGTCAGCGTTGAATAAACCCGCACAAGCAGAGATGAGTAAAGCAGGAAGCTCTGGACAAAAATCGTTCAGAGTAAATTCCTCATGAGGATATAAGAAATCCTCTTACAATTACTCACAAAATCGCCAATTCAGCGACTCTGGCAGGGGGCATGGGTCTGACTGAAACAACCGGTCAGACGCCCCCAAGCCGGTGGGCAGAGGCTCTTCCCGGGGAGGACGTGGTTTCTCTTCCCGCAAGCCTTGCAGGTCCTACAGGTGAAGGTCAGGACCTCTTGTGTTCCAGTTGGCGGGAGGTTATCAAGATTCGTGACAAACTGGATAACCATTACAGAAGATCAGTGGGTGAGAAATGTAGTCTCAGAAGGACTAAGATTGTCGTTCTGAGCCAAACTACCACTAACACGATGTCCACAGTGGACTCAACTTCCGTCAAACCCGTCAAAAAGAGAGTCTCTCCTCTCGGAGGTAAGCTCTCTCCTACAAAAGAACGCAATAGAGGTCGTAGAAAACCACGAGTCTTTAGGTTTCTACAGTCACCTGTTCCTCGTACCGAAGCCAGGCGGCTCGTTCCGACCAGTAATAGACTTGAGCTGGATAAACAAACTTATCGTAGCTCCAAAGTTCTATATGGAAACTATTCGGTCGGTAAAAGCGAGCATACGAGTGAACGACTATGCGGCAAGCATAGATCTAAAAGATGCGTACTTTCATGTCATGGTACATCCGGCATTCAGAAAGTACCTACGGTTCTCCGTTCAGGGGACGGTATATCAGTTCCGAGCAGTGTTCTTCGGTCTGAATCTAGCTCATGGGGCGTTCACTCGAATAATGAACTCGGTATATTTCCGAGCACATTTGTCTGCGGTAACGTCGGCTTACTTGGACGACATTCTTCAGAGATATGGCAACAAAGATATTTTTCAGAACGATGTTCAGAGTCTGCTTCTACTGCTCCGACGTCTCGGTTTCATAGTAAACGAGAAGAAGTCGGATCTAGCTCCGTCCAAGTCGTTCATCCACTTGGCTATGAGCTTCGAGACTCACGACAATCTGGTTCGTCTGCCGTTACCCAGAGCGAAATTAGTCAGTTGTTAAGCTCGCTTTTGTGTATACTCAGACGTAGTAACAGCGAGGGAGTTCATGCGACTGATGGGTCTGTGCTGTGCGGCTGCGGAACTTATTCCGATGGGCCGCTTGTGCACACGTCCTCTCCAGATATTCTTTACACAGAACTGGAGTGTGAAGACGCATTCGCTCAAAACGAATATTGTTTTAACGGACCAAGTAAAACAAAAAATTCAGATTTGGGCAGATATTCAGTGGTTAACTCAAGGAGTTCTGCTGCATTTATCGGATCCGGCTTTTATGATTATGACGGATGCGAGTCAGATCGGTTGGGGCGCGACCCTGATTCTGACAGACTCGAAATGCCAAGATCTTTGGGACCCGGAGTTCCTAGTCAAGCACATAATCATCAAAGAAATGATATCAATACAACAATGGATTCACATTATAGAGAACGCTCGTGTCCAGATATTGTCGGACAACTCGACAGTGGTAGCAAACGTAAGGAACCAGGGTGGCACGCATTTGATTCCGTTATGACAGTTAATGGAAAGAATCCTTCTGTTTGTCTTGATTCATCAAGTTCAACTATCTATCCGTCATATTCCGGGTCGTCTGAACGTGTTGGCAGACTCCTTCTCTCGGAAGGGCCACATGTTGCCGTCAGAATGGACTCTCAACAAGAGAGTGTTCAGACAGATTTGCTACCAGTGGGATCAACCAGTGATAGATTTATTTGCGACACATCTCAACAATCAGTTGCAGACTTACGTGTCGCCATGTCCAGATCCCCGAGCGTATGCAGTAGACGTTCTCTCGATTTCATGGGACGGAATGATAGGATACGCATATCCTCCAACTCCGTTAATTCAACAGATCTTGCTAAAGATCAAGCAATCCCATTGCAAGATTCTGTTAGTAGCATCTCTGTCTGCACAGAAACCTTGGATCAGTCTTCTGAGGTGTCTGTTATGGGACATTCTCCGGAAGCTTCCTCCACGGGAGGACCTTCTTTATCAGGGGAAGTCACACACACTGCATCACAACCCGTAAGGTCTCAACCTTCACGTATTTCCATTGTGCTGTCCTTCTTGCACGGGAAGTGCTTTACAGGACGAGCAGTTGACACAATTTCTAACTGTAGGAGGACCTCCTCTTCGCTGAATTATGCAGCAAAGTGGAGGGTTTTCTTCCGTTGGTGTAAGGATCAGTCAGTAGATGTTTATGATCCTTCCATACCAGACATTGCAAATTTTGTGGTCTACTTGTTTGACGTTATCAAACTACAGCCCGTCACTATTAAAGGCTATAGGTCTATGCTATCAGACACTTATGCTCATCACGATAGCTTCGATATCGGGTCTAATGTTTCTCTATCCAAATTGGTTAGAAATTTCTCGATTAATAGACCTAGAACTCGCAGGTTAATTCCAAAATGGAATTTAGCCTGGGTTCTATTGAAGCTCAAAGAAGCTCCGTTTGAGCCGTTAGACATTGTAGAGTTCAAATTTTTGACCTATAAAACTGCATTCTCTTAGCCTTTGCGTCCGCTAGAAGAGTTAGTGAACTTCATGTGTTATCTGTGGATGAATCTCACTATCGCAGTGTTGGAAATACCATCACTTTAACTACACAAGTTGGTTTTTTGGCTAAAAATCAAGTTCCTAATGTAAGGCCAGAGTCTATTATCATTAGGGCTCTGCCTTCTGTTGACAATCGTAGACCATTGCTGTGTCCATCAGGGCTATGCGTATTTATAAACGCCGATCTGATTTTATTAGGAAAGGAAGGAAACGCTTCTTTCTATCATTAGTTCCTAACAGAAAGGATATTTCGGTTCAATCTATAGCTAGATGGATCCAGTTAGCAATACGTATTGCTTATGATGATCTTTCTTCAGATCAGCGTTCTGTCAATAAGATTTCAGCGCATGAAGTCAGAGCGCTGTCAACTTCTTGGGCTTACTCTCACTGTATAGCCATATCTGATCTCATGAAAGCTGCATACTGGACACAGCCTTTTACATTTACTAGGTCTTACCTTAGAGATATAGAGTCCATCTCCGGTGACCATAGAAATTTAGGTCCTCTTTCTGTTGCTCAGAATGTCGTCCATTAAAATGTTTGCAGCTTTAGTTATTTAGGTCCGTTCTAGCATTGACGCTGTTCCACTGCCCTCTTCGTTCTGTGGTTGTGTGACCCACAACAAGGGGAGGGGGGGGGGGGGGTGGGAATGGTTTTATTTTAAATTGTAGCTCAGTGGAAGCATTTATGATGACAATTATGTAATATTTTAAAAGTGTAGCTCGGTGTGAAGCATTTGTATATGTCACGTGTCAAACGAGCGTTTATATTCAATCCTTGGACACTTTTAATGTAATATAAAGAGTCTCATTCTCTGGACTTTCTTTATATTTTGGCTTCGCTTCACCGAATTAGCATAATGGGTTATGCTGGATATTAAAGAGTATTATATATGGAGTTCTACTCAATTACTTTGTTGGTGTTATGTCCTTCTTATTTTATTAAATATAAAGGACATGTGTAATTCCGTGTTCTCCTTTTCTCCTGTAGGAGATAATCTTTTAGTAGGAGTTGAGTTATTGGATTTTCCTTTATGTCCTAGGCGCTCCAACCTATTTACCATTCACCTATATCTGGGCCATTGGCTACTATGTAAAAATATGATAAATTCATAGTAATTTGTATATTTTTATACTTACCAATGGCCCAGATGGCGACGGCCCTCCCATGAGTGGGCACTCATACCTCCCTGCTGACTATAACATTTAGCAGACAATCTAGAAGGAATGATATTTGGTAGCAATTTCGGCACTTCCTGGACACTTCGCATGCGCAGTTGTCAAATGTATGGAGGGCCACATAGGACATTGAATTTTCGGTTTTTTGATGCAAATTTTGGGGATTGGGGGGCAAACTTGTGTTTGGCCCTGGATAATTTAGATGTCTGGGCCATTGGTAAGTATAAAAATATACAAATTACTATTAATTTATCATTTTATAGTGATAACAGAAACATGGAATTCATTAACTAATGACATTCCCATTCCAGGTTACAAATGCGTAGATGTTATTGGATGGTAAAGCTGTGTGAGGAGATTAGTGTTGTCTTCTCTCAATCAGTTAATTAACAGCTCTATCAACAGTCGTCTTTTAGTATTGTACGAGAAGACGACTGTTGATTTATGCTCATGGATCAACATTTTTCATTATAAAATGGGATAAACATATCCAATTGTTATAATATTTTACACCAAGATTTATAAGGTCCCTATGAACCCTTTTGTGCTTTCATTTTCCCCATAAGCCTCTTACTTTTTCTACGGTCGTCTTTTAGTATGACAGGTCATTTCGCCCCAAATCCCAATCGGCCCCTTAGCCATTTAGCCCCAATTCTCGTTTGTTCCTGGTTGTTATGCCTCAAATTCAGAGGTGTGTCGTATCGCCCCTAAATTTTCGTGTAACTAATTATCAAAACACAGGAATTAAGCAGAGGACAGGCATGCAGATTTCACAGAAAGGCTCATTTATGTTCCGTCTTGGCAAATTCACGGAAATGAAAAACAGGCTCCTACAACTTTTGTTTTATAAGCTTAATGTAACAAAGTCAGGATAAGCTATTGCCATCACGCATACGGAAGTCTGTTAGTCTGTGAGTCTGTTGACATTTTCCTTTAGCACAGGCTACACCCCATCGCTCTTGTCCGATCGTCACGAAATTTAATATGCAGGTTTGAGGTCATGTCCAGATGAGAACGTCCCCTTTTGGTTGCGATTGGTCAACCGTGATGGCTGCCCGAGCCCAAAACCCCGAAAACCTTTAGCACAGTCTGAAGGTCATATTTATAAAGGGATTTCATTGCAACTTGGTAGTAGGTCTCTGTATAATATCTGGATGAGAACGTTCCCTTTTGGTCATGATCTGTCAGCCGTGACAGCAGCCCCAGCCCGAAACCCAAAACCTTTTAGCAAGTCTACAGGTCATATTTAATAGGGAGGGATTTCATTGTAACTTGGTAGGATGACTCAGTATGATCAGTCGGCAGGTCGTATTTATGGAGGGATTTCATTGTAATTTGGTAGGTTGAATCCGTATAATGTCTAAATGAGAACGTCCCCTTTTGGTTGCGATTGGTCAACTGTGATGGCTACAGGGGCCTGAAGCCCGAAAAACAGTCTACAGGTCATATTTATGAAGGGATTTCATTGTAACCGGTTAGGATGATTCAGTATAATGTCTAGATGAGGACGTCCCCTTTTGGTTGTGATCGGTCAAACATGATGGGTAGACAGGCCCGAAGACTGCAGACCTTTAGCGCAGTCTACAGGCTGTATTTATGAAGGGATTTCATTGTAACTTGATATGATGACTTGTTTTGGAATAATTTCACTGTAACTTGGTAACTTTCGTTGACATACATTAACTGTGAGGGCCACATACATTAACTGTGAGGGCCACATTAACCCACTCCTCAATGCTTTAGTACAGTCTACACCTCATATTATTTTTATTGAAAACATAGCATACAGGGAACAGAAATTAACATATTCCCAATTATCACATTTCTTGTCTTATTTCATAATCCTTTCATAAACATTGAACATTTTCCTTTTCATCAAACACAACACACAGACAAGTTAAGCTACAGTGTCATTGACACTTTCATTTTGCTTTTTGTCAAGGTGTGCTTAAAACAGACTGAAAGTTTAGTTCCAAGACTAAAATTGTATGATTTATCATCGATGCAACAGTGATCCATTTAATACAATGTAGCAGTAACAAAAAATGCTGCGCTCGTTTTGACAATCTCATTCCTTCCAGATTGTTGAACATGCATGTTGCCAACAGTTTCTGATTTGTGTGTAATTACTAAATTTGGATGCACCCAATTTCAGCATGTTTGACAACAAAACCATGTGATGCCAAACACATGAAACTAAAGTTGAAAACAATAATACCACTTTTTACCACTGAAACTGACAATGAGCAGAGACCAGCCTAGAGGGCGAAGTGGGCAATATTTTTGCCTTGGTACATCTCACTTCGCATAATTTCTACATTTCTGAACCCCCATCCCCCCCCCCCCCCCCCCTCCCCCCCCCCGTTCCTGATAAATAGACCTCACCTTTATGCTTTACCAGACGTTTAAAGCAATTATACTGTCTGTGGATTATCTTGTCTGGGGGGGGGGGGGGGGGGGGGGGTGGATTTGGTACTTGTATGTCTGTAAGATTACGATCTATTTCAGTTAACCGATTTATTAACAGACAGTATACATTTTAGCATTTGCTGCCACTTACTGCAAAAAATGATCTGAAATCCATTGAAACTGAACCGGTACGAGAGAAACATAGCTGGCGAAAACTATGGGGGAGGCTCTGGATCCACCCCTTGTTTCAACAGTCATTGGTTGTGTTAAAATATATGCATACAAAAAAAAATGGCCCGGCAAAAAAAGTGGAGGGGCTGAAGCCCCCCGAATCCGCTGCCCTTGCATTAGATACTAAGAAAAATGGTTTATCTTGAAGTATTTCAACGCAGCTCATTATATTTACTGTTAGGTGCCAGAAAAAAGCACAGGAAAGTTGTTTGATACTCTAACTTCAACGCAACCCTTATATTTACTGTTAAGTGCCAGAATAAAGGACATGAAAGCTGTTTGAAACTCTAACTTATGTTTGTTTTTAAAAGAACAGATCATAAACACAAAGAAATAAAACTGAAAAAAATAATTCTGTAAAAAATGAACCTCGTCAAAATTAAGAGAGATATTGGTGAAAACATTGGAGTGAGTAACCAACAAAAGTGATTCATATATCACAGCTTACTTCAATAAAAGTTATCAAAATGACAAGAAATATAATTTATATTGTGTTTCTTTTTATTTCACTGGCATTTGAAGCTGGAACCATAAAGAAACCGGGGCAGGTTTGGTGTTTCCTGAAGCAGTGTCTGATTACCAAAATAAACACAACAATTACATATTATCTTTCAAAACTATGGTAAGAGCTTAGTGACACCACTAGGCTCAAAAATAAGGAAATGTTGATTTTTGCTATAATAGAAGCCTTTCTTGTCATTTTTTCCATCTTGACAAAGCCCCAAATCCCACTGACAGAACAAACCATAGTCTGAAATCAGAGGGCCATGCTTGGGGAGTGTGATTCTCTGGACAAATGTGGGTACTGATGACAGGAAATCGTGAGGGGAAATATCTTTGCTAAAAGCCAAAATACGTTCTTCCAAGTTCACAGCGGAACCGAGGAGAGGTGCATTCATGCTTAATTTATAATCAAGGTTTAGAAACATTTTGTTCCAGTCAATTCTTCAATACCATTACCTTCCTAAACAGAACATTTCGCACTTGGATGATTCGCCCCTTCCAAATCAGAATACACAAAAAAATTTTATTGATTTATTTTTTTATTTGTTCAACTTCAAAGTAAAAAACAAAATACTTATTTCATTGCCCTGCAGTTGTGATTGTTTTTTCTTTGTTATCTTTTTCACTTGCAAGTAATGCTGTACACACTCATCTGAGACATCATTACCTCATTTCATCTGTCATAATTAAATTGACTGTTCAAGGGCACTAAATACACAAATGAAAACATGGATAATTTATTTCACTTTTTTTTTCTTTTTTTTTATTTCATTAAATGTATTCATCCTCTCATCTTTTACAATCCTCTACATATTCTAGGTCCTTTTTAAACATTTGCAGGTCTTAAACAGGAAATTAAGATGAGGAAATGGGTACAGAATCAGTAAGAAATAAAAATAGATTCCCTATTAACTCTTGTTGGAACCCAAAAGTAGGTTCTGTAGGGCTCCCAGAGATCAAATACACGCAACCTGTTTTCAGTTTAAATGCCTGTATTGGATGTACTGAGGCCAAATAGGTCTATAAACAAAGGAAAACTGGGGAGAGTCAGGGTAATTTCTCAACAGGTTGAAAGATTTTTATTCAATTAACAGGAGTTTACTCTATAGCCAATATTCAATTAACAGGTCAAATTTGTACTGGAGGTATGTTAAATGGTATTGTGTTTGGTAATTATATTTAATTAACAGGGTTATTCAGTTAAGAGATCTCCAATTAAGTGTGCTCCACTGTGCAAGGTCAAAGCAGTCTCCCAAGGCTGGTGGTCTCTCAAGACAGTGGTCTCTCAAAACAGGTTTCACTGTATATGGGAAGAAATACTTATTGTCTGTATTAAAATGAATATTCAAGTATTCCTATGTGTAAGTGGCCACAAAGATGATATTTATTATCCCTGCATTTTCAAAAATGCAGAGATATAGTGATGAGCTCTGTCCATACGACCGTATGTCTGTACGTTCATTTTTAGCTCAACTTTGGCGAAGCCAAATTTGAGCTTTTGTCATGGCCCATCATCCGTCGGTCCGTACGTCAACAATTGGATACGGCTCGGGCTAGAGGCCGTATTTATGAACCGATCTTTACGAAACTTCTTGGGTACCTTTGGTATCACCGTGGGACGAGAACGAGTGTTTTGGGGTCCGGTCCGAAATTCAAGATGGCCGATGGCAGCCATTTTGTACAAAATTAGGTGCAATCAGATTTTTGCACAGAACTTCCATATGAAAGCGCTGATTTGAATAATTTTTTGTGTGAATGTTTAGTATCATGGGATACATCACATATAATACGGGTTTTTTTCTCATGCAGAAATTATGCAAATTAGATGAACTTTGATTTTTTCAGTGCGAATTACACACAGTAAGTACACATGCCAATACGGCTCAGACTAGAGTCTGTATTTATGAACTGATCTTCACAAAATGTCTTGGGTACCTTTGTTATCACCTTGGGACGAGAACGAGTGTTTCTGGGTGCGGTCTAAAATTCAAGATGGCTGCCAGTGGCCATTTTGTACCGAAATCAGGTCTAATCAGTTTTTTGTACACAACTTCTATACAGCTCAGACTAGAGGCCATATTTATGAACCAATCTTTATGAAACTTCTTGGGTACCTTTGTTATCACCGTGGGATGAGAGCGAGTGTTTTTGGGTGTGGTCTGAAATTCATGAAGGCCACCAGCAGCCATTTTGTACCAAAATTAGTGCAATCAGTCTTTTGTACAGAACTTCTGTATGAAAGTTCTGATTTGAATAAATTTTTGTATGAATGTTTAGTAACATGGAATACATCACATATTCTAAGGGTTTTTTTTTCGTGCAGAAATTATGCAAATTAGATGAACTTTGATTTATTCAGTGCTACTTACACAATGTAAGCACACATGTCAATATGGCTCAGGGTAGAGGCTGTATTTATGAACCGATCTTCACAAAACTTCTTGGGTACCTTTGTTATCACCTTGGGATGAGAATGAGTGTTTCTGGGTACGGTCCAAAATTCAAGATGGCTGCCAGTGGCCATTTTGTACCGAAATTAGGTCCAATCAGTTTTTTGTCGCAAGTTCTATACAGCTCGTATTTAGGAACTGATCTTCACAAAACTTCTTGGGTACTTTTGTCTTCACCTTGGGACAGGAACGAGTGTGTTTTGGGGTGCATTTGTTATCACTGTGCTATGAGAACAAATATTTTGGGGTTCAGTCAGACCCACTCTGGGACTCAAAGATTTTTTTCTAGTTTAGCATCTGACTGTCACCCACCTTTACAATACTTTACCAATACATTTGTTACAGGCAACGGTCAGTATTTATGTACAGACCGTTACAATACTTTATATGTACCTTTGTTATCAGGTCATTACCTAGATGTTTGTCATTGCTGTGTCACATACTATACATGTACATGTCTTTGTCTTGACAAGTTGAGCTACAGTGTCATTGACACTTTCATTTTAGCTATAATTTTGAAATTTACTGTACTTCTTAAGCATGGTATAGAGATGACAAAAATGGGTTTAGTTTGAATTTTTGTCATCGGGTGTTTTCTGTGGCGCCACTTAAAGACTGTGCTAAAATACTGCTTTCTGAAGAAAGGCTCCAAGGATATGTAATTTTGATTTGTTAAAGTGTGTTCAGATGTTCTGGTAGGGTCTCAAGATGTGCATAAGGTTTTGGAATTTTGGTTTGGTCCCATGTGGCGACCATAGTGCCACTTTTGTCGTTAGAAAAGTGGTTTCCGGTGAAAGGCTCCTAGGGGTTTAAATTCGAAATGCGAAATGTTGAAAGTGTGTTCAGATGTTCTGGTAAGGTCTTTAGATGTGCATAAAGGTTTCAGAATTTTGATTAAAGCCTCATGTGGCAACCGTAGCTCTACTTTTGTCAGTATAGAATTGGTTTCCAGCGAAAGGCTCCTAGGAGTTTCAATTCGAAACATTGAAAGTGTGTTCAATACTGTTCATATGTTCAGGTAGGGTCTCTAGATGTGCATAAAGATTTCAGACTTTTGATTCGCCACCCCCCCCCCCCCCCCCCTCCTCCCATGTGGTGCCTGAAGTGCCACTTCTGTTATAAAATTGGTTTCCAGCAAAAGGCTTCTATGGGTTTTAATTTGAACTGTTGAAAGTGTGTTCATATGTTCAGGTAGGGTCTCTAGTTGTGCATAAAGGTTTTGGAGTTTTGATTTGGCCCCCATGTGGCACCTGTAGTGTCACTTTTGTCATTAGTGAATTGGTTTCCTGCGAAAGGCCCCTAAAGGTTTTCATTTGTAACTTTGAATGTTACTTCATATGTTCAGGTAGGGTCTCTAGATGTGCATAAAGGTTTGGGATTTTTGATCGAGCCCCATGTGACGACTGTAGTGCCACTTTTGTCATTATAGAATGTGAATTGATTTGTGACCATTGTAATGGCAAGCTGAAAATGCAGAATGCGGAGGTACACCTTTGTGTCCTTTGCACACAAATGACACCGTTCTAGTTTTGATATTGTGCTATACTTAGCATGCTATATAAGTAAGGGAAATTTGTTTACTTTGAAATTCCCACCTCTGATATTCCATAAATTCAAATTAGATATGCACAAATTATCCATCAAAATGAAGGTTGTGATGTGTAGAACATGAAAAATATATCCATTCAACTCACAGAGTTGGCAGCAGGCATCAATGGTTTCTGGAAGTCTGCTACTGTATTCGTACCAGAACTGATAATAAAATAATATGTTTACAATCTATTTTGCTGATTGATTACAAGTATATTCAGAAAAAAATCCTATTTATTTTAATGTAGTAATGAACAAAATGAGGGCAATTGCCATTCGCCCTGCATCTACTGTTCCCAGTTCCAGACCTTCATTTTAATGGCATGCATTCGCTCTCACATGCCATCACTCGCGCAATTACAATTTGCGGCAAACGATCAATCGCGCTCATGAAAAAAGTAAAAGCAGTTACTTTTTAAGTTTACGTCAATGATGTCAGAGTTTCAGAACCCGAGTCTGTAAACACTCGGGGTGCCACGCCTGTTCGATTAATCGACTAACCGTTGTAAGGTGCTATAGACGATAAAAGTTAGAAATTTAGTGGTAATAAATTGTAGTGTTCCGTATTTGTGTCATTAAACCGATTTGCACTTTATTTCTTTGTTTTATATTATCATTTCATAATTGACAAAAGGTTGTAATTGTGTTTCCTTTTTTATGCATTTAGAGACATTTTCCCAAATCAGTGCGCCACCAAAGAAACCGCACACCATCATCATAGGAACCATTGGCAGGGCTAATGCTCCTCTTAATAATGTTTTCTGGTTGTTGTCGGATTTGTCATCAAATTTCAATTTAATCTTCCAACTTCAAATCTGCAATCACAGCATCCGTGCTCACTTTTTTGAAATTGGTCTGATGATTGTGATGGCCATTGTGGGTTGTCACTATGTCGTCCAGAGTGTTAGTTGTAGCTCCACAATTTTGTACGACACACTGGCAGTAGACTGTTTGATTTCTTCTAGATTTTATACTAAATTTGTACCCATCATAAATAAGATATTTTCCACCTCAACCATTGGGGATGAAATGAAAATTTACTTGTGCAGTTTTCATGATGGATCGGGTTTGTTCAGCCCTGGGCCTGAATTTATATAAAATTTTCGTGACTACAGTTCAAGTAATCAATATCATTTTGCACAATACTGAAAGCAAAGATAAAAGACAAAAAAAACCCCTTATCAACCATCTATTAAACACATCACCGATGAAATTTGTTCATTGAACACTTGAGGTGACTAACACAATACACTACCAACATCAATCCTTCTCATAGGCATTGTTTTGATACAGACAGTAACTTGCTGCGACAGATTAATTAACCTCATTTATTTATTTATTGGTGTTTGAGGTCACATATTTTTGCACAATGGCTAATCATGACTACAACATAAGTATCAACTCAAGACCAGGGGTGAGCGTTAATAAGCCATGTTTCCCATTTTAGAGAGGGTTTGCACCTCCCAAGCATTGGTGACTAGGTCCTATTTTACGAGTAAAACACAGCCTGTTTACTGCAGTGAAAAGGCACTGCTTCACTTCCCGGGGTTAACCTCAGTTTGCAGGGTGAACGTGAATAAGCCCAAAATGAAATAATGTGTTACTAAAATAGCTCCTTGCTGTATGTACAGTTAAAACTAGAAGTCCTGTCATGAAATGCGCACTAATAGCACGTCGACCTGCTCGTTAATCTACGCGTTATGACCATAGTAAGGCTATCAAATTGTGTACATATGGCCTGTGCACAAGCAATGTTTCAGCCATTGGACCTCCGGGTAACCCGAAGGTCCATTGGCGAAACATTGCCTGTGTTTGCTATGGCTAACCAGGAGAACCTGCCATGCTTAGGATGCCATTCGATAAGGCAATTGCGTGCAATTCCTACGTGCAATTAAGCCTAGATAAACACACAGTTTGTGACAGGACTTCTAGTTTTAACTGTAGCTGTTAGGGCTGTCACGATTTTTATACCCCGCAACGAGTTGTGGGGGGTATAATGGAATCACCTTATCCGTCCATCAGTCTGCCCTTCTGTCCATCCATAGACATAATTTTGTCCGGAGATTTTCTCAGACGTTTATGGACCATTGTCATCAAGATTTGGTATGAATGTTCACCACCATGGGAACCTGTGCACCTGCGGTTATAGTTCCAGTCGGACTATTTTTGCCAGAGTTATGCCCCTTCTTCACATGTCTTACAATGATAGAATTTTGTCCAGAGATTTTCTCTGATATTTATGGTTGATTCCTTTGAAACCTGGTATGGGTATTCATTACCATGGGAACCTTTGCACAAGCGATTATAGTTTTGATCGGATTTTTTTTGCCAGAGTTATGCCCCTTTTCGTCTTAGAATTATTAATTTTGTCCGGAGATTTTCTCAGATGTTTATGGGTCGATTCCTTTGAAACTTGGTATGGATGTTCACTATTATTGGAACCTGTGCACCAGCGATTATAATTTTGATCAGTCTTTTTTTTACCAGAGTTTTGGCCCTTTCCATCTTAGAATGCCTGAATTTTGTTTGGAGATTTTCTCAGATGTTTATGGGCCAATTCCTTTGAAACTTGTTATGGATGTTCACTATGATGGGAACCTGTGCTCCTGTGATTATAGTTTTGATCAGACTTTTTTTTTTTACCAGTGTTGTGCCCTTCTTTGTCTTAGAATAATCATAGCAGTGGGGGGCGGCGGGAGGTAACGACATGCCCATCTGTGGCAGTCATACCTCTAGTTTAATTTAGGAATTGGTTAATCTTTGCAAATAATCGATAATAATCAATTAATTGTACCTAGATAACCTGCTTCCCCTCTCTCTTTGAAGTCGTTAAAAATGAAGTTCAGGTCAGTTGACCTACCTCACGTAAACAACGAAGACGATCGTCATTTCGTTTGCGAAAAATGTGATTGACTGCTGGACTCCTAGCATCGTTTCTGGAATAGTTCTTTTTACATATTTTATGTATTAACCCAGGTGATTAACCTATTAAGTGTGTCATTGGTGGTGTGTAAAACATAGCATAAAACAATCACAAAAGGCTAACAAGTAACAACATTCAGGGTGATGGAAATAAAAATGTATTTGAAAGATATTGAGAACACCGTCCAGTATGCACTACCGGAAAAAAGCCTGAACTCTCAGCTGGTTTCCTCTGCGACAACCAATTAATGCCTCACAGATAATATATACTGGGAAATATTGTTGGTCAAGGAGAAAATAAACTAAAGAAGTTTCGTAAGTCCAAAGGCGGCTACATATTGTGTTGCAGTAACTCAATTCGATGTGGTTGTCTTGCTGCTCTTGTGGTCATAATTGTTTGACAGACAAATCTTGCACTGGGTTTGCGACACAAATTATTTAGTCGGAACAGACATGGGAAATTCTGAGGGGGCAAAAATTTTTGCGAGAAAAAGCCCTTCATCTTTAGAAACGATAGTTTCTTCCTCAAATTGTCTTTTTTATTATTAACCGTCTAAAACGGGATAAAATTTACCCATTATTCGATGAAAAATACTAATCGATTTTGCCTTGACCGATCGACAATCGATTAATCGTGTCAGCCCTAGTAGTTGTAGACATGGGTGTTTCACCAGACCTTCGATTATGAGGTGAGCAATTGCACTTATGTGCCATCACATGCCTGGTTTCCAAAAGCAGGGTACGACAATATGGGCGTCTAAAAGATTTAAGGTGTGCAGACACGTAGCTTACCATTGAAGCTGTACATCATAACATACACAACAGCAATAACCTGAAGAGGCTGGGTTAATCCACAAACACAAGTCAGATGTCTGACAGAATCAAAGCAGGGGATTGCAACATTATCTCATAGACAGATGAAAGCATTTAAGTCGTCATACTGGCACTTGACTTCTGTTTTCACTTTTGAAGAAAGTGACCATAGTATGTTAACTGCGAAAAATATTTTTAAAAATAAAACTTTGTTTCGTTTAAATATAAACTAAAATGAAACTCCACCAGTCGTGGTTGTGAACAGATGCAGGCAACCTTACTTAAGTTACTATTTTGTAAGTGTGCTGGACTGTTATTCCTGATCAATTCATTCAATTGATTATATCCCTCCATTGGTCATTCACTCTGGACATGCGTGCACACATGCAGTAGCAGCTATTTATAACAAATGCTTGGACTTTTCCAAAACATGCAACACTGAATGCCTTGGTTTACGTCGACAATTGAAACACTATTTTTTTTGATTCTGAGAAATTTGCTTAAATTCAGGTTAAACAGTGTTGCACTATTTCATTTTGAGTGAGGTTGGGATGAATAAAATTAAAATGTTTTCATATTTTTATGCAATTACGCTGACACTGATCAGCGATAACAATGAACTGCGGTCTTCTGGGTCATTTTTATGATCTTTCATTTTGGGAATTGACCGATCTGTGTGAGCGTTGAAATGCCAGGTCTGACTGTAAAAACTGCACGTCTGGGTTAACAAATAGAAACATTACTAATTGTGTGCAATCATTTTTCAAAATCGAAGGTATGTTTCACTAATAGGTCTTTTTAAAATGTCGTCCCCTTCCAGATTTCAGGTATGACGTTTGTGGATATTTTGAAGCAAAACCCTCTTTTAAAGAATTGAAAAAAATATTTTTTTCAGATTGCCTGGATAATGGAAATAACAAAAAAGCCATTTTAGAAGCAGATAAGGTGTTGAAAAAACAGCGTGATTTTCAATGTGCTAAAGTAAGTACATAAAATTTAAACTATCAGTTATTTTTGACTGGTTGGGTCTAGTCTTGAAAAATCATCTTTATTTTTTCACTACTTTGTTGGCATCATTTGTTGAGATTATTGGTGGTAAGGATGTGGATTTTATTGAGTGCTTGGTTACCAATTGTTGTAGTCAAGACATGACCAAAGAGAATCATTTTTCTATTCAAGGGTGACAAAATGTGTTCATTGGGGTATTCATATTCAGTATTTGCCTTCAGTCTTATCCATATACAAATTTTTGAATGTTCACATTTATTCAGTATTCATTGAAGCCAGTTTTTTGTGTGTCAGTTGTGTGTGTCTTTGTGTTACCTGTCCCGCCTTTTAGTGAAAATTTATGCACAACAACATCTTGATCAATATGAATATTCCGTTTTTGTATTTCCCTTACTAAAGTATTATGATCCAACCCATTTACAGTAAATACTCCTAATTCATAATTTGCATGAACTGAAGGCATCTCCATGTGTAAAATGGGGGAGGGGAAATAACCCTTCACTTGCAAGTATTTAAATGAACCAAAGATATTATTATTATTACTGACACCAATACAGTATCTTGCGCAAATCTTTGAAGAACTGGATTTTTAGCTCACCTGACTAAAAGTCAGTGGGAGCTATTACCATCATTGTCATTCAGCATCCGTTGTCCACCATCCGTTAACGTTTGAAACTTGTCTTCTTCGAAGCCAATGGGCCAAATTCAAACATATATTGCACAGACCATCTTTGGCGTATACCCTTTCTTCTTCATTCAAATGAAGCTGCTGCCATCTTCGAGCTGGGGTTAACGCTCCAAAAGCCTAAAAATCTTCTCATAAACCACCAGAGAGAATGCTTTGATATTTGGTTTGGAATTTCCTTTGGAGGTGAAGATTAAAGTTTGATCAAGGTAAGTTTGTAGTTCAATATTTGGGCTCTCTGTGGGAGCATGCTCATTTGGGACTCAACCCATAATTTCTGTTTCAAGAACCAATGGATTGATTTGAACCAAATTTGCCATGTAGTATAATTGGGTCATAAGTACTTGCTTGATGCCCAGAAATATTTTTTTTGGGGAGGTGGGGGATGCCTGAGCTAAAAATAGAAAAAAAAGTTCAAATACTCATATTTCAAAAACTGCACTGACCAGTATATTGTTTTTAGCTCACCTGAGCAAAGGTCAAGGAGAACTTAAGTGACCACTTTCTGTCCCTTGTCCATCCATCTGTCCATCCCACCAGCATGAACTTTACATTATAGACTTCTCATAAACCACTGGGATAATAATAAATTGAACCAATTTTATATCCATGTTACTTATCATGTCAATTCAAGTTTGTTCAAATAAACTTGCCACACCCACAGGAGGTACCACAATGGGTACAATTCTGTTAGCACCTCACAATTTTTTTTTTTAATTAAAAAATCTCCAGAACTACCTATAAGAGTAATTTTGATACTTGATATACTACATCCTTAGAGGGGTCAGAGTCCAATTTGTTCAAAACAATTCCCTGGGTTTGTATTCGGGCCCCATAATTTTAACTTCGTGCAACCTGAGGAAATGTATTTAAAAATTAAATGTATTTAAAAATCTCTTTCTTCAGATCTTCCAGTCAAAATCTCTTGATATTTGGTATACTGCACCTTGAGGGGAGTCAGCTTGAAGTTTGTTCAAATCAAGTCACTGGAGTCATATTTAGGCTCTCCACGGCAGCCAGAATTTTAACTTAGTGAAATATGAACAATATTTTTTAAAAAAGACCCATCAGTCAGAATCTTATGATATTGGTATGTAGCATTCTTAATGGGGTGAGATTCAAGTTTGTTCAAATCAAGTCCCTGGGTTCATATTTGGGCTTCCCATGAGAACCCAAATTATAACTCAGTCCAATGTGATGAATTTTTAGCTCACCGAAAGGGAGCTTAACTTATCACTTGCCGTCCCTCGTCTGTCGTGAACTTTACATTATCGACTTCGCCTCACAAACTACTGGACCAAATTGAACCAAATTTGATGTGGATGTTCCTTATCATATGTCAATTCAAGTTTGTTCAAACAAATTTACCACACCAACAGGGGGCACCACAAGGGGCTAAGGCTGTCACGATAATGAATTTTCATAATCGATTATTTTGTCATAAAAATCGACGGTTATTCGATTATTTATGGTTAATATTTCTGTCTCATTTCCTAGAACTTCGTCTATGAAATAACTTGGGAGGTGTTAAAAATTAAAATATCCTAATCGTAAATGAAGCAAACGAACACCAAACCTTGAAAAATTTGACAAAACAGAATCTACCTCGCATAGATTCAAACTTCAAATCATAGAAAAATGCATACTAAACTCACTTATGGCCCCATCCGCACTCAATGCGTAATGATTATGAATTTAGCCTCATGGAATGTCAAGGCAACAAAGCTTTACACGTGGAAATGAAACTTCCGGTTGCGGTGCGTCGGAGAACAAAATAAATCATCATACTTTAAAAATAAATAACATGGCATTTCAAAGTTTTTCCCTCTTTACTTTCCATATGTTAAAATTGCTTATCAAGTATCAAATTGATGAAAACAAAAACAACTCAACACTTGACGATGTCTTATTGGCAAGGAATACAATGTAGCAATTGACAGTAAAGCATCATCGAGTGTTACTGTTATGTTATTTTTAGTTCCCTACCGACATCGCCGGAGGGGACTATAGGTTTGCACTCTGTCCATCCATCAGTCTGTCAGTCTGTCCGTCTGTCAGTCACACTTTAGTTTTCTGGAGTTTGTTTGGAAACGCTTCAACGGAATGATTTCATTTTTGGTAAACTACTATAGAACGATGACTTACAGATCAAATTTGAGTTTCATGCTGATTGCATTATTCTTGTGTGAGTTATGGCCCTTGCAAATATGGAAAAAGCACCAAAATATCAGTTTTCTGGAGTTTTTTTGGAAGCACTTCAACGGAATGATTGGTAAACTATTATAGAACGATGACTTACAGATCAAATTTGAGTTTCATGCTAATTGCATTATTCTTGTGTGAGTTACGGCCCTTGGAAATATGGAAAAGCACCAAAATATCAGTTTTCTGGAGTTTTTTTGGAAACGCTTCAACGGAATGATTTCATTTTTGGTAAACTACTATAGAACGATGACTTACAGATCAAGTTTGAGTTTCATGCTGATTGCATTATTATTGTGTGAGTTATGGCCCTTGGAAATATGGAAAAGCACCAAAATATCAGTTTTCCAGACTTGTTTTGGAAACTCTTCAATGGAATGATTTCATTTTTGGTAACCTACTATAGAACGATGACTTACAGATCAAGTTCGAGTTTCATGCTGATTGCTTTATTCTTGTGTGAGTTATGGCCCTTGGAAATATGGAAAAGTGCCAAAATATAAGTTTTCCGGACTTTTTCTGGAAACGCTTCAACGGAATGATTTCATTTTTGGTAACCTACTATAGAATGAAGACTTACAGATCAAGTTTCTTTTACACTCTGTCCATCCATTCTTCAGTCTGTCAGTCAGTCTGTTGGTCATACTTTAGTTTTCCGGACTTTTTTTGGAAATGCTTCAACTGAATGATTTCATTCTTGGTAACCTACTATAGAACGATGACATATAGATCAAGTTTGAGTTTCATGCTGATTGCATTATTCTTGTGTGAGTTATGGCCCTTGGAAATATGGAAAAGCGCCAAAATGTCAGTTTTCCTGACTTTTTTTGGAAACGCTTCAACGGAATGATTTCATTTTTGGTAACCTACTATAGAACGATGACTTACAGATCAAGTGTGAGTTTCATACTGATTGCATTATTCTTGTGTGAGTTATGGCCCTTGGAAATATGGAAAAGCGCCAAAATATCAGTTTTCCAGACTTTTTTTTGGAAACGCTTCAACGGAATTCATGCTGATCACATATAGGTTATAACATTTGTATATTTATTAATGCTCATTAGTCCGGTAGGGGACATTGTATTGCTTCAGCGATACGTGCGCTCTTGTTGTTAAATTGTTATCACCGCTAATGGTAGTGAGCCAGCGATGCTGGAACCGGAAAGTTCGGCCCATGAATGATAATGATTCAGCCCCTGTTCAGTGTGAAAATGCTTTCCCTTGGGGGGGGGGGGGGGGAGGGGGGGGGGGTGTGCTCAATCTTTCCAGGGATTTATTAAATACAACCTCGTAACAACGTTGATGTTTTTTTTGGCAGGTCACATGACTCAAATCAAAGGAATGAGAAGTATTGGGAACTGAGTGATCACGCATACGATGATGATTGGGTTTTGTCTAACTTTAACTTGCGTGGTGCCGCGACTTGAAGCTATATATTGGTTTTATGTTTTAACCCCGTTCACACACACATTTGTTGGCGAAATAGGTCCTTTATGTGAAACAATAGCTTGTGAATCAATATTTCCCCTTTGTTTAACAAAAAGGTATGACAGCACATGTCCAGTCAACTAATCGATCACGGAAAAAAATCGTCGATTGTGACCTCAATCGACGGTTGATCGATTTTTTGATCATTCGTGACAGCCTTACAAGGGGCATAACTCTGATAGCACCCATAATTTTTTTCAAAAATTCAAAAAAATCTTCTTTAGATTCACCAGTCAGAATCTTTTCATATTTGTTATACAACATCTCTAGGGGGGTCAGATTTAAGTTTGTACAAATCGAGTCCCTGGATTAAGATTTGGGCTCTCTATTGGAGCCCGCATTTTAACTTAGTGCAATATGTGGAATATTCTTTAAAAATCTTCTTCAGATCCACTAGGTGAAATCTTTTGATATTTGGTATACAGCATCTCTAGGGGGTCAGATTCAAGTGTGTTCAAATCGGGTCCCTGAGTTAGAATTTGGCCTCTCTATTGGAGCCCAAAGTTTAACTTTGTGCAATTTGAGGAAATTTCTTTAAAAATCTTCTTCTTCTGATCCACAAGTCAGAATCCTTTCATGTTTGCTATACAACATCTGTAGGGGTGTCAGATTCAAGTTTGTTCAAATCGAACCCCTGGGTTAATAACTGGGCTCCCTGTAGGAGCCCAAATGTTAACTTAGTGAAATATGAGGAAATTTCTTCAAAAATCTTCTTCTTCAGATTCACCAGTCAGAATGCTCTCATGTTTGATATAAAACATCTCTAGGGTGGGTCAGATTCAAGTTTGTTAAAAATTGGGTTGCTTGGGTAGTATTTGGGCTATCTATTGGAGCCCAAAGTTTAACTTGGTACAATTTGAGGAAATTTCTTTAAAAATCTTCTTCAGATCCACCAGTCAGAATCCTTTCATATTTGGTATACAACATCTATAGGGGGGTCAGATTCAAGTTTGTTCAAATCTGGTCGCTAGGTTAATATTTGGGCTCCCTATGGGAGCCCAAATTTTAACTTTATGCAAAATGTAGAATATTCTTTAAAAATCTTCTTCTTCAGAGTCGCCAGTCAGAATCCTCTCATATTTGGTATACATCATCTCTAGGGTGGGCCAGATTCAAGTTTGTTCAAATTGAGTTCCTTGGTTAATATTTGGGCTACCTATGGGAGCCCGAATTTTAACTTAGTGCAGTATGAGGAAATTTTTTTTAAAATCTTCTTCTTCAGATCCACCAATCAGAATTCTTTCATATGTGGTATACAACATCTCTAGGAGGAGGGTCAGATTCAAGTTTGTTCTAATTGGGTTAATATTTTGGATCCCTATTTGAGTCCAAATTTTAACTTAGAGTAATATGAGGAAATTTCTTTAAAAATTTTATTCTTTAGATCCACCAGTCAAAATTCTTTCATATTTGGTATACAACATCTCAAGGGGGATCAGATTCAAGTTTGTTCAATTTGAGTCCCTGGTGGGGTAGGAGTGTGGTGGGGGGGGGGGGGGGCGTGTTAGGTTCAAATCCATTCCTTATTGTTTTTCCATAAAATGTGCCTCTCACGACTTTCATGACTTCATTCCTTTGTAGTGTTGATGAACCATGCCTAACTGAATGTGACCTCAAATACTTCTTTGAACCATTTTGGCAGGTGAGCGATTAAGGCCCCTTGGGGTCTCTTGTTTTAAAAAATCTTTTTCAGATCCCACTATCAGAATGTTTTGACTATTGGTATAGAGCATCCTTGAAGGTGTCAGATTCTAAGTTTGTTCAAATCAAGTCCCGGGGGAGGGGGGCAAATCTTTTGATATATGATATGCAGCATCCTTAGGAAGTTCAGATTCAAGTTATTCAAATCATGTCCCCAGGTTCATATTTGGGTTCTATGGGAACCTGAATTTTATCTTGAAGCAATGTGAGGAAATTTATTTAAAAATCTTCTTCAGATCTACCAGTTAACATCTCTTGATATTTGGTATACTGCATTTTTAGCTAAACTTGACAAAGTCAAGATAAGCTATTGCCATTACGCGTATGGATGTCTGTTAGTCTGTTCACATTTTCCTTTAGCACAGGCTACTCCGTATGATATCCAGATGAGAACTTCCCCATTTGTTCGCGATCTGTCAACTGCGGCGACTGCCCGAGCCCAAAACCCAAAAACCTTTAGCACAGTCTACAGGTCGTATTTATGGAGGGATTTCATTGTAACTTGGTAGGTTGACTTATTATAATGTCTAGAGGAGAACGTTCCCTTTTGGTCGCGATTTGTCAACTGTGATGCCTACAGGGGCCCGAAAACCTTTAGCACAGTCTACAGTTCATATTTATGAAGAGATTTTATTGTAACTTGGTAGGATGACTCCAGATAATGTCTAGATGAGAACGTCCCCTTTTGGTTGCGATTGTCAACTGTGATGGCTACAGGGGCCCGAAGTCTGAAAACCTTTAGCACAGTCTACAGGTCGTATTTATGAAGGGATTTCATTGTAACTTGGTAGGATGACTCCAGATAATGCCTAGATGAGAACGTCCCCTTTTGGTTGCCATAATTCAACCATGACGGCTGCCCAAGCCCAAAATCCGAAAAATTGAACACAGACTACAGGTCGTATTTATGAAGGGATTTCATTGTAACCTGGTAGGATGACTCCAGATAATGCCTAGATGAGGACGTCCCCTTTTGGTTGCGCTCTGTCAACCGTGATGGCTACCCAGGCCCGAAGCCCGAAAACCTTTAGCACAGACTACAGGCCATATTTATGAAGGGATTTCATTGTAACTTTATAGGATGACTCATTTTGTAATAATTTCACTGTCACTTAGTAACTTTCGTTGACATACATTAACTGTGAGGGCTACATACATTAACTGTGAGGGCCACATTAACCCACCCCTCAATTCTGTAGTACAGTCTACACCTCATATTATTAGCTCAACTTTGACGAAGTCAAATTTGAGCTATTGTCATGGCCCGTCGTCCGTCTGTCCGTCTGTCCATACGTCAACAATTGGCTATGGCTCGGGCTAGAGGTCGTATTTATGAACCGTTCTTTACGAAACTTCTTGTGTACCTTTGTTATGACCCTGGGACGGGAACGAGTGTTTTTGGGTGCGGTCCGAAATTCAAGATGGCTGCCAGCTGCCATTTTGTACCGACGATGCAGAAATCTGTTTTTTGTACAGAACTTCCATATGAAAGCTCTGATTTGAATAATTTTTTGTATGAATGTTTAGTACCATGGGATACATCACATATAATACGGGTTTTTTTCTCGTGCGTAAATTATGCAAATTAGACTAACTTTGATGTTTTTTGGTGTTACTTTCAGCACTGTAAGTGCAAATGCCAATACGGCTCGGGCTAGAGGCCGTATTTATGAACCGATCTTTACGAAACTTCTTGGGTACCTTTGTTATCACCGTGGGACGAGAACGAGTGTTTTGGGGTCCGGTCCGAAATTCAAGATGGCCGATGGCAGCCATTTTGTACGAAATTTGGTGCAATCAGATTTTTGCACAGAACTTCCATATGAAAGCGCTGATTTGAATAATTTTTTGTGTGAATGTTTAGTACCATGGGATACATCACATATAATACGGGTTTTTTTCTCGTGCAGAAATTATGCAAATTAGATGAACTTTGATTTTTTCAGTGCTGCTTACACACAGTAAGTACACATGTCAATACGGCTCGGGCTAGAGTCTGTATTTATGAACCGATCTTCACGAAACGTCTTGGGTACCTTTGTTATCACCTTGGGACGAGAACGAGTGTTTCTGGGTGCGGTCCAAAATTCAAGATGGCTGCCAGTGGCCATTTTGTATCGAAATTAGGTCTAATCAGTTTTTTGTACACAACTTCTATACGGCTCAGGCTAGATGCCGTATTTATGAACCGATCTTTACGAAACTTCTTGGGTACCTTTGTTATTACCGTGGGATGAGAACGAGTGTTTTTGGGTGTGGTCCGAATTTCAAGATGGCCACCAGAAGCCATTTTGTACCAAAATTAGTGCAATCAGTCTTTTGTACAGAACTTCTGTATGAAAGTTCTGATTTGAATAAATTTTTGTATGAATGTTTAGTAACGTGGAATACATCACATATAGTACGGGTTTTTTTCTCATGCAGAAATTATGCAAATTAGATGAACTTTGATTTATTCAGTGCTACTTATACTCTGTAAGTGCACATGTCAATACGGCTCGGGCTAGAGGCTGTATTTATGAACCGATCTTCACAAAACTTCTTGGGTACCTTTGTTATCACCTTGGGACGAGAACGAGTGTTTCTGGGCACGGTCCAAAATTCAAGATGGCTGCCAGTGGCCATTTTGTACCGAAATTTGGTCCAATCAGTTTTTTGGCACAACTTCTGCACAGCTCATATTTGTGAACTGATCTTCACGAAACTTCTTGGGTACCTTTGTTTTCACTTTGGGACAGGAATGAGTGTGTTTTGGGGTGCCTTTGTTATCACTGTGCTATGAGAACAAATATTTTGGGGTTCAGTCAGGCCAACTGTGGGACTCAATGATTTTTTCTAGTTTAGCATCTGACTGTCACCCACCTTTACAATACTTTACCTATACATTTGTTACAGGCAACGCTCAGTATTTATGTACAGACCGTTACAATACTTTATATGTACCTTTGTTATCAGGTCATTACCTAGATGTTTGTCATTGCTGTGTCACATACTATACATGTACATGTCTTTGTCTTGACAAGTTGAGCTACAGTGTCATTGACACTTTCATTTTTATTGAAAACATAGCATACAGGGAACAGAAATTAACATATTCCCAATTATCGCAATTCTTGTCTTATTTCATAATCCTTTCATAAACATTGAACATTATCCTTTTCATCAAACACAACACAGACAAGCTACAGTGTCATTGACACTTTCATTAGTGGAGTCAGCATGAAGTTTGTTCAAATCAATTCCCTAGAATGATATTTAAGTGGTGAATTTTAACGTTTTGTAATATGAAGAATATTCTTTAAAAATCTTCTTCAGATTCATCAATCAGAGTTTTTTGATATTGTGTATGTAGCACCTGAAGTGAGGTGAGATTCAAGTTCAAATCAAGTCCCTGGGGGAAATATTCAGACTCCCTGTTGGAACTCAGAACTTTTACTTAGTGCAGTATGGGGAATATTCTTTAATAATCTTCTTCAGATCTTCCAGTGAAAATCTTTTGATATGCAGTATCATTAGGATGTTCAGATTCAATTTTAATCAAATCAAGTCCCTGGGGTCATATTTGAAATTCTTGTGAGAGCTGGAATTTTAACTTAGTGCAGTATGAGGAATATTCTTTAAAAACCTGCTTCTTCAGATCTATCAGTCAGAATCTTTTGGTTTGCATTATCCTTAGGTCACATTCCAGTTTGTTCAAATCAAGTTCCTAAGTTTCATATTTGGGCCCCCTATGGCAACTTAAATATTAACTTAGTGCAATAAGGGGAATTCCTTTAAAATCTCCTTCTTCGGATCCACCAGTCTGAATTTTTAGGCCCATGAAAAAAGTTTTTGAGGGCATATATTGTTTATCATTTCTGTCCCTCTGTTTGTCCATCGGGAAGATTTTCGTGTCCGCTCTATAACTCTGAGATGCTTTGTTGGATTTTGTTGAAACTTGGCATACATGTTGCTTATGGGGAGACAATGTGTCGTGCACAAAATTCTTTTTTGTTCGATGATGGTCAAGGTCATAGTTTGGGGGCATCTGTGGCCACAAGGGGCATAACTCTGATAGCACCCATAAAATACAAAAAAAATCTTCTTCAGATCAAGTAGTCAGAATCTTTTCATATTTGGTATACATCATCTCTGGGGGTCAGATTCAAGTTTGTTCAAATCGAGTCGCTGGGTTAATATTTGAGCTCCCTACATGAGCCCGAAATTTTAACTTAGTGCAA
Source organism: Pictodentalium vernedei (assembly GCA_031216915.1). Lineage (NCBI taxonomy): Eukaryota > Metazoa > Mollusca > Scaphopoda > Dentaliida > Dentaliidae > Pictodentalium > Pictodentalium vernedei. The sequence continues at coordinate 254,767,818 of CM062294.1, forward strand.
TATGAGGGAATTTCTTTTAAAATCTTCTTCTTCAGATCCACCAGTCAGAATCCTCTCATATTTGGTATACGTCACCTCTAGGGGGGCCATATTCAAGTTTGAGTCCCTCGATTAATATTTGGGCTGCCTATGGGAACCAGAATTTTAACTTTGTGCAATATGAGTGAATTTCTTTTAAAATCTTCTTCAGATCCACTAGTCAGAATCCTTTAACATTTGGTATACATCATCTCTAGGGGTGGCAGATTCACGTTTGTTCAAATTGCGTCCCTGTGTTGAAAATTTTGGGTCTGGTTTGGACCAAAATTCTAAAAAAAAAAAATTCTGATTTTCTATGCTTTTTGTTCAATTTTGAGATGAAAAAAAAACAAATTTTAATCTGAAAATTTTGGGTCCAGTTCTGTCGGAAATTTTGGACCAAAATTTGGAAAAAACTTTTTATGTTTTTTATGCATTTTGGTCAATTTTGAGAAGAAAAAAGAGAAAAATTTTTGCCTGGGAATTTGGGGTCTGGATTTATGCTTTTTATTCAATTTTGAGATGGAAAAAAAAGAGTTTGGGCCTGAAAATGTTGGGTCTGGTTCAGACATGAAAAGTTTGGACCAAAATTTGGAAAAAAAAAATTGGGGGATTTTTTTATGCATTTTCAGTTTTGAGATGAAAACAATTTTTTTTTATAGCCTGAAAATTTTGGATCCGGTTCAGCCTTCCATTTTTTATGTGTTTTGTTCAATTTTCAGACGAAAAAATTTTTTAGCTTGAATATTTTGGGTTCGCCTCTTTTTCAAAATTGAGTTCCTATATGAATTAGAGTGCTTTTATGTGAAAATGTTTTTAACCTATGTCCTCCCCTCCCTTCCTTGTCGGGGGAGTGGGGGGCAGTTAGATGTAACAAACTGTTTGGCTGTAATATATATTTTGAAAGATTTAGAGTGATTTTATGCACCCCCCTCCTCCCCAAAATACCACTGTGACCACAAGCCCCACTCCCCACCCCCAGGGTCAATTAAGCAGAGGAAAAAAGATTGCTACAAAATGCATTTTGAAGCAATTAAGAGTGAATTTATGTAAAAAAAAAAAGGACCCCTATAATAATTTCCTGACTTCATTCCTCTGAAGTGTTGATGAGCCATGATTAGCTGAATGTGATCCAAAATATTTCTTTGAACAACTTGTTTAAGAAATCTTGAGATCCACCAATCAGAATCCTTTTATATTTGGTATACAGCATCTCTAGGTGTGTCAGATTCAAGTATGTTCAAATATTTTGGCTCACTTTTGGGGCCCAAAGTTTAATTTAGTGCAATGTGAGGATATTTCTTTAAAAACCACCTTCTTCAGACCTCATCTCAAGGGGGATCAGATTCAAGTCTGTTCAATTTGAGTCATTGGCTTAATATTTGGGCCCTGTATGGGTGAGGTTAGGGTGGCAGGGGGGAGTATGTTAGGCTCAGATTTGTTCAAATCCATTCCTTAGTGTTTTTCCATAAAATTTCATGACTTCATTCCTTTGTAGTGTTGATGAACCATGTCTAACTGAATGTGACCCCCAAATACTTATTTGAACCACTTTGGCAGATGAGCAATTAAGGCCCCATGGGGCCTCTTGTTTGTCACAGTTATTGCCCTTTATCAACTTTGAAAGTTTCATGTGTTTTTAGCTCACCGAAGGGAGCTCAACTTATCACTTGCCGTCTGTCGTCATGAACATTTTTCAAACGACTTCTCCTCTGAAACCACTGGTCCGATTTTCACGAAACTTCATGTGGATGTTCATTACTATATGGCAAATCATGTTTGTTCAAATGAAATGGCCACGTCCCTTGGGGGCTCTGTATGGGGCATAACTCTGATAGCACAGTATGAATTATAGAAAAATTATTAAAAAATCTTCTTCTCCAGAACCAGTGGGCAGAATCTTTTGATACTTGGTATGCAGCATCTTGATATGGGTCTGATTCAAGTTTGTTCAAATCAGCCCCTTGGATTCATATTTGGGCTCACTATAGAAGCCCAAATTCGAACTAAGTGCATTTCAAGCAAATTTCTTAAAAAATCTTCTTCTCCAGATCCAGCAGGCAGAATCTTTTGATATTTGGTATGCAACATTGTGGGGTGGATCTGATTCAAATTTGTTCAAATCGGCCCCCTGGATTCACATTTGAGCTCAGTATAGAAGCCTGAATTTGAACTTAGTGCATTTCAGGCAAATTTCTTAAAAAATCTTCTTCTCCACATCCAGCAGGCAGAATCTTTTGATATTTGGTATGCAACATTATGGGGTGGATCTGATTCAAGTTTGTTCAAATCGGCCCCCTGGATTTATATTTGGGTTCAGTATAGAAGCCCAAATTCGAACTTAGTGCATTTCAGGCAAATTTCTTAAAAAATCTTCTTCTCAAGATCCAGCAGGCAGAATCTTTTGATATTTGGTATCCAACATTGTGGGGTGGATCTGATTCAAGTTTGTTCAGATCGGCCCCCTGGATTCATATTTGGGCTCACTATAAAAGCTTGAATTCGAACTTAGTGCATTTCAGGCAAATTTCTTAAAAAATCTTCTTCTCCAGATCCAGCAGGCAGAATCTTTTGATATTTGGTATGCAACATTGTGGGGTGGATCTGATTCAAGTTTATTCAAATCGGCCCCCTGGGTTCATATTTGGGCTCAGTATAGGAGCCCAATTTGAACTTAGTGCATTTGAGGCAAATTTTTAAAAAAATCTTCTTCTCAAGATCCAGCAGGCAGAATCTTTTGATATTGGGTAAGCAGCATGCTTAGGGGGTGAAATTGAAGTTTGTTCAAGCCAAGTTCCTGGGCTCATATTTGGGCTCACTATAACTTAGCCCGAATTATAACTTAGTTCAAAATGAGGAATTTTCTTTAAAAATCTTCTTCTTCTGATCCAGCAGTCGGAATGTTTTGATATTTGGTATGCAACATCCCTAAGGGGGGGGGGGGGGGGGGGGGGGGGGGGGGGGGAGATTCAATTTTGTTCAAGCCATGTCCCTAGGTCCATATTTGGGCTCACTGTGGCAGCTTGAATTGTAACTTAGTTCAAAAAGAGGAATTTTCTTAAAAAATCTTCTTCTTCAGATCCAGCAGTCAGAATGTTTTGTTATGTGGTGTGTAGCATCCTTAGGGGGTGAGATTCAAGTTTGTTAAAGCCAAGTCCCTGGGTCCATTTTTGGGCTTCCTGTGGGAGCCCGAATTATAACTTAGTCAATATGAGGAATTTGTCTTTAAAAATTTTCTTCTCAAGATGCAAGAGGCAGAATGTTTTGATATTTGGTATGTAGCATCCTTAGGGGTGAGATTCAAGTTTGTTCAAGCCAAGTCCCTGGGTTCATATTTGGGCTTACTGTGGCAGCCCGAATGATAACTTAGTTCAAAATGAGGAATTTTCTTTTAAAATCTTCTTCTTCAGATCCAGCAGATGAATGCTTTTGATATTTGGTATGCAACATCCTTAGGGGGGTAAGATTCAAGTTTGTTCAGGACATGGCCCTAGTTCCATAAAATTTGTCTCTCATGACTTCATTCCTTTGTAGTGTTGATGAACCATGTCCAACTGAATGTGACCCCCAAATACTTCTTTGAACCACTTTGGCCGGTGAGCGATTAAGGCTCCTTGGGGCCTCTTGTTTTTAATTGAGCATGCTGTCATTTGTGTATTGAACTCCCCCCACAGTTGCTAATGTAGAGAGTTGAAACTTTAGGATATGGTTACACATGCCTTGAAGATATGCAACATCCATAAATTTGCAGAAAAAATATTTTTTAACAAAATTATTGCCCTTTATTGACTTTGAAAATTTTCAGTGTTTTTCGATTTGACTGAAATTTAGCACACTTGTTTCAAGGAACAATGTCTTGATCGAGTTCGAAAACGGGCTTGGCCTGATGTACAGCAGCAGAATTATTGGGCTGACTTGGTCATTTTTAGCTCAGCTTTGGCGAAGCCAAATTTGAGCTTATGCCATGGCCCGTCGTCCATCTGGCCGTCTGTCCATCTGGCCGTCTGTCCGTCAACAATTGGATACGGCTCGGGCTAGAGGCCGTATTTATGAACCGATCTTTACGAAACTTCTTGGGTTCCTTTGTTATGACCGTGGGACGAGAATGAGTGTTTTTGGGTGCAGTCCGAAATTTAAGATGGCTGCCAGCCGCCATTTTGTACCGACGATGCAGAAATCTGTTTTTTGTACAGAACTTCCATATGAAAGCTCTGATTTGAATAATTTTTGTATGAATGTTTAGTACCATGGGATACATCACATATAATACGGGTTTTTTTCTCGTGCGTAAATTATGCAAATTAGACTAACTTTGATGTTTTTTGGTATTACTTTCAGCACTGTAAGTGCAAATGCCAATACGGCTCGGGCTAGAGGCCGTATTTATGAACCGATCTTTACGAAACTCCTTGGGTACCTTTGTTATCACCGTGGGACGAGAACGAGTGTTTTTGGGTCCGGTCCGAAATTCAAGATGGCCGATGTCAGCCATTTTGTACAAAATTAGGTGCAATCAGATTTTTGCACAGAACTTCCATATAAAAGCGCTGATTTGAATAATTTTTTGTGTGAATGTTTAGTACCATGGGATACATCATATATAATACGGGTTTTTTTCTCGTGCAGAAATTATGCAAATTAGATGAACTTTGATTTTTTCAGTGCGAATTACACACAGTAAGTACACATGTCAATACGGCTCGGGCTAGAGTCTGTATTTATGAACTGATCTTCACGAAACGTCTTGGGTACCTTTGTTATCACCTTGGGACGAGAACGAGTGTTTCTGGGTGCGGTCCAAAATTCAAGATGGCTGCCAGTGGCCATTTTGTACCGAAATTAGGTCTAATCAGTTTTTTGTACACAACTTCTATACGAATCAGGCTAGAGGCCGTATTTATGAACCGATCTTTACGAAACTTCTTGGGTACCTTTGTTATCACCGTGGGATGAGATCGAGTGTTTTTGAGTGTGGTCCGAAATTCAAGATGGCCACCAACAGCCATTTTGTACCAAAATTAGTGCAATCAGTCTTTTGTACAGAACTTCTGTATGAAAGTTCTGATTTGAATAAATTTTTGTATGAATGTTTAGTAATATGGAATACATCACATGTAGTACGGGTTTTTTCTCGTGCAGAAATTATGCAATTTAGATGAACTTTGATTTATTCAGTGCTGCTTATACACTGTAAGTGCACATGACAATACGGCTTGGTCTAGAGGTTGTATTTATGAACCGATCTTCGCAAAACTTCTTGGGTACCTTTGTTATCACCTTGGGACGAGAACAAGTGTTTCTGGGTGCGGTCCAAAATTCAAGATGGCTGCCAGTGGCCATTTTGTACCGAAATTAGGTCCAATCAGTTTTTTGTCACAACTTCTATACAGCTCATATTTGTGAACTGATCTTCACGAAACTTCTTGGGTACCTTTGTTTTCACCTTGGGGCAGGAATGGGTGTGTTTTGGGGTGCCTTTGTTATCACTGTGCTATGAGAACAAATATTTTGGGGTTCAGTCAGACACACTCTGGGACTCAAAGATTTTTTTCTAGTTTAGCATCTGACTGTCACCCACCTTTACAATACTTTACCTATACATTTGTTACAGGCAACGGTCAGTATTTATGTACAGACCATTACAATACTTTATATGTACCTTTGTTATCAGGTCATTACCTTGATGTTTGTCATTGCTGTGTCACATACTATACATGTACATGTCTTTGTCTTGACAAGTTGAGCTACAGTGTCATTGACACTTTCATTATGTTGATGTGCTAAAAGACAAGGTCATTGTGACCTTCAACATTAAATGTACTTGAAACAGGTTTCCGCTGCATTCCTTCAATTAACTAAAGTTCTTTAACAAACTTCATATGTGGGTTAGGTATGATGAGTTGAAGAAGCATATCTTTTTTTTTTTAGTCCAAAATGCAATTTGAAGGATTTAGAGTGGGGGAGAGGGGGGAGGGGAGTTAGGGGGGGGGGGGAGCAAATTTTAACACATTGAAAATTTGATAATATACTCAAAATCTTCTCCAGAACCACCCGTCAGAATCTTCTGATATTTGGTATGCAACATCCTTCAAGTTTGTTTAAGTCAAGTCCCTCGGTTGATATTCAGTGGTCGAAATGTTAAAAAAAAATTTACTTGTCACCTGTGACAAGTAAAAATCTTTTTCACTTGTCACCCATTGAAAGCAACTTGAACAAATTGACTTTCAGTACATTCGGCCCCCTTTGTGCATTCCACAGCTTTTTCCGAGTCAATTCAGAGGTTTCTCGTTACAAATTTACCCAGGACTAAACTCTTTGCAGATGACGCTGAACACATCTTTCAACTGTTGTGTGGTTTTTCATTATAAATTTACCCAGGACTAAACACTTTGCAGATGACGTTGAACACGTTGTCTTTCAACTGTTGTGTAGTTACCCCGGCATCGCATGACGTGTACGCGTTAATTTTCAATCAATACCAATGACGAATAAATTTAGTTAAAAATGGAAACAAGTTTTCCCCCGAAAATACTAGATGATGACGAGTACGAACAGAATCTCCCTCAATATCTTTGACATGTTTGGTTCAAAATAGAAACGAGTTTCCCCCACAAACAAAATGGAAGTGGAATGTAATTATTGTTAACTGTGCCGATTGTTTTGGATTTTTTTCTGCAATCGGAATGCATATGTTTGAGAATGATTTCAACAACATAAAAAGTCATGGCAAAAGTACACTTGTCGCCCAGGACAAGTGAATTTATTTTTTGGTTGTCGCTAGTAGAAATTACTTGTTGGGGGCAAGTAGACCAGCGTTATTTCGACCCCTGATATTTGGACTCCCTAGTTTTGCATTTCTGAAAATTTTTGCATTATTTCTGTGGTAGCATCCCCATACTAGAAAAAATCTAATGACATTGACAACAGAGTTATAAATAAATAACTTCATTCCTCTGTAATGTTAAGTAGCCATAGATGCTAATTAAATCCTTCTTCAAGCAACTATGGCTAAGTGAACACCTCAAGCCCCATGGGACCTCTTGTTCTAAAAATTGATTCTTTCTTCTGCTTCCTCCTCTCCACTCTTCACGGGATTGGCATCAGCAGATTCATGTCTCAGATAATGTATGTGGACCTCTCATTGTTGGTCTTGGTCTTGCTTTGTCATGTCTTTAGAAAAGGAAGGCTGTGATATTAAAGCCTCCATAACTCTCACCACCATTTTCCTTCTTCGCAGACCAAAAATTGTTCTATAATACGTTATGTTCCTTAATACTTGATCTGCTGATAACCATACTTACTAGTATTTAGATTTCACAATCTCACACTCCGCAGTGTATGTCAAGATTAAGATGTGTGACACTTCTAAAAAAAAAATGGTTCATTTGTAAATGATTTTTGACATGGCCTTTGTGTGTACTTACCTGGCAGAGCAAAGACAATGATTCCAATAGAATTTATAGTCATGGTTCCAAAAGTAGTGAGGTGTGGACATGCAGTTTGCTTCTGGATGTTGTAATACTTTGCACAAAATAGCCCTTCCAGACTTTTTGGTGGGGGAGGGGGTAATTTTTATCCCTCCCAGATTCTTTTGAATGGCAAGCCCACGTATGAATTTGCTTGTTATTTTTTTAAAAAATAACTAAACAATAAACTTGCACCATAAATGATACACTCACGTACATAGCCAAGATGCAGATTCGTCAATTTCCTACCCTTACACCATTCTACGTGGTTGTTAAAAGAAAGCACAAAATAGACTTCACTTATTTACTATCCCACAAATATGATGAAATATTTGTTGAGATTAAAAAAAAAGGCTGATGTTTTCAAATTTTATGAAGAAAAATCAGTGATAGATGTTGCACATAGAATTTGTCACCATTTGCATTTTGATTCTCACAAATTGCTGCTATGAGAATTAATATTTAGTTGTTAATTAATTTATAGTTAGAGAGTACCGTGATACCCTTGTGGGTGCAACGATACGTATGACACAGTAAAAAACAAACATCATATTTATATATTTACTAGAGTTGAATCCTTAAGGTCCAAGTAAAATGCTGGTGTGTTTTATGTCTAACATGTACACATAGAACACATGTTCATTATGCATCCTTTTGGTGGTCTTGCTGCTGGAATTTATAGTACTTTGGCAGTGGTGTCTAGTGAAGATGTAGGTGCCTGTATAGAAGAAAAAAAGAAGTAGAATTCTCCAGTCCTTTATGGACATTTTCAGAATCTAGGACAAGATTAAACAGAATTAAAGAATGGAAGTTGATTCGCATTGTTTTCCATATGAGAATCAATTCTGAGACTCGATTCCAATTCTCACATAAATTTTACCTCCTGCCGATAGAAAAATATTTTTATCGGTCACATGCCACAAGTACTTTTTATAAACAACTTGAGGCTTGACATTTTCTGTGGAGTTTGTGCTGGTACTTAATGCCAACAGTCCTGCGTTTGATCCTCAGTATGGAAAGATACTGTGGCGCCCACTTAACTGGATATTTCTTGATCTAATGTCCCTATTAAATGTGTTTGACTTCCAATCACTAGACCATTTACTACATGTATACCTTGAATACAAATTCAACCCCTTACATTTTGGTTATAGAGAAAAGTCCTGTTAATTGAATTAAAAAATTCCCTGTGAGAACCCTGGGAGGTGAAGTAGTGCTTGTTTAGTGTGGTAAGCAAGTTGTTTTTTACTGGTAAAATAGGACCTGGTCACCAGTACCTGGGGTGGAAGTTCTCTAAAATGGGCAACATGGGTATAAACAATTGGCTGGACTTGGCTTTATATCTGTTATGGCTCCCTAATATAATATCAGAAGTGATATGTCCCAGAGCTGTCTGGTTGTGAAATTTTAGTACTGTTTCAGTTGTGATGAAAAAGTCTCTCGAGGTTTCGGTTTTTATTTAAAAATCGGCAAAGAATTTTAAATAACAAGGAAAAATGAATATAATATCAAAACCTGATCAAATTCAAAAGTACTCTGAGTTTTGCTTGAATAATAACAAAAAAAATAATGAAATAACCTTTCAATTAGGCTAAAAATAAATAAAATTTTATAAATGATATGACCAGGTGTGTTGGAAGAAATTTCACCCAATAATTAACTGTTCAGAAAAGACATTTGCTGGTGTCATATTGTAAACAGAATATTTCCGTGAATTATGAAAGATGACAGCCAAGGAAACTGAAACCAGCTTTTTAAAACGGACTATAATGCCAGAAACTGCTGCAATGAAAAAAGGAAACTGAATTGCCATGTGCTTTGTTAAAAATACACAACTAGAATTCATGGAGTGACCAACATCTTGTTTATTGTGTTGAGCTTGAATGTGTGTCACTTTGTTTTGATATTGATGATCACTCAACCTTCTGATATCAATTCACTAGATGAAAATTTGCATCAGAGCATCAAAACATTGCAAGAATAAGTTACGTTGTTTAATCAAGACAGAAGCTGGACACTTTGCTCATTTGCATTGCACTGGAGTCATGACACTAAGACTGGCTGCTGATTTGTTGTGGTTCCATTGTAGCCATGTTCTATGTTTAATTCTTGACAGATGACTGAAGTGACAAGTGGTGTATACCATCAGCATGAGCACTGAGAACTTTCTTTTGTTTACAATCAAAAATGGGTGATAAATGAATAAGGAGAACAACACCACGGAACAATGTTTTATTTGAATAAAATAGCACTCACTATGTTGCAGTTATATTGAGAATAGTATTTTAAAACACAGAACATCCCAACATTTATTGTTTTTTTCTGGTTTAGTGTATATTTCTGGGAAAAATAAAAAGACCGATAATCCAGTTTGTCTGGAAGTGGAATGGTCGATTTTGGTCGATGAGCAATGGAACAGAAACTGAGTAGATCTGATGGTGCACCGGACAGCTCTAATAATAATAAGTAATATGTCCTAGGGCTGCACTGTATTCAGATTTCAATACCGGTATTGGTGTTGAAAGAAAATACTGTGATATACCAGTATATAGTAGACTAGTTCAGAATCTGAATGAAGTTGTCAGTACCTGTGACTGATAGTCACTGATACTCATGATTACATTCATACTGCTGAACTAATTTACAAAATTTAACGGGAATTGATTCTCGTAAAGATTTGCCGAAACCTCCTAATATGCAAATCTTAGTAGATACAGTTTTTGATTGTGGAACACTTGTTACTTTCTGTGTTATGACTATTTCATGACCACAATACATGTATAAAGTCAAGTTTACCCAGCTGGTGTATAAGTCCACACCTGTGAGTTTTCCTCTTTTCAGAGGATTTCCTCTTTTTTGTGTGGCTTGAAAGCATTTTTTTGTTAATTATTAACATGCAGTTTTCCACATTAAAATTGAGGATTTAGCTAATTACATCTTCAACAGAGCTGAATGAGCTCTGTTGACCAAGATGCAATTAGCTAAACTTGTAATCTGTGCCCTAAATAATGCTATTGGAGGAGAATAAAAAAGCATAAAGTACTAGAATTTAAAGAATGAGTGATCTCAAAATAATACACACTAATATTTTCTGTTGGGAAATTTCTTAAATTTATTCACTTCTGATTCATGCCATTATGAAGGCATATTTTTGGTACCATACACATAATAATAACACTTTGGCCAACCGCTGATTTGTCGCGGTTCTCGGACAAGAAGGCCTTGGTTACCCCTGTACTCCCAACTGCCTCCCTATTCCCACACTTCTCCTCTCCTCCCAACACTCGGAGACAAACTGCTTGATGACATCCCTTGCCCCATTCTTCCCAATCTCTCTAATTAGCATATTAACCCTCTCCTTTGAGTCCCCCCCTAACCACATGTCCTTCATTCTCCCATCCCACTTCCCCATTATACTCCTAGTGAATCTCATTCTTTTAGACTGGTACTTTGGGCATTCTAGAAGAAAGTGTGCCAGGGTCTCCACCATGCCCAAGTTACACATCTGGCACTCCCTTTCACCGTGTTTCTCAATTTTTCTCCTCAGCTCCAGGGATCGCGACCTCAGCTTGAACAACAGTGACCCCTCCCCCCCCCCCCCAAGGTGCCATCAAGGTAAGTAGGTGATAATTGAGAATACCAGCACACCTGTACACGTACGTGTACATGTACACCTCCATAGGATTTCAGTGTTAAAATCGTGTACCTGTACCCGATTTTAACGTTTTTTTAGGGTGTGTTCGAATTTATTTAACACTGAATTGTATCCTAGACGCCCGTAGTTTTACGTACACGTACATGTACCGTTTTGATTGAAATTGGCAGATGAGTTTCCCCCATAGGATTCAGTGTTAAATTGCGAGCAAAAAAACGTTTTGTCGTTTCGAACACATCATCTTGCCGATTCTAACAATCCGCGTCCTTACACGATTTTAACACTGAAACCCTATGGAGGCGTACACGGAGATCCACTTGCTGATTTTAGGTCGGAAATCGACTCGTGTGAAGAGGTTGTGTTCGAATCCGCAAACCCACTGTCTCGTTTCTCGAAGTAAGACTGGCGCACGTTATTGCGAGGTGATCTTAATAAGCACTTGATGGAAATGTTTTGAATGAAGAGTGTTGCCGGGTGTTAGAAATCCGCAAACCCACTGTCACGTTTTCCTGAAGTAAAAACTAACACATGTTATCGTTATGACTGAATGAGGTTTTCGTTCAAAAAGAGTCGATTAAGAATATGGTCTGTATTATAGACATTCATGTCTTGGTTCGATGTGACGAAGAGAAATTGAGTTTAGGGATATCGTTCAAAAGAGTCGATAAAAATATGATCTGTAATAGACATTCGTGTTTTGTCTTGATGTAAAGAAGAGAAATTGACTTTTAAGCATTCGTTCAAAAGAGTCAAACACTTAACGGAATGTTTAAACGCATTTTCCGCTCAATTAGGTTTTGAGTGGTAAAATTTTTAATATATTCAAGATGGCAATCAGAGAGATTTGAAAATGAATAAGTTCCTTCAGCATTAAAATTAGAAAACCAGTTTTCTTTTGTGTGTTGAAATGTTTTAACAGTCATCAAAGGGATTCTCTCTTAATTCGAAACTGAGTGAATGGTTCTTTGATATGTGAATGGAAATCCTTTGACAAAATGTAAAACTACTGAGAAAATGCGTTAAATCAGAAACCGGTTTGTCATGTACTGCTTAAACGTATTTTTAAACTTCTCCAATTCAATCAACAGTGAGTTGAGATGTGAATATTTTTAGTTTATTATATTAAAGACGGAAAGATTTTTATTACTTTAAAACATAAAAATATAATTAAACATTTAATTTTGAAAATAATAAAACAATTAAAAACGAAAGATGTTTTTACAGATGGATTCTAGACATCGAGATCGAATTTTAGAAGAGTTTGAGCGTGCTAAGAAGGGCATTCAGTCGGCTGATAGAAGCAGACGTCTTGGTGAGATGGAACTCAAACGCGAAGCCACAAAAATATTTAAACCCGTGACGGAGGGTCAAGAGCGGAGCAGGAAGGAGATAGTCGAAGAATTGAGACCCATAAAGGAGAGTTCTTTGAGAATGGGTTCGTTGCCTCTTAGTTTTGGAAATCGGTATTCTGTTCAATCTACACCGGATTACGTTCCCATGGGAATTCAAACAAAGAGCGAGTCTGATGATACAGCTTCGACTATCACCACTGATAGCGTCGCATCGTCTGATGATGATGGCGGTAAGAGAGATCTGTTGTATGGATTTTATAAGGATTCGGAGGGGAGAACTTTTATTGGAGACACAGAAATAGAAATTGGTGATGATGAATTGATCGTTGGTTCGAACAGATACGAATTGACTGATGGACTGCGCAGATTGCTCCTTTACGACAAGCCTAGCAATTACTCGGAACAGGATTTCGACAATTGCGGCGACATTCTGGTTCAGACCCACGCCATGAAGAGAAATAACGATGCCAGAGAGACGAGATCCAAAGCCAACAGAGGTTACAAGTGGACGAAAGTGGTGAAACCCATATGGGATATGAACAAGAAGTTCATCGAATCGGTGACTGGCAAAGGGGTGAAAACCACTTTTCTTCCGAGCGATTCTGACGCTCTGTCTCAGAGATTGAGTTTGTTGATGGCGAGCAGACGGGCTGGTAACACAGGATTAGATAATCAGATAGTTACTATATCTGACGAATTGTTAAGACAGAAGGTTTTGAATAAAAACCACTATAAAAGGCTGATGAACGAATTGAAGGATTGATGTGTATATAAGTAGAGAGAAACAAACAAACAAACAAAAATAAAACAGTAAATTTTTACACTAGAATAATAAAAGTATTTAAACAGCAAAACGATTTACCAGTGAAAAAACAAAATATATTATAAAAATAAAATATGTTGGTGATAAAGAACATGAGATACATCAGAACTTACGTTCAAGGCGGTTCTGGCATCGTCAATTCTATAATGCGAGCGTTCACGAGCGATGCGGGTAGAAAACTCGCATCGACCGCGTTTGAGGTCGGTAAGAACACGGCTTTGGATGCTGGTAAGAAAGCCGCTTCCGAAGCCAGTGGTAGGATAGCTTCTGTGGCTGGCAAGAGGGCAGCCGATGCATTGATCGACAAGTTGATCAGTCCGCCGGCGAAGCAAGCTGCGTTAGAGCGAATGCCGAAAAGTTGGAAAGATTTTAAGGATGCTGTGGTACCCATACAAGATTTAGCCAAAATGACGAGTGGATCTGGATTAAAGAGAACTCGCGACGGTGTGATATAAATAAATAACAACATTAAAAACAGAGTTTGAAAAACATAAAAAAAATTTGTGTTTGAAAAGAATCTAAAATAACAGACAAAAAAAAAAAATAAAACAAAAAGATGAACATTAAAGATATGTCTTGGAACGACGCCACGACCAAGAGGTCGAATAACGAGTTCTTTCCCAAAAGCATAAGAGGCTTGATAGTGGGAAAATCGAATTGTGGAAAGACCAATCTGTTGATGAATCTGTTGTCCCGACCCGACTGGTTGGATTACGACAGATTGTTCGTGTTTGGCAAGAGCTTGTTTCAACACGAATACAGATTGCTTCTAGAGTGCATGGATCGTAGATTGCCCAAGGACGTCATAGCCAGAATCTTTGACAGTAGGGAGGAATTCGACAAGAGTGAAGCTCCACTTTCGACCATTTCGGACGGTGTGGCGATGGAGCTGATGAAGAGAAATGCAACTTCGAACGTCGAGTGTCGATTTTATGAGAACGCTAGCGACGTTCCGGATCCTAGAGAACTGAAATCGGAAGATAAGAATCTCATGATTTTCGACAATCTGCTTTTGGAGAGACAGAACCGATGCGAATCGTATTACGTTAGGGGTCGACACAGCAACGTGGACTGTTTCTACCTGTCGCAGAATTATTTTCGATTGCCCAGACAGACGATAAGGGAGAACGCTAATTTTCTATGTCTCTTTCGCCAAGATCTCAAGAATCTCAATCACATCTACGGCGATCACGTCGCAAACGACATGAGCGCGGCGGAATTCAGGAGATTCTGCAAGAGGGTTTGGGATGGTGGACTTGACAATTTCGTTGTGATCGATTTGACAAGCGAATTTAATCGCGGAAAATATCGGTGCGGATTCGACACGTTTTATGTTTTTGATTATAATAAGATAGAGCGTGAAAATAAAATTTAGAAAATAATAAATCTTCAAATAATTAGTTTTGAATAAAAAAAAAAAAAAATTAAATATAATGTTCGAACATGGAGAATTGTTAGAACGAATAGCCGAGAATACGGCTGCAAAACAATCCATTCAAATCGTGATGAGTGGCGATTCGACTCGATTCGCTACGAAATTCGAACCTTTCATCGAATTAAATAGAGAGAAAAGATACGAGATGGCGTTGGTGAATCTGGAGACTTATTATTCCTTTCCCAACGTCACTGAAAAGAATAACTCGTTCAAGTATTCCGACGGAATGGATTGGTTGGAGATTCGAATTCCCAAAGGGAGTTACGACATAGACGATTTGAACAATTACATTCAGACGCGAATGAAGACAGATGGAAAGGGAAGCAACAAGATCAGACTCGCTCCCAATCCTAATACCTTACAGACGATGTTGGATTTGGAAGATAATTTTCGAGTGGATTTCAACACGGATGATTCTATAGGCAAGATGTTGGGATTCGATCGAAAGATGTATCGAGGCCACGCGGCATCTGAAAATACGGTCGACATTCTCGCAGTCAATAGCATTCTGGTGAACGTGGATGTGATTGCTGGAAGCTACGTGAATGGTAGCGCTCAACCGACGATCTATTCCTTCTTTCCAAACGTGTCGCCAGGTTATAAGATCGTGGAGCGACCTCAAAATTTAGTTTATCTACCAGTGATTTTAGACACGTTGTATAGTCTCAAAACCATGTTGACGGATCACAATGGTGAACTGTTAGATCTTCGCGGAGAGAGAGTGACGATACGATTTCACATAAGAGAAATATAAAAGCAAAAAAAAAATATTGTGTATATATATATATAGAGATAACAAAAATAAAATAAACGCAATATTAATTTTACAAAATTATTCTAATATAAATAATTATTATTAAACAAGAAACAATTGAAGTAAATATATTTAAAAAAAAAAACAGAATTATGACAGGATACGTGATTAAAAACGTGAACATATCTGCAGGACAGAGGAAGAAACTTAAGAGAGCGTTAACAACTCGAGGCGAGGCGGTGAGATTCAAATTCACTCACGAAGATCTGACGAGAGGCGGTCAGGATTCGATCGCCTGGACCAGAAGTCAAATCAAAAGGATGGAGAAAGCGATTCGCGATGGAAGAGGGTTGACGGTGAGATTGAGTCCCCCTCAATTGAGATACAATTTGAGAATGAAAGGTGGTTTCCTACCACTATTGGCAGGAATCGCCACAAAAGCATTACCCTTCACCGCAAAGGCACTACCCTTTCTCGGAAAGACTCTTGGCGTGGGAGCTCTCACAGGACTCGCTAGTTCGGCAGTTGAGAAATTAATGGGTGGCAGCGGACTGTTTTTGAAGAAGGGAGGAGCCGTGTGTCGCGTCCACGTAGACAACAGCGGTAAAGGATTGTATCTAGAACCCGTTAGAGGTGGCAACTCTCAGAGAGGAAACGGTCTCTATCTGAAGAGTGGACAGAACGTTGAGCGACTCGGCAAGGGTTTGTTGCTCGGTGAGAATTTGCCGTTTAAGAATATATCGATTTTGAATATGTTATTATAATATAAAATTATATAAAATATAAATCATAAAAAAGTATAAAATAATATATTTGAAATGGATAAAAAGGTGGAGAAACAATTAGACGATAATGACGAATATCGCGAGACAGAGTGCGAAAAAAAAGATGTGGAAAAATGGTTAGACGCTAATGATGGATATCCAAGGAAAGAACTGACGAAAGAGTTAGATAAACAGTGGGATAGATGGTTGGAAATGAAAAGAATGAGACGCTTTCCACCGTCACCACTACCTTCTGAAGAGAGAATGGTGATGATGCGAGTGTTACCAAGAGATGCACAACATTCGTTCATAATTATGATTCGGATAAACGAATGTGTTGTTATAAAAATGTATCATATCGCAAAGAAGAAAAAATGAAAAGAAGAATCGACGCTGAAATTTGAGAAAAAAGGAAACGTTATTATATTATATGGGTAATAGTGAAGAAGGAAAACAAAAAAAAAAGTAATGAGATCTAAAAGATCTCATTACTTTTTTTCATTTTTCTTCGCTAAAAATCAATCTCTCTATTGTTTATATTTCCAAGCCCGTTATTAGCATGTTGACACTCGTGTTTTCAAGATGATCTCATCACGTTTTTTTCTTTCTTCTTCGCTAAAAAATCAATCTCTCTATTGTTTATATTTCCAAGACTGTTATTAGCATCTTGACACTCGTGTTTTCTCCTTTTTCGAAAACGTGTTGAATGTTTATCTTTACTCTTTTGAGTTTTTTCACATCGGTCAACTCGCTCTCACCACCCAATTTCTTCACGAGTTCGAATGAGATGTTTGGAAATATGTAATTTCCATAGGGCAACGACAAATCGTCCTTGTCAAATTCTCTATCTTCGGCGATGACGATGTTCTGCAGATCGCTTTGGTACTCGTAAATCAAATCGAGCGCAGCTTTGTCCAATATCAAAGGCATCTTACATCTGTCGTATTTATACTCTAAGCCCTTCGTGTCGACCTCGTTCAATTCGATGGGATCGTGTCGTTGTAATCTATAGATTTTATGACCGAATTTCTTATTCGTTTCGACTCGTTTCAATTTCAATTCGCATCTTTTAGGTGTTGCTGTCCTCATGATCGATTATTTGGGGTTTTTTTGTTTTACGAATTCTTGCAAATAATGTATATTTGAAATTTTGTATTTTAATAATTTGTTTAAAAAAAGTTTTTTTGTTTTTTTTTTTATCCTTATATATATAAAAAAAAAAAAGTTGTTTAATTTTAATATCTTTAATGTGAAAAATTTTTTTTGTAAAAGTTTTTTTTCTCTTTATATATATATAAAAAAAGTTGTTTTTTCGCGTCTGCTTCGCGGAAATTTGTTTTGAACCTCGTGCGAGACTTCGCGTAAAAGTCGTAAGAGTTCTATTTGTCTTGAACCTTCTTCTTCTTTTTTAATAGTTCGAACGACATTGTCGATTAATTCTTCTTTTTTAATAGTTCGAACGACATTGTCGATTAATTTTTGTTTGCTAATAGTATTACGATTCGATTTTCTATCGCAAATCGTATCGTTTTCTTTCGAAACGCGTAAATATAAATTACGATTTTTTAGTCGAGTTGTGACGAAGTCAAACTCGACTTATAGTTTGGTGAATGTCTGGCGGGCGGGCGGGCGGGCGGGCGGGCGGGCGGGCGTAAACAATTGGTTTCCGGATGATAACTTGATAGTGGTTGAACTCACATTCATTAAACTTCATACGTAGGTTGGTCTTGGTGGGAGGAAGAACCCTATTGATTTTGGACATGCTACGTCGAAGGTCAAGGTCACAGTGACCTTGAACATAGTAAATCTTAAACAATTGGTTTCCGGATGATAACTTGATAATGGTTCAACTCACATTCATGAAACTTCACAGGTAGATTGGCCTTGGTGAGGGGAAGAACCCTATTGATTTTGGACTCGCTACGTCAAAGGTCAAGGTCAACGTGACCTTGAACATAGTAAATCGCAACAATTCCTTTCCGGATGATAACTTGATAGTAGTTCAACCTACATTCATGAAACTTCATAGGTGGGTTGGCCTTGGTGCGAGGAAGAACTCTATTGATCTTGGACTCACCAGATCAAAGGTCAAGGTCACAGTGACCTTTAACATAGTATATCGCAACAATTGGTTTCCGGATGATAACTTGATAGTGGTTCAACCTAGAGTCATGAAACTTCATAGGTGTGTTGGCCTTGGTGCGAGGAAGAATCCTATTGATCTTGGACTCACCAGGTCAAAGGTCAAGGTCACAGTGACCTTGAACATAGTATATTGCAACAATTGGTTTCCGGATGAGAACTTGATAGTGGTTCAACCTAGAGTCATGAAACTTCATAGGTGTGTTGGCCTTGGTGCGAGGAACTGTTGTCACAACTCGACATTGGATTGGTGATCCTGAGCGGCATTTTTTTCTTCTTGGTTTTTTGGAGAATAACGATTTATTAAACAACGTCGACGTTTATGTCGAGATTCCGTCGTGGATGTTGTCGTCATGATCGATTATTTAGTTTTTTTTGTTTTACGAATTCTTGCAAATAATGTATATTTTAAATTTTGTATTTTAATAATTTGTTTAAAAAGTTTTTTTTTTTTAATTTTAATATCTTTAATGTGAAAAATTTTTTTGGTGAAAGTTAACACATTAAAGAAAAAATTGAATTTAAAAAAAATCTTTTTTTTTTTATATAATGAGTAAAGAAACAAAACTTTTTAAACAAATTATTTAAATACAAAATTCGGAAAAAAATATATTCTTACAAAATGAAACAAACAGATAAAAAAAAATTGGAAAATTTAAATGAGAAAACCATACCTCAGTTAAACGAGATTTGTAAACTATTAAAAATTTCACATTTCAGAAATCATAGAACTAAATCAAAAAAGATTGAAGTCATATAGAAACATTTGCGAAATGATGGAAAGGCAAACGAAATGCCGATAGCAACAACGTCAAAAAATGCATTGGTTGTGAAAAATGAGAAGAAGAAGAAAAAGATAGTAAAAGGAATCGAAATGCCGATAGCAACAACTTCAAAAAATGCATCGGTTGTGAAAAATGAGAAGAAGAAAAAGATAGTAAAAGGAATCGAAATGCCGACGTCGAAAAAAACCGAAAACGTTTCGATTGTGAAAAATAAGAAGACGACTAAACGAAAAGCCGTTGAAGAACTTCAAGTTTCCAAAGAAAAGAAAAGAAAAACTAAAACGAAAACGAGTGATGCACTTCAGATTCTAGGCAAACGAGATATCTCGAGCGAAATTCGACGAGCAATAGACGAAGGGAAAGGAGAAGAATATCTAGCACGACTCGCCGCGGAACTATTTCAATCGAAGTCCGTAGAATGGGAAAGTGCGATCAAAGGCATTTTTAAAACTTTTGACGTGGTTCCCTCGTTGAAGAAAATCGATCCGAAATTGTTCATGGAACGGGTGAAGAAAAAAGTATTGGATTTGTTTCGCAAATACATGAACGTGGGACTAAAAATTAAGATGATACTCCATTGCGTGATGAATAAAATCGACGTGAAGTCCGGCGAGAGCATTGTGAAAAATGCATATTTCAGATCTAACGTCCAACCCGTATTTCGAGGTTCAGATTTTCGGACATTTTCGAAAAGATGAAAGACAAGATGTTGACGTCTCTCGCGAATTATCAACATGAACGTAGTAATTGGACGTTCGATGAGGTGTTGAAACTCGAAATTCACATAACTAAAAACGATTTGTTGAAAGGGTCTTCCTACGTGAAATTACTGTATTTCCTGGCTAAGAAATACACCATGATCAACGTGAAAAATAACGATGATCAGTGTTTTAAATGGGCAGTCACCTCCGCTTTATACCCTGTCAAAACGAACCCCGATAGAGTTTCTCATTACGAGGAAACTTCTAAAAATCTCGATTGGACCGGAGTGACTTTTCCAACGCAGTTAAAACACATCAAACGTTTCGAGGCTCAAAATCCCACTGTAGCGGTGAACGTCTTGGGATACGACAACGAAAAACGAAAGATCTATCCTCTCAGACTGACTTCGTATCTCGGAAGAGAAAAGACGATTATTTTATTATTGATTTCGAATGGTGACAATCGTCATTATTGTTGGGTTAAACATGCAAGCCGATTACTGTCGAAACAAAATAATAATCATAACGGAAAGATATCTTTATGTTACAATGGCATGAACGTGTTTCACAGCGAAGACTCGTTGGCGAAACATCAGGAATATTGCAACGAAAATCAAGGTGTCGCCGTCGAAATGCCCAAACCCAACACCATCGTGAAGTTTGAAAATCACAATACAAGGTTAAAAGTACCATTCGTCGTGTACGTCAATTTCGAATGTTTCACCGCGAAAATGAGTTCCTGTCAACCCAACGCTCTTCAAAGTTACGTCGAAAGATATCAAAAACACATACCTTCGGGCTATTGCATTTACGTGAAATGCGCTTTCGACTCGCAACACGACATGGGTCCCTTCACCTACACGAAACAGTATGAAGACGACGATGTGGCTCAAAGGTTCGTGGAAGAGTTAGGATGGAAACTTCAAATGTTATACGACAAATTTAAAACTCCAGCAGAAATGATCATCACGCGAGAGCAGCAGGACGAAAATAACAGAACCACCGAATGTCACATATGCAGACAATCGTTCGACGAGAATTTGAAGGAAAATAAGAAGGTCAGAGACCACGATCATTACACGGGTCTGTATCGCGGTCCGGCTCACAGCAAGTGTAATTTAAAATATCGAGACGCCGTTTTCTATCCGGTGATGTTTCACAATCTCTCGGGTTACGACAGTCATCTCTTCGTGAAAAATCTCGGCACCTCACACGAAGAATTAAATTGCATCGCGAACAGCGAAGAAAGATACATTTCCTTCACGAAATGGAAGCTCATGGAGGAGAAAAGAGTAATCGACGTAGAGACGTTGGAAGAAAAAACGAAATTCATTCGTAGAGCCATACGTTTCATCGACAGTTTTAAATTCATGTCGACCGCTCTGGAAAAATTAGTCGATAACATGAGCAAGGATAAATTTAAAATCATGAGCGAACATTTCGGAGAACGAGTAGACGTCATGTTGAGGAAAGGAATCTATCCGTACGATTACATGAACGATCTAAAGAGATTCGAAGACACCGCACTACCTTCGAAAGAAGATTTTTATTCGAAATTATACGAATCCGACATTTCCGACGAGAATTACGAACACGCTAAAAACGTGTGGAAATCATTTGATATGAAAACCATGAGAGATTATCACGATCTCTATCTGAAGACCGACGTTCTACTCTTCGCAGACGTGTTCGAAAATTTTCGAGACATCTGTTGTCGAAATTACGATCTGGATCCCGCTTGGTATTTCACCGCACCCGGTCTGGCGTGGGACGCTCTGTTGAAGACCACCGAAGTCCAATTGGAATTATTATCCGACGTGGACATGTTGCTCATGTTCCAAAGGGCTGCGAGAGGTGGCATCTCGATGATCACCCACAGACATTCTGAGGCTAACAATCCCTACATGAAAGGTTTCGATTCGAAACGGTCGACTAAATACATACAGTATTGGGACGCCAATAATCTGTACGGTTGGGCTATGAGTCATCCTTTACCGATTGGAAATTTCGAATGGGTGAAGGAACCGGAAGAGATGCAAAAATGGAGAGACTATCCTTGCATTTTAGAAGTCGATTTGAACTATCCGGAAGAATTACACGATCCACACAACGATTATCCGCTGGCTCCCGAACGAATGGAACCGAACGAAGGAGACGAGGAAAAACTCATTCCCAATTTATTTAACAAACGTAACTACGTCGTCTACAGCGAGAATTTGAAACAATACGTCGATTATGGGATGAAATTAGTCAACATACATCGCATCATTCGATTCGATGAAGAGCCTTGGATGAAAAAATACATTGATCTCAACACGAATCTCAGAATTCGAGCTGAGAACGATTTCGAAAAAGATTTCTTCAAACTCATGAACAACTGCGTGTACGGTAAATCGATGGAAAACATCAGGAAGAGAACCGATGTTCAACTCGTCACGTCTGAGAAAAGAGCTAAAACATTAGTGGCGAAACCCAATTACAAACACCGAACAATATTCGACAAAAATATAGTGGCCGTTCACATGCAAAAGACGCACCTGAAGTTCGACAAACCGTATTATCTCGGACCGATCATCTTAGATGTCAGCAAGCAATTGATGTACGAGTTTCACTACGATTACGTCAAACGAAAATTTGGTGATAAAGCCAAACTACTGTTCACCGACAAGGACAGTTTAGTTTACGAGATAGAGACGAAAGACGTCTACCGAGATATATCTCAGGACGTGGCCGAGTGGTTCGACACGAGCAATTATCCCGTCGATCACCCGTCCAACATTCAATCGAACGACAACAAGAAGGTGTTGGGTAAATTTAAGGACGAGAGCGGTGGTAAACAAATCGTCGAATTCGTGGGCTTGAGACCCAAACTGTATGCTTATCGTCTAGAAGATGAAGAGATCAAGAAGTGCAAAGGAGTTAAAGCGTGCGTGGTGAAGAAAAACATCTCTTTCCAAGAGTGTAAAGATTGTCTGTTAGGAAGTGGTCCGGTGTATAAGACTATGAAATCGATTCGAAGTGAAAATCACGACTTGTATACTGAAATAGTCAACAAGATTTCACTGACGGCCGACGATGATAAGAGATTCATATTAGACGATAAAATAAGCACTTTGGCACTCGGACATTGGACTGTGGATCTAACTATAGACGATATGAATGTGGATGATTGGATTCCAGATACGATTGCGGATGATAAGATTCCAGATATGATTGTGGATGATAGGATTCCAGAAAATCAAGAGGAATTGGACGGATTCAAAATTATAAAAATCGATAGTAACATCGGGAGTCCAGAAAATCAAGAGGAATTAGACGGATTCAATATTATGGAAATCGATAGTGACATCGAGAGTCCAGAAAATCAAGAGGAATTAGACGGATTCAAGATTATGGAAATTGATAGAGACATCGAGAATGTTAATTTAAAAAAAAAGAGAAAAAAACCCCCAAAAAATAACGTCATTTTTTAGTGAATTATAATAAAATAAATAAAAAAAAATATATACACATTATGAATAAGAAAATAAAGATATCTGTAGAAGGTGTCGTCTTACCTAACGAACCCCTATCCAACATCGATCTGTTGAATGCGGCAAAAGATTTGAAAATCAAAGATTTTCTAGGCGTGTTTTCCAGAGATGCCTTGCCGAAGAGAAGACCTCGACAATCGGAATGCGGAATTTTAAATCTAGACGATTCATCGGGTGAAGGCACTCACTGGGTGGCGTTGATCAAGAACAGGCAGAAGAAAAAATATCATTTCGACAGCTACGGAATCTCGCCGCCAAAAGAAATAAAGAACTATTTCAACAAATCGATGGTTCGTTACAACACGGAACAAGTGCAATCTCCAGATCAAGTGTTTTGCGGTCACCTGTGTCTCTTCGTTCTCAAGAGATGGACTGAAGGAGATCGATTTCAAGACATTCTCAATGATTTACATTAGAGAGAGATTTTTTTTTTATAGTATATATAAAGATAAAAAATTATTTTAAAAATTTTAATCGAATAAAAACGAAAAATAAAATAACATAGTTCATTTTTAATAAACTGCGTTTTGAATATATTTTTCTAAAAACAAAAAAAAATTCCCACAACAACATGCCAGTCGATAAATTTGGTAGAAGTGACGACGAAAAAGTCAACCTAAGAAAGAAGAGGAAGATGTTCGAAGTCGACGATGGTTACGACGTTGCCAACTTGGACGAACGTTACGTTCAGAGATACGAACCTCGAGAAGAACCTTTGAACATGAACGATAAGAAGCTCTACAATCTTCCCGAGCTGATAGATCTCGCAGATGCTGCGACTAAAAAATACGTCCACAGGGGGAACGCCGATTTCGAACGAATCCTGCTAGATAATTACGTGGATAAAACCATGACCGACGATCTCGATCTGAAATCCAAACGTTTGGTGAACGTCGCGAATCCCATAGATCCCACCGATGCCGCGACCAAGAAATACGCGGACGACTCTCATGCGAGATTCAGCGAACACCGGAGAAATAGATACGTTCAGAAAACGATGCACTCGAAATTGAACGCCAATTCTAACAAGATAACGAACGTGGCCACTCCCACGAATCCCAAGGACGGGGTGACCAAACACTACGTAGATCTGGAACAGAGAAAGTCTGACAGACGAGAAATGAAATCGGATCTGAATGCGGGATTCAACAAGATATTGAATCTGTCGAAGGTCGACGACACGGATGCGGACTCAACCGCGGTCAACAAGGGCTACGTAGATTCTGCCGTGATACAATCACAAGAATACCTAGAATCGCAAGTGGACGATCTCTACCTGAACAAACAATCTGGCGGAACCATGGAGGGTGGTATCAACATGAACGGTAAGAATTTATTCGGACTCAGTCACGATCCCGAATTCGATTCCAGCGCAGTCAGCAGGAAGTACGTGGACGACAACTCGGTCTGGAGAAAGGGTGACATCATGGAAGGTAAACTAGACATGGGTGGACACACGCTCACGAATCTACCGGATCCTGTGAACATGACGGATGCCTGCACCCTGATTTCGGTGGTGGAGAAAGTCAAATATGCTAGACAATTGATCACTGTGTGGGCCGAAGAGGCCGGCACCTTAGATGAGGGAAAAGCTGAGTGGTCTTTCGGAAATGGAGGTAGTGGATCGAAACATGGTCAGGTGGGATATCCTATGCCGCTGGGAGGTGAAATCCTTCGAATGAGTCTGGCTTCCTCGGATTTGAATAACAGAGCGGTCGTCAATCTCATGGTGAATGGTGTAGAGAGCGATAAGAGATACAGCGTCGAAAAGACTGAGAATCAACACGCGAATGTTAGCACGTTCGGCACGTCTCTCAAAGTGAAAGCCGGAGACAGGATTAATTTCGTTACGAAAACCAATAATCCCGAAGCTGCCACTTCCGTGGTGAGTCTACTGATCGAACTAGTTCCTTTGAACAAACAGTGAATGCGTGGAAAATAATGAATTAAAAAAAATAATGTGTGATTATTAAAAAACAAAAAAACAAAAAAAAAGTAATGAGATCATCTTTAGATCTCATTTTTTTTTGTTTTCCTTCTTCTTCACTATTACCATATATTATAATAACGTTTCCTTTTTTCTCAATTTTCAGCGTCGATTCTTCTTTTTCTTTTTTTCTTTTTTTTTGTGATATGATACGTTTATAACAACATTTTTGTTTATCCGAATCACAATTATGAACGAATGTTGTGTATCTCTTGGTAACACTAACATCATCACCATTCTCTTCAGAAGGTAGTGGTGACGGTGGAAAGCGTCTCATTCTTTTCATTTCCAACTGTCTATCCCGCTGTTTATCTAACCATTTTTCCACATCTTTTTTTTTGTTTTTTTTTGTCTTGCAACACAGGATGGAACATCTGACGGAAACGGAGAGACGATCGCACAGGATCGAACAATCTAAGATCTGTTCGAGTTTTAATTTCTTCGTCACGAAATATCCTTTTTGTTTCTCTCGAGTGAATAGCACACGATCTTTTAAATAATTCAGAACGTAATCGTAAATATCTTTTTTTTTCAAATGCGAAAATGGAATGTGTATTTCGTTTTCTACGTGACTGCTTACGAATTGTAACATTTTGTACGTCGAGAATGTTGAAAAAAGACGATTTTTTTCTTGGATGAAACTTTTTTTTTTGTTAAAAAAATATTATTAAAAACGAATTTATTTTTTTTTACGATTTTTGTGCGTTATTTTTTTTTTAATGACGCAAAAATAAGTAAAAAAAACCTCAAAAATATAATCCAAAATCGCGAAAGAAAAAATACCAAATAAACGATGCCACTAATATATCAATCTCCAGTTTTCACACACTCGTGTCTCATCGAATGATCGACATCTTATTTCCGTCCGATTTGATTTGTAATTCTCTGTCCGACAGGACCAGGGCGAAGGCTTCAGTTTTTCTCGGAACGTTCCTATCGAATTGCATCTTGATCTGAATGTCTAAGACGCTACTCTTGAGTCGTTCACTCTGTTTACTGACGTCGAATACGAACATGGGATACATCGACTTGTATTCGCCGGGAGATATGTTAGGGTTGCTCATCAATTCGTCTAGACCGTGATACTTCTTTCTAAAATCAGCAGCGTCGCCGTACAGTCTGCAGAAATCGTTCTTGTCGAACGACGCGTTGTAATCGATTGCTGGATATCTCGTGGCGTTCAGAAACACTTGCATGTTTCTCAAATGACAGTGATCGAACAGCGACGCATTCTTTTCCTGAGACCCGTCCCTATCGGTCTGAAACGCAACCACGATGAAACGCGTTCTCTCAGAAGCGGATTTCACCGTCAATCTCCAATCGAAGTGATTCGTGGAGGGAGGAATGCTAGCCGTGTCGCACTGTCTCATTCTAAATCCCACGGGTAATTTACTCTTGGATTCTATGATCTTGTAGAGACGCGCTTTCTCCACGATCGAAGGCTCCACGTGTGGAACGAACCACGATATCTTGTGTAGAGTTTTCTTACCCGCATTGGTCGCAGTGAGTCTCACTATTGCATCGTTGTCTCCTTTTCGAATCAACGTCCGATTATGTTTGAATCCGTACATGATCTTGTTGTAATCGTCCGCAAATCCAAAGATGTGTTTCAAAGGTATCCTGAACGAAAACGTTCCTTTTGGTCTGGACGTCTTGACGACGTAGTTGAATATCAAGGCAGCGCCAGCGCTAGCAGGGCCTACGGTGTCTTTCACCCACAACTGATTAAGTCCTCTAGATTTCGAAAAATCAGGATACGTCAAGAGTCTGAACATCGTGGTGGCCTGACTGGGATGAAACACAGATTCTATCTCTTGTCCGGATAGCATGTATTTTATATTACTGAATAGATGCATGATGCCATTATTGGCTAGAGTAACCGTGTCGTCGTCAGCGTAGTCGCTCCCATCTTCCTTGGTGAGACGTCACTGCACCACTATGTAACTCTCGCTAGGATGTACGAATAAATCTTGAGTTTCGACGTTGATTCTTATCTCTCCTGCATTGTTCAAACTCGTTCTGGTTACCGGTTCATATTCGTGAACCTCATATTCTTGAATACTTTCATCTGTCACTATGCTTTGTGCTATATCTAGTATATTTGTCATTTTAAAGGATTTTTAGTTTTTTGTTTATTAATTAACTTGCTTTCTTTATCTAAAAATAGTTTTTAATTATTTTTTATTATTTTTTTCTCTCTTATATATATGTGTGTAAACAAGAAAATGTTAAAGAGAGTAAATAAAAAAAATTTTGTTTTCTTTATCAAAACTTCGTCTTCTGTAATTGTTGTTCGTAAAACTTTCCGATGATCTCTTCTCCATCCAAAGCTTCGATTTCGTAAGTCACCGGATCGGTGTGAAATATTTTGATTATCATGAAGATTTCCGAGGTCCATCGAGGAGTATAACCCTTTTCGAAGTGCTTCTTATAAGCGTAAATTCTCACTCGATCACCGACCGCAAATTTCGGCGTTCTAGACTTCTTCCTGATCTTAGATCTCTCAGGATATTGATTCGCGTAGACCCGTTTTTCGTTTCGAGGATCGCTAGCTTCCGCGGGAGTCATCTTGATCGATCTGTGTCGGGTATTGTTGTAATCTTTAACCAGACCGTTCAGAGCGTATATGTATTTCTTGGTTGAATTCGCCGTGAAGTATCTGTGCATCTTTTCCTTCATCGTTCGATTCCAACGTTCCACCACGCTGGCTTTCTCTTCGTTTTCGATCGAGTAGAGGTCTACCAATCGATGAACGTGCTTGTTGTAGAATTTCTTTCCCTTATCCACCCACAATTTACTCGGTTTTCGAGAAGACGAGTCGAACACGCTCTTCAGAGCCTCGGCGACGCAAGGTCCCGATTTATTCTTCAAAGCTCTGATCCAACCGTATTTGGAAAACACGTCGATGACCGTCAATAGATATTTGACGCCCTCGTTCCACCTCGAAAACGATCTCATGTTCACCAAGTCGGCAGACCAAATATCATCCAGACCCTTCATGAACACCCTTCCCTTTCGAAATTTACGCACTATGGGTTTGTGTAACTCCTCGGCCAATTCGCTCATCAATAATTGTTTCTTCTTCTTTTCAGATGCGCTTTTTTTTTAGCTCAACTTTGACGAAGTCAAATTTGAGCTATTGTCATGGCCCGTCGTCCGTCTGTCAACAATTGGCTATGGCTCGGGCTAGAGGTCGTATTTATGAACCGATCTTTACGAAACTTCTTGTGTTACCTTTGTTATGACCCTGGGACGGGAACGAGTGTTTTTAGGTGTGGTCCAAAATTCAAGATGGCTGCCAGCGGCCATTTTGTACCGATGATGCAAAAATCAGTTTTTTGTACAGAACTTCTGTATGAAAGTTCTGATTTGAATAAAGTTTTGTATAAATGTTTAGTACCATGGGATACATCACATATAATACAGGTTTTTTCTCGTGCGTAAATTATGCAAATTAGACTGACTTTGATTTATTTAGTGTTACTTTCAGAGCTGTAAGTGCCAAGCTGCTATGGCTCGGGCTAGAGGCCGTATTTATGAACCAATCTTTACGAAACTTCTTGGGTACCTTTGTCATGACCGTGGGACGAGAACGGGTGTTTTTGGGTGCGGTCCAAAATTCAAGATGGCTGCCAGCCGCCATTTTGTACCGTCGATGCAGAAATCTGTTTTTTTTGTACAGAACTTCCATATGAAAGCTCTGATTTGAATAATTTTTTGTATGAATGTTTAGTACCATGGGATACATCACATATAATGCGGGTTTTTTTCTTGTGCGTAAATTATGCAAATTAGACTAACTTTGATGTTTTTTTTTTGGTGTTACTTTCAGCACTGTAAGTGTAAATGCCAATATGGCTCGGGCTAGAGGCTGTATTTATGAACCGATCTTTACGAAACTCCTTGGGTACCTTTGTTATCACCGTGGGACGAGAACGAGTGTTTTTGGGCCCGGTCCAAAATTCAAGATGGCCGATGGCAGCCATTTTGTACAAAATTTGGTGCAATCAGATTTTTGCACAGAACTTCCATACAAAAGTGCTGATTTGAATAATTTTGTGTGTGAATGTTTAGTACCATGGGATACATCACATATAATACGGGGTTTTTTTCTTGTGCAGAAATTATGCAAATTAGATGAACTTTGATTTTTTCAGTGCTACTTACACACAGTAAGTGCACATGTCAATACGGCTCGGGCTAGAGTCTGTATTTATGAACCGATCTTCACGAAATGTCTTGGGTACCTTTGTTATCACCTTGGGACGAGAACGAGTGTTTCTGGGTGCGGTCCAAAATTCAAGATGGCTGCCAATGGCCATTTTGTACTGAAATTAGGTCTAATCAGTTTTTGTACACAACTTCTATACGGCTCAGGCTAGAGGCCGTATTTATGAACCGATCTTTACGAAACATCTTGGGTACCTTTGTTATCACCGTGGGATGAGAACGAGTGTTTTTGGGTGTGGTCCAAAATTCAAGATGGCCACCAGCAGCCATTTTGTACCAAAATTAGTGCAATCAGTCTTTTGTACAGAACTTCTGTATGAAAGTTATGATTTGAATAAATTTTTGTATGAATGTTTAGTAACATGGAATACATCACATATAGTACGGGTTTTTTTCTCGTGCAGAAATTATGCAAATCAGATGAACTTTGATTTATTTAGTGCTACTTATTCATTGTAAGTGCACATGTCAATACGGCTCGGGCTAGAGGCTGTATTTATGAACCGATCTTTCCAAAACTTCTTGGGTACCTTTGTTATCACCTTGGGACGAGAACGACTGTTTCTGGGTGCGATCCAAAATTCAAGATTGCTGCCAGTGGCCATTTTGTACCGAAATTAGGTCCAATCAGTTTTTTGTCACAACTTCTGTACAGCTTATATTTGTGAACTGATCTTCACGAAACTTCTTGGGTACCTTTGTTTTCACCTTGGGACAGGAATGAGTGTGTTTTGGAGTGCCTTTGTTATCACTGTGCTATGAGAACAAATATTTTGGGGTTCAGTCAGACCCACTCTGGGACTAGTTTAGCATCTGACTGTCACCCACCTTTACAATACTTTACCTATACATTTGTTACAGGCAACGGTCAGTATTTATGTACAGACCGTTACAATACTTTATATGTACCTTTGTTATCAGGTCATTACCTAGATGTTTGTCATTGCTGTGTCACATACTATACATGTACATGTCTTTGTCTTGACAAGTTGAGCTACAGTGTCATTGACACTTTCATTTGAATGCCCCATCCGAATCGACGTTTCGCACCGATCAGATTGCCGACCAGCGAACGTTCCATCTTCTCTCTCCTGGTCCTGGTCGGATTTGATATGCCTCTCAATTTCCCCAACATGTTTTTATCGCAGACGTCGTTGCGAGTCTTGGTGTCGGGATGTCCGACGTAGCACAGATCGTGATCATACGCGGCCGCGTCCACCCTATTTACAGGTTTGCTCCAAGATTTGGGAGACAGATCGGCGTTGAGTCTCTTGTTCAATTTCGTTCCGGGTCCCGTGAAACTGTGACTGGGCAGATGCATTTCGAAAGGTAGATTATTGAATATTTTATTCACGATGCCTTTACCTTTGCTCGCGTTCTTTTTTTTGACGAATCTAGTCTTGACAGAACCACACACGTCGCAAATTCCGCGAAGCATCTGTCTGTCGTTTTTAGTTCGCACTTCTCTAGAATTACTCGTCTCGGTAACTCTCTTACACTTTACGCAATACATTTTTTAAGAGTTATTTAAATTAATTTTGTTTTTTTATTTTATATATAAATTTAATAATTAATTAATTCTGTTCTTATATATATATTTTTTTTTCAATCGCTGCTCTTGAGTTCTATCATCTTACTGAATTCCTCCCTGGCCTCTTTCCTCCCCTTTTCCACGAGAGAATCCTTCATCTCTTCCTTGATGATCTGACGAGTCTTGATTCTCACGGCTTCTTTCATGGCATCGTATTTCATTTTCTCGCTCAATATCGCGAAGTATTCTCCATCCGATATCCTACCGTCTTTCAACGCCATAGAGATCATTTCGGATATCGTGTCGATCTTGGAGTCGGCCAAGACGCGCATCTTGTCGTGTTTCCTCGCCTTCAGATATAATTTCCTGCTCAAAAAGTTTCCGAGCGTGCTAAACAATCCGGTGGCGAGAGTCACTCCTTCTACGGTCAACACGATCGGAATGCCAATCGCGGTCGACAACAATCCGATGCCGGCCGCGTGTAAACCCATGGAAATCATGATGAGTGTCGTGTCGATCGCGTTGATGAATTTCACGAAACGCGAATACTTCTTCTTGAGGGAACGACGAGAATCTCTCTCTCGAGTTAGATACTCTTGGATTCTAATGATTTGATCGATGCGATACCTCTCTCCTCTTTCTCTTTCTTCTAGCGACGGTGCCGTTGGCAAAACGTCGATCGGCTTCCCATCCTCGTCGTCCACTAACGTTGGATACAATTTATTTCTGGTTCTCATTTTTGTATTTTTTTTCTTTCTAATATTAGATAAAAAATTGTATGTGTGTATTTATTTTATTTTCTATTCTCCCTTATTTATATCAACGAGAAAACTTAGATGTATGCTTTGTTCAGCAATAATTTCTTGACGCATCCCTTATCTTCTAAAGTCAGACTTTTACGCGCCAATTTCTGTTCTTCCGAAACTGTAGGCTTGTCTTGATTCTTACAGAAGACTAATCTCTTCCAAAGCGTGATCACATTGTTGAATCTAACGCGTTCGAACGCCCGTTCGAAATACTTGACGATCATATCTTCCCTTTCCATCGTCAGACACGAATGATTCTCGTGATCGAAGTCTAGATGATCCCGACATCCGACGCATCGTTCTAACAAGATGGTACTAGTTCTTCGTTCACGCAGATTGCGTATGCTCTCATCAGCATGTTTAAAAGAATCCTCGCTCTAATAGTCTGGGAAGCGCACATGATTTACGTATTTTTTTTTATTATCTATTCGATTTGATATATTTATTTTTCTAAATAACTATTATTTATATATTTTTTTCTCTCCTATATATATCAATCAAAAACGTGACAGTGGGTTTGCGGATTCTAACACCCGGCAACACTCTTCATTCAAAACATTTCCATCAAGTGCTTATTAAGATCACCTCGCAATAACGTGCGCTAGTCTTACTTCGAGAAATGCGACAGTGGGTTTGCGGATTCGAACACAACCTCTTCACACGAGTCGATTTCCGACCTAAAATCCGCAAGTGGATCTCCGTGTATGTCTCCATAGGGTTTCAGTGTTAAAATCGTGTACGGACGCGGATTGTTAGAATCGGCAAGACGATGTGTTCGAAACGACAAAACGTTTTTTTGCTCGCAATTTAACACTGAATCCTGTGGGGGAAACTCATTTGCTGATTTCAATCAAAACGGTACATGTATGTCTACGTAAAACTACGGGCGTCTAGGATACAATTCAGTGTTAAATAAATTCGAACATACCCTAAAAAAAACGTTAAAATCGTGTACAGGTACACAATTTTAACACTGAAATCCTATGGAGGTGTACATGTACACATACACGTACATGTACAGGTGTGCTGGTATTCTCAATTATCACCTACTAAGGTACTCTTCAAAACCTGGCTTCTCTTTATCATGCAGGCCACCCAAAGACCTCTTTGATTTGACACCCTCTCTCCAATTACGGTTACAATCCTCCATGACCCTTTCTCTGACGATTCTTTTACCCTGGTTTGCCCCAACGTCCAGGTCAGAGATCTCCAATGAGTAGTTATCTACTAGCTCCCTCACTTAGACCATCCACCCCGTTTTGATATTTGAGTTGAAAATTTTCAGGAACATTACTTTACACCATCGGCTGTCGGGGAGATTTACCAAATAATTAAGATAACCGAGTTTCAACAGGTCTATCCTGTCCTTCAGGACTTTACAGAAAACCTTTCCAATGTTGCTACTGACAGAGATCTCTCGATAGTTATCCAAAACGTCTTTTTCCCCCTTTTTGTGAATAAATGTCACTTTGCTTTCTCTCCACTCCTTTGGGACCTCTTGATTTTCAATGGCTAGATTGAATAGGGCAGTTAGGCTTTCCATGAATTCCTCTCCCCCTTTTTTGATAAACTTGTTAGGAATTTCATCCACTCCTCCCGCTTTTCCATCCCTTAATTTTGATATCACCTTTTGTACCTCCTCCGTTTTAATTTCACTGCACACGAAGTTTGATAGGTTTTCCTCAACCTGATTCGGACACTCAGGTGGGCTCCCCATGCCCCATCGCTTATCGTTTACCTTTTCCCAGTGCTTGACTAGTTCTGATGCGACTTGATCTTGCTTGTCTGTAACTCTGCCATGTACTTTAATACTCTGTGGGTTACTTCCAAAATACGTTCGAACCCCCCCCCCCCCCCCCCCTGTCGTTCTTATCGTCCTAATAAGACTGCTATTTCGTACTCTCCGATTATCATCTTTAATCTTATTTACTTTATTTCGTGCTTGGTGGTATTCTTCCTTTGCTACTGTGGCCTCGTTGCTTTCCGCCCCCTTAAGTTTTCTACTTCTGTATGCAGCACATTTAGCTTTTCTTCCCTTTATGGCCCTTTTCAGTTCTTCATTCACTCTGTACCCAAGTTCCCGTGTTGACACCCTGATCTTTCCTACACTTTCCTTCCCTGCCTCCACCAGGCTCGCAACTATGGCGTCGGCCATCTTCTGGTCACTGCCCCTCTTGGGTACGGTTGCAAGCTTTGGTTTCAGTTTTTCATTGAACTTCGCCCAGTCAGCATCCTTTTTGAGTTCCCAAATCTCCTTGAAGCTTCATTTGCTTTTTACTAGATTTTTGGCCCTGATCGTCACTGTAATTAAGTTGTGATCACTATCCACCTCCATTTTACCCTCATCATCCACTTCTACCCTTATCACCTCTCTCCATAAATTAATATCTGTGAGAATGTAGTCGATTATTGATTTTCTGTCGTTCCTCTCCCAGGTCCATTTCCCCTTACATCTCGTGTCCCTGTTCAGAATCTTCAGACCGAGCTCGTTTGTGAAGTTCAACAGCTTCCTTCCATTCCTATTGACTTTCTTGTCCCCACCCTCTATGCCTTCTTCATTATTACCTATGTGGCCATTAAAGTCACCCATCAGAATTATATCGACCCCATTGTTTTGTAGTTCGGTGATATTGGACCATAGTGTTGAGTATATCGAAAAAAAAAAGGCTGATGTTTTCAAATTTTATGAAGAAAAATCAATGATAGATGTTGCACATAGAATTTGTCACCATTTGCATTTTGATTCTCACAAATTGCTGCTATGAGAATTAATATTTAGTTGTTAATTAATTTATAGTTAGAGAGTACCGTGATACCCTTGTGGGTGCAACGATACATATGACACAGTAAAAAACAAACATCATATTTATATATTTACTAGAGTTGAATCCTTAAGGTCCAAGTAAAATGCTGGTGTGTTTTATGTCTAACATGTACACATAGAACACATGTTCATTATGCATCCTTTTGGTGGTCTTGCTGCTGGAATTTACAGTACTTTGGCAGTGGTGTCTAGTGAAGATGTGGGTGCCTGTATAGAAAAAAGGAAGTAGAATTCTCCAGTCCTTTATGGACATTTTCAGAATCTAGGACAAGATTAAACAGAATTAAAGAATGGAAGTTGATTCGCATCCCTTTTTCAGCATCCTTTTTGAGTTCCCAAATCTCCTTGAAGCTTCATTTGCTTTTTACTAGATTTTTGGCCCTGATCGTCACTGTAATTAAGTTGTGATCACTATCCACCTCCATTTTACCCTCATCATCCACTTCTACCCTTATCACCTCTCTCCATAAATTAATATCTGTGAGAATGTAGTCGATTATTGATTTTCTGTCGTTCCTCTCCCAGGTCCATTTCCCCTTACATCTCATGTCCCTGTTCAGAATCTTCAGACCGAGCTCGTTTGTGAAGTTCAACAGCTTCCTTCCATTCCTATTGACTTTCTTGTCCCCACCCTCTATGCCTTCTTCATTATTACCTATGTGGCCATTAAAGTCACCCATCAGAATTATACCGAGCCCCTTGTTTTGTAGTTCGGTGATATTGGACCATAGTGTTGAGTATATCGAATCATTCCACTCAGGTTTGCTTCCCTCCACCGCACAATACACAACCCCAAGGGCAATACTTTTGTTTCTCAGATTGATCCTTACCCATCCAATTTCATTTGATACCTCAGCCAGGGTACTGACGTCTTCCAGGTCTGTGATCAGCGACGGTTTTAAATCCTCTTTAATGTACATGCCTACCCCTCCCCCTTTTTTCTGGCCTTCCATTCACCCTACTCCTATCCACACGTACCCCCTTACTTGGTCTACCCGTTCCTCGTGTCTTACCCACATTTTGCTTAAGCCCATGACGTCAAACACCTCTGCCTCGATCAATGTAGCAATTTCACTTACTTTCCGGTGGAGACCCTGGATGTTGCTATAACCCACTTTCGGGGTATCAAGGTTCATTGGCTTCCACCTACTGGTCCCATTATTATCTAGTCCCTGTATGTTTGCATATCCTATTTTGTGTACCTTTGCTTTCCTTGGGAAGCTATTCCTATTGATTTGGATTTTTGGTCCCTTTTCCTTATCCTCCCTTGTCCCATTTTTTACAACTATGGTTCTTAACACATTTCCTGTGTTCATTCCCCCCTTCACTGTTCCCCCTCCCCTCCCTCTACCAAAAAAGGCTCCACCACCTGCAATATATTTCTTCCTAAAACCTCAGGAACCCCTTGGGCTAAGATGGAGACCATCCCTTCCATGTAGGTCCTTTCTTACCCAAAATGATCCCCAATTGTCTACAAAGGGTATCCCAAGTTCCTTACAATACTCACCCAATTCCTCATTGATACCAATGATCCGCGAATTATGCTCGCCCCCCCCCCCCCCCCCCACCCCACCACCTAGTACTGGGAGAAGCCCCGAAACCACTACCTGTGCATTCTTGGCATTCAGTTGAGTTATTAAGTCCTGGTAAGTCTCAATAAGCTGAACAGATTTTCTCTCCCTGATGTTGTTGGTCCCCACGTGTACAACAACCACTGGGTCTGGGCCTGACCACCTTTACTAATCCACCCACTCTGTCCCTTAGGTCCTCCACCCTAGCCCCTGGAAAGCACAAATTGGTCCTGTTGACACTGTCGGGCCCACACACCACCCTGTCTAACCCCCGCACTATGCTACTCCCTGCAACCACCAACTGCCTCTTTCCTGTCCTCCTACCCCTGTTACCACCTCTGTTCCCACTGGACCGGCTCGCAGTCTTGCACTCCGCCACACTAACCTCCATGCCTACCTCCACCTCCACCACTTCAGACCCAATCTGCTCCTCAGAATTCTCGAAATTACCTAACACACTGAATCTATTTTGGACCCTGCACTCCACCTTTTGCCGACTCCCACTACAAGCCACCTTGTCCTCGTTTACCACCTTCCTAACCTTCTCTCTGACTCCTGCCATGACAGACTCCACATGGTCATCGCTATCTCCCTCACTATCCGATTCTAAACGAATACGCCTTTTGGCCCCCCAACTCACACTACTAGCCTGGGAATTTGACACTCTAGCCCCTACTTCTCCCCTACTCTCAACCCGACGCACCTTCCTATTCCCAAAAGACCCACTATCCACATCAAAAGTCCGCTTCCTACTACCCACCACCTTCCATCCCCCATCGAATGCCACCCTAACTGGGGTAACACCAGACTTTCCTGCCTTCCTCAGTTTCCCCCTCACCACCTGCACCTCTTCCTCCAACTTTACATGTGCCTCTAGCAGCTGCATTAACTCTATGCAGATGGCGCATATCCCCAACTCCCCCAGCTCATGCCCATCCACATACACCATATCACAGTGCCTACACACATCCGACCACTGGCCGTCCGTTTGTAACTCATTAGCACCCCCTATGCTGGCCTCAACCACTGCCCCCACCTGTACACCTATACTAACCGTCTCTACACTGCTAGTCTGAGCCTCTCACGTCAAGAAACACTTACCATCCATAGCAACCATAGCCAAAGTTAGAATGAGAAACTTAAATTTTGAAAAAACGGTCAAAATCGTAAACAAAACAAAAAAAACAAAACACTGAAAATGACCCGCGCGAAGATACGGAACACGCCACTGATATCTGATAAAGAAACTAAACTAAACACTAATATAACTATCTTTTATTAAAAATCACATCTATACAACACTAAAACAATATATATATATCTACAGTAACACCTGGAAGAAAAATATGGATAATTGAGCTAACTTTTGACAACTGAAGTGAAAATACTCCCTGTTGGTTCGGAGATGGACACTACACCTGTACATGCATATGAAATTTATCCTCTAATAGTCTTTGCTACAGAAGTAAATTACATGTAACTCCATCAACCCTTTGGATCACTTTAAAAAATTACAATTTCCTCTTTTTTTGTATGTGACTGCTCATATCCCTGATAAGTCACACTTTCCCCCATAAAATGATCTCCAAATTAAGGGTGCACCTTATACATCATGAGGATACCCTATCCAGTTTTGGGGTGAAAAACTTGGGCAATGTTCTGGATAGCTGAGTTCGTAAACGGTTGACATGTATATTTTAGGTGATTAACAATTGAATAAAATTTACTGTACTTGCTACCTTATGTTCAGCTGAAACCATTATCTCTAATAAAGCATTTTTTTTACATACATGCACAGCGTTATTTTATTTTGATTTAAAATCACATCACAGAGACAGCTCAGACATGATGGAACACAATTAAGTTCCATGACTTTTTTGTTTGAAAAAATTATCCCACATTTCGTCACTGTGGTGTTGATTTTTCCTTTGTTCATGAATATTAATTAATACAGCTGTTTATGGAGTGTGTGCACTTCCTTACTCTGAATTTTCCTCTTCATTGTTTCTTTGTATGTCCTATTGTATTTTAAGTGTTGGTAGATATGGTCAGTGGTATGTTTGTTTTAGTTATTAATGTTCACGTAAGTGGCCATTATTAATCTCTGAATGGATTATTATTGTGCAGGTTCCCTTTCCCTTTGTTTCTGTTTCTGCACTGTGTATGTATATCCCCTCCCCCCCCCCCCCCAAAAAAAAAAAAAAAACAAAAAAAAAACTGCATGTGATGTAATGCGTGGTTAGCACAGTTCTTAAAGTTGGCACAGTTCTTAAAGGGTTAAGATATAAGTACTGGGTTTATTTGAATTCATTATTAATTTCGGGGATAACATCTGTTAAAAAAGTTTTAGATTGTTGGTTTTCTCGGTTTTAAAATTCAGCCGAAAAGTGACAGGGACGTCCAATCCACGACTTCATTGCCATTGGACAGCTTATTAGTATTCATAAGTTCAAAGTTCACAATGACAGTGTTGATGGAAATGTTGATCAACTTGGTACCAGGTTTTATCTGTTTTTGTGAGGGATAGAATAAATAAAACAAACACTCCCTATAATGATTTTGTGAGTAATTTTATTATCTACACAGGAGGACGTGAGATTACATATACAAATGTGTCAAAGCGTTCATTTCCTGAATTCAGCGCGCTTCCGAAATATTCAACTTTCAGTTTCAAATTGCTGGTACGGGTATACTTATTAGTCGAGTTGTGACGAAGTCAAACTCGACTTATAGTTTGATGAATGGCGAGTGGGCGGACGGGTGTAAACAATTGGTTTCCTGATGATAACTTGATAATGGTTCAACCCATGTCACTGGAACCTCATAGGTAGGTTGGTATCAGTGAGAGGAAGAACCCTATTAATTTTGGACTTGCTTGGTCAAAGGTCAAGGTCACATTGACCTTGAACATAGTAAATTGTAAACAATTTGTTTCCGGATGATAACTTGACTACGGTTCAACCCACATTCATGAAACATCACATGTAGGTTGTCCTTCGTGAGAGGAAGAACCCTATTTATTTTGGACTCACTAGGTCAAGGTCACAGTGACCCTGAACATAGTAAATCAAAACAATTGGTTTCCAGATGGTTCGACCCATGTTCATGAAACTTCATAATTAGGTTGGCATCAGTGAGATGAAGAACCCTATTTATTTTGGACTCGCAAGGTGAAAGGTCAAGATCACAGTGACCTTCAACATAGTAAATCATAAACAATTGGTTTCCGGATGATAACTTGATAATGTTTTGACCCACGTTCATGAAACTTCATAGGTAGGCTGGCATCAGTGAGAGGAAGAACCCTAT
This sequence comes from Pictodentalium vernedei, assembly GCA_031216915.1. Lineage (NCBI taxonomy): Eukaryota > Metazoa > Mollusca > Scaphopoda > Dentaliida > Dentaliidae > Pictodentalium > Pictodentalium vernedei. The sequence goes on from CM062294.1 coordinate 254,807,504, forward strand.
TTATCTTGGACTTGCTAGGTGAAAGGTCAAGGTCAAAGTGACCTTCAACATAGTAAATCGTAAACAATTGGTTTCCGGATGATAACTTGATAATGTTTTGACCCACGTTCATGAAACTTCATAGGTAGGCTGGCATCAGTGAGAGGAAGAACCCTATTTATTTTGGACTTGCTAGGTGAAAGGTCAAGGTCAAAGTGACCTTCAACATAGTAAATCGTAAACAATTGGTTTCCGGACGATAACTTGATAATGGTTTGACCCACATTCATGAAACTTCATAGGTAGGTTGGCCTAGGGGAGTGGAAGAAGCCTGTTTATTTTGGACTCACTAGGTCAAAGGCCAAGGTCACAGTGACCTTGAACATAATAAATCGTAAACAATTGGTTTCCAGATGATAATTTGACAATGGTTCTTCCTACGTTCATGAAACTTCATAGGTAGGTTGGCATTGGTTCAAGAAAAAGTCCTATTTATTTCGGAATCACTAGGTCAAAGGTCAAGGTCACAGTGGCCCTTCACATAGTAAATTGTAAACAATTGGTTTCCAAACAATAAGTTGATAATGATTAAACCCACTTTTGTGCTGCCACAGCTTGACATTGGATCAGTGATCCTATCAGCATTTTTTGTAACTTACGCAGCTGAAGTACACTGCAAACTGTGTTTTCATTGGTCGAATGAAGATCGATTGAGATTGACTTCATTACAGGAGTTTCAGTTTGCAAGGAGTTTTAAGTAGTATTCATCTGTTTTCTGTGATTGACATTTGGGGAATGACAGACATGATAGAATACAGTGACTGTTTTTTTCCCCAACAATATATCGACTTCAACTGCGATAATTTGATACGGTACTGTTTCTTACAATATACTGAGACTTTTAAAACAATACCAGTATTCATCCTATATCATTCTCAATATCATTACTGGTATACTGTGCATCCCTAATATGTTTGTGGTTAATAATTGTAAACAGTTGGTATTTTCTCATAATTATATTTTTTAATTAGAATGGGCAGACCTTGGCTTGTGTGATCACTTATTTGTGCTGAGTGACCTCTGAATGTACCTATCAACATGTTTACACTTACTCTTAAACAGGATCTATTTTTAGCTCACCAATTTGTTTTTGGGGTCACACTTGTTTTCTTGAAATTAGACAGAATCATCTAGAAACTTAATGAGGTGACTTAATTCAGCCAATCAGAAGTTAACGGAACAATAGAACATTGGGGAAATTTCTCATTCTGGAACTTTCTATATGAAGACTAGTTTAGTCTCTGTCAATAGACTTTTGACAGTCTTTCATCTTACTCAGCATTGAGAAGTGTTTATACATTCAACATTCATTGACATTGAAGATTTTTATCACAGGACTGTGCATTATTATAGATAGCAGCTGAGTTTAAGATATATTCTGTGGAATGTTATTTTGTGATCTGAGCATACTTTCTGCTTGAAAATGTTTCCAAATCTTAGAAGAGATTTTATACTAGCTGTGAATCAGAACCTACTACTGTAAAAAGCCAGGAATCTACTGGATTATTTTAAGACTACATGTGGAGTCAATATTTGTTAGATGTTAATTCCATTTGAATTTAGCTGAATGCTTTATTAAAATTTATTGGAGACTGCTGAATTAACATTTTCTTGACTGGTCAAAGTTTTAACCACCGGTTATCCGGATAACCGCGGCAGCACTACTGAATTTTGTGTGAATATTTCATTATCATTTACTGGGTACTGTTTTTGCAGACATTTTTGGACATTACAGTACCAGCTAGAAAGTTTCTTCGCAGGATTACTGGGTTCTGTTGAACTTTATTTTGGACTAACTGATAAGTATTTCTGTTTTATTTTTCTATAAACCGTACAGTGTAAAAGATATTGTATCATTTTTTTTGGATTAAATTTCAGAATAGTTCAATTGGAGTTAGTGTTGTTGATTCTCAAATTACTTTCTTTTACCATTTTGTTGTTATACACTGTAACAATATCCAGGTTGTGATCACGATTAGCCATTGTGCAGAAATATATGACCTTAAACACCAGAAAATAAATAAATAAATAGAATTATGCTCATTCAAAGAATTAATCTGACCCCAGTGCAGCTAATTTTACCATTAAATCTGTTTTATTTTGTTCGCAGAACTCCCAAGAACTATGTCAAACAAGAAATAATAAAATTGATGCTCATTTTGCTGCTTGAATTAGTTGAATATTCCCATTAAGAACTCTGAGAAGTGAAGAAGTGCTTGTTTACTGATGTAAACAAATTTTGCTTCACTGGTATAATAGGTTCTGGTAACCAACACCTGGAGTGTGGGTCCTCTAAAGTGGGCAGCAGATGTATAAACAATTGGCCATTATTGACTGTTGCAGTTATGATTTAGTCACAGGTGCTGAAAGTGATCATAAACACCAACAAATAGATAAATTACTTGAAAACAGGAAAATGACGAAATTCCTGTTGTTTGAAAGTTCCTTTAATATTTGTCATTGGCAAAGCAGTTTTTCATTTAACAGGGTTCCACTGTACTGTGGTGTCCAAATACTGTCAGCATCATGTGAGGCCTTATGCAGAGACAGCATACCAATTCATTGGAAATTTTCACTTGTTCAGTTCTGATCATTTATCAGTTACTTTTATGCCCTTGACTTAGGTCGGGTGGGCATATAATGATTGAAGTGTGCATGTGTCCATGTGTGTGTGTCCGAGCCAATAACTCGAAAACGGTTAGGGCCACAGTCATACTTCACACAATTATAAAGGACCATGGGAGGATGTGCCACACTCCATAGCTGGGTTCGTACCTTCAAGGTCAAGGTCACATTTCAAAGTCACACTAAAAATTGGGTCAATATTCGTGTCTTAGCCATAACTCAGAAACGAATCATAGTACAATTGTTAAACTTTTTACAAATGTTAAGGACAGTCAGAAGGTGTGTCGCATATAATAATTTCTGCCGCATCTGCAAGGCGGAGGTCACAATTGACTTTCATATGTTCAGGATCGCAAATCGTGTCTCAAGCATAACTCCGAAACTATAAGGGCTACAATCATCTAACATCGCTCAATTATAAAGGACAACGAGTGGATGTGTCATGCACCACAGCCAGGTCCGTAAAGTCAAGATCACATTTCAAGGTCCCACTGAACACGGTTAGGCCACAGTCATCAAACTTCACACAAATATAAAGGACCATGGGAGGATGTGTCACACACCATAGCTGGGTTCGTACTTTCAAGGTCAAGGGCACATTTCAAGGTCACATTAAAAATCGGTCAATATTCATGTCTCAGCCATAACTCAGAAACAAATCATAGTACAATTGTTAAACTTTTTACAAATGTTAAGGACAGTCAGAAGGTGTGTCGCGTATAATAGTTTCCTCCGCATTTGCAAGGCGAAGGTCACAGGAGGGGGGGGCATGTGTTACCTTAGTAACATTTTTCTTGTTTCTCTGTATATCATTTTAATATTGAGTGTAATTTTCTGATTCTGTACTGTTTTTATAGATATTGAAAGCCTTAGCTTTACTTCGACTGGGTCGTCATGATGAAAGTGCTATTATATTGAGAGAAGTTCACTTACAACACCCAACAGATGAAGCCACATTGCAGGCAATGGCTATTTGCTACAGGGAGGTTCATAAGTGTAAGTGTTTATAGCTCTCTATGTTCTGCACATTATATGAACTTTGTTTGGCTGCATGTATTGTTTTTATCCTGATTTTCAAGCAATAGTTTCTCATCAAGTCTTGCAATTGACTGCTTTTACAGATGCCGCAACATTACTAGAAATCACTGGCAACCCAGTTGACTGATTGGTTGTGATATTTTTGGAATTTCTGAAAAACTATCCAGAGACCTCAAGGGTTCACACCAAAACATTGTTCTTGAGAAGTTACTGTCAAGATATTTAGTACCCAATTGCATCATTCTTCTAAAGATAACTTTCCTTTTCAGTGACAGTTTTGGAGAAGTGAAATGTGAATGTATTACAGAAGTGAAATGTTAATGTATTGCAACATTTGCATAATATGGTTTTCGTCATATTGGTTGGAAAATTATGAGATTATTTATTTATTTATTAATTTATTGGTGTTTAAGGTCACTTAGTTCTACACATTGGCTAATAATGACCACACATATTGAGATGAACCAAATTCTATATAGATATATACTAGCCAAACTATACCTGGCACTGCACAGGTTGAAGGATTAAAGCAAAGTTGCATGTAATCAGGACTCATCCCATGTCCCTTTCATGTGGAATTGCACCTTGTTGCCAAATCAAATGTAACTGAGCAGTACATGATGAAATGAAATTTGTGGCCAGAAAAAAATGTAAGCGTCAACCAGTTTACCTGTAAGTGATCAATATTTCCTTTCACAGAAATGAACTGTCTGTTATATGTCATATATTTCTGGCTCACCTGACTGAAAGTCAGGGTGAGCTATAATGATCGTTCTCTGTCCATCGTCAGGCATCCATGAACATGGTATTCCTGACTTCTTCAAAAACTGATGAACCAATTTCAGTGAAATTTGAAGTGATTATTTGCCATTATATCACATTTTGATTTTCAAATCAAGATGCCCCATCCCATAGGAGGGGATGAAGGAAAAGGATCACAAATTTTAAAAAATCTTATCATGAACCACTTGGTACAGTGACTAGTATTTGGAACTGAGCTTCTTTTTGAGGTAAAGAATAAAATTTGTTCAAATGAAGTTCGGAATATTTGCCTTTGTAATGGAAGGGGCAAGATTTTTGCCCCCCCCCTCCCACTCCCCCCCACCAGCCCCCCCCCCCCCCTCACCCCCACCCCCCCCCCCCCCAACTTTCTATTTTTCTGTACCCATGAGCTGGTATTTGGTTTGTGGTATTATTAGTCTGATTCAGGTTTGGTCAAATCAAGTCCCTGGGTTAATATTTGGCCTGCTTAAGGGAGCCCGAATTTTAACTTAAGCCCCAGTCACACTAGGGCTTACGATAGGATAAGACAGGATTAGATTATCTCTGACCACAAAGTCGTGAGCAATCTTTAGCAAGGCGTGCGACAAGTCATGGATAATCTTTAGTAATTTCTGGAAGTCTTGGAGAATCTATTGCAGTTGTACAAATGATTTTAGTCATGGCCAGTTTTTTGAGAATGCACAAAAACTGGCTACTACTGATTTGGTCATCAACAATCGTAACTCATCTTAAGTTATCTTTAATCGGTCAGAGGTTGTCTCACAATCATTATACAACAGTCTCACACAATCTTCAGCAAATGACCAGCCAAAAGAACAATGACAAGTTCCACGATCGTCATACTATAATCTTAGTTGATCTTAATGAATCATTGAAAATTATCTTATGTTTGTTGTATGACAGGTCATAGGTAATCCTTGGAGGACATAGGTGGTCATACTATAATCATGCGATAGTTTTACGACAGTAGTACAATTACCACAGGCTTGTTGTACGATCATTGAAGACCTGTCATATAGTGTGACCGCAACAAAACTTTTGGGCTGAAATCAGAGGCAGTCATCACGATTGTGTCCGATCAAAAACCCATCTAGGTCGCAGATAATCATAAACTATCGTAAGCCTTAGTGTGTCAGGGGTTTTAGTCAAATGCAAGAAATAGTGTTTAAAAATCTTCCTCTTCTGAATCACAGGTCAAAATCTACATATAATCAGTATGCAGAATTCTTATGAATGTCAGATGCAAATTTGTACAAATCAGGTCCTTGTGTTTGGACTCCTTGTGTAAGCCTGAAGTTTAACTTAGTACAATATGAGGAATAATCTTTAAAAATCTTCTTCTTCGGATTCACAAGTCAGAATTTTTTGATGCTGATAAAAATAATAATATAAAGACCATAACGGTGTGTGGTTTCAAATGTAAAGATCGAGTGTAGTTCTTTATCGTGTTTTGTGTAGGTGTTCAAGTTCAGGCTCACCCAGGGGGGGGGGGGGGGGGGGGGGGGGGGGGGGGGGGCTTGGATTCAAGGATTGGCCTTTAATTTTACTAAGGGTCATTCAAAGCCGTAAAATATTGGAAAATGTGCCAAAAGGCCTTGAAATCCCTGAATATTCATGAAATAATAATGCTAATGAAACACATAATCAGAACTATATAGTTTTATATGCGAGAGTTTGTGAAGGCATAGTCTTACGTAGGATCTTGAGGTCACTACCTCCCTTCCCACTTCCCTTCAAGGGAAGTGGGAGGGGAGGTACTGACCTCAGGGTCCTAGTTAGGACTAGTGATGGTAGGCCTTGAAAATCCTTGAACTTGACAATTGTATGGTCTTGAAAAATGCTGAAATATGTCATGAAACAGCCTCAAATAGCTTTGAATTTTATCAGTCCTTGCCTACTGAAACCCTGCATATTCTCAGCTGCGTGAGCTGGTTCATTAAGTGTTTACCCACAGCTTTATCGCATTGTAATGAAAGGTCATAGGTAATACCCTTTTTGTTTCGCACACGAACTGCATTTTGGAAATGTTGCAGGAAAGGAAATAGACAACATTGCTGCTTTGGCAGTTGTGTCCGTTTGTCCTGAATCTGGTGCAGGGCTTACTTCTCTGGAACAATTTGTTCTAATTATAAGGGAGCTTGGGGTAAATCTCACAATTGGTGATGTTGCAAGATGATAACAGGTTGGATATGGTGTGTCTGCTGACCAGAGATATTTTATTTTAGCCCTCATAAGAATATCCCCCAGATTTGGGTTTCTGTGGAATGCCAAAACGGGAGGGTCGGGAAAAAAGATCTCTGCAAGACTCAGAAAGCTGTAATATGGTCCACTGCTTTTTGATGTCCCAAAACAGTATGTAACTGTCTGGGTGGTAATTGATAACTTGAGAGATACACTTTTGAGAGATAAACTTGTTTTTAGTCCCCTACTGGCATCGCCTGAGGGGGCTATAGGTTTGCACTCTGTCCATCTGTCAGTCTGTCAGTCACACTTTAGTTTTCTGGAGTTTTTTTGGAAACGCTTCAACGGAATGATTTCATTTTTGGTAAACTACTATAGAACGATGACTTACAGATCAAGTTTGAGTTTCATGCTGATTGCATTATTCTTTTGTTAGTTATGGCCCTTGCAGATACGGAAAAGCGCCAAAATATAAGTTTTCCGGACTTTTTTTGGAAACGCTTCAATGGAATGATTTCATTTTTGGTAACCTACTATAGAACGATGACTTACAGATCAAGTTTGAGTTTCACGCTGATTACCATTATTTTTGTGTGAGCTTTGGTCCTTGGAAATATGGAAAGGCGCCAAAATATCAGTTTTCCGGACTTTTTTTGGAAACGCTTCAATGGAATGATTTCATTTTTGGTAACCTACTATAGAACAATGACTTATAGATCAAGTTTGAGTTTCACGCTGATTTCCTTATTCTTGTGTGAGTTATGGCCCTTGGAAATATGGAAAAGCGCCAAAATATCAGTTTTACGGACTTTTTTTGAAAACGCTTCAACGGAATGGTTTCATTTTTGATAACCTACTATAGAATGACGACTTACAGATCAAGTTTCATTTGAACTCTGTCCATCCGTCAGTCTGTCAGTCAGTCTGTCAGTCATACTTTAGTTTTCTGGACTTTTATTGGAAATGCTTCAACCGAATGATTTCATTCTTGGTAACCTACTATAGAACGATGACTTACAGATCAAGTTTGAGTTTCATGCTGATTGCAGTATTCTTGTGTGAGTTATGGCCCTTGAAAATATAGAAAAGCGCCAAGATATCAGTTTTCCAGACTTTTTTTTTGGAAACGCTTCATCGGAATTCATGCTGATCACATCTAGGTTATAACAGTTGTATAATTATTAATGCTTATTAGTCCGGTAGGGGACATTGTATTGCTTCAGCGATACGTGCGCTCTTGTTCTCTTTGGTCTTGGGGATGAATACGGTGTCCCTATTCTGACCCCTCACTTTGAAGAGCTCCTCACATAATATTTTGTCTTGATAATTCCTGCCCTCATAATGCTATATTAGGTTTGAAGTACTTTTCTTTTCAAAATCTCCTTGCTCAGTACAAATGTGGCAGACCCTCGGGAGTTGTCTGTCAGGGGCACCCATCATACAGGGCTGATGATTTCAGGATTTTTGTCCAGATAACTATGCATTTCCATCTCATTTGTGTAGAGGTCAGTCACAAGTTTTTTGTCCTCTTTGTTGACCAAATTGTCACGAAAAGTGGCATTGTGGTCAGAATATTTGGCTGTGAATTTAATGGAGTGGTGGGCTTCATTACAATGAGGAATGAACTCAGTATGGTTCCTTTCACAATGTGACCAGATCATAAAAGTGTTGTCAATATATCTTAAGTATCAGTCGTGGTAGGAGCATGGTGGTTCATTGGTTATGGCATTGAATTTCAAACCATAAGGTCTATGGCTCGATCCACGCCAGAGGTAACTACATTGTGTTCTTGGGCAAGCCACTTCATCCTGATTGCCCATGTGGGGACACTGGTGCTGTGTACTAAGGCATACTGCATATCGATGGTGCACTTATCTTCAACCAATGCTAACCCTGCTGGTGTGGAGTTAGTATGTTGTGGAATCGGACAGTTGCTCGCCATTGCTCCGTGGTTCTCTATGGGTACTCAGTCTTTCTCCACCCTTAAAACTGTTCTACAAGAGGTGGCTGTCAAAAATGTCTATAAGCCCAAATAAATAGGCTGGGTTGGAGGGGGCTACTTTTAGGAGCCTGTCTTCCAGCTCACCCATAAAGATATTCATAAATGACAGGGCCAATGGGTGTTCCATGGCTGTGCTCGAAATTTGTGGATACTGTTCACCATTGAAATCAAAATTGTTGCTATACAGAACAACCTTGAGGTGGTTAAGATTACTGGTTTGGCTGAGTGTTTCATAAGGCATTTGGAAACTGCATCTAGTCCCTCTCGGTTTTGTTTGTTTGTATAAAGTGAGGTGACATCCATGGTGACCAGTTGAAATGGAACATCTCTTCCCTAAAATTGGGTAATAAAGTAGGTAATATCTTTGACATAGCTGGGATTGCGGCTGATGAAGTGATTGATATGTGCATCCACAAAACTACTGATGGTGGAGGTGAGGTCAATATTCTTAAGGGAGTCAGATTCAAGTGTGTTCGAATGATTCTGGATTGATGTAGTACGAATTTTGACTTCGAGAAATAAGAGGAACATACTTCAAAGATCCTCTTCAGATCGACTTTCAATATTTGGTAATAACATTTGAGGTGGGGATCATTATGTGAATTCCTGGTTGAGTGTTGTCAAAAACTCGACCTATAGTTTGATTAAGTCGGTGCGTGGGCAGATGGTCATGCAGACAGGCAGGTGTCACCTCTCACATTAGCATGATAACTTGAACAAATATCAATGGATTTGGTCAGTATTTGGTATGTGAGACTTTATGTGTTGAAGGAGTTCGAAAACTTGTATGGTTTGGCCATACTCAGCAGAGTTATGGCCCTTAATTACTTAATTTTTGGCCATTTTCAGTTTGTTACTGCGATGACTTAAACAGGTATCAATGGATTTGATTTTCTTATTTCTTATAATCAGCCTTACATGTGCGACCCCTCCCCCCCACATGGACGATGCAAAAATCCTTGTTTCTTTCCTTTTCCATTTATGAGCCTGGGGTAGGGTTAAATGAGGTTTAAAGGATCTTGAGTGATTTGGGACATAACAAAAATTCATGCAGCTGAGTGGGACATTCCCCCCCCCCCCCCCACCTCCCCCAGCATATCAAATGGGTCATTATTTTTGTACCGAACTTTCTAATTGCTTCAATCCTAAATGCAGCATTTACACATGAGAGTTTGAATGCTGGGTTTAGTGCTTATTCCAGAAATTAAAAAGTGGATATTTATATCCCCACAAAATGAAGTTTAGGTGGGGTATATAGGAGTCAACTTGTCCGTCAGTCGGTCTGTCATCGTCGGTTTGTTGCACATGTAAACATGTGGGGGTTTTTCCCACTCGTTTTCAAGATGGCCGGCTCGTGGCCGTATAGTATTTTTTTTTATGTAAACTTGTGGAGCGAACTACTTCCACAGTTTTGCCCGCATTTTCATGATACTTCACAAAAATGATCAACATGATGAGGGGAAGTGCGTGACATAATTTGTTTCCCCCTCAGTTTCAAGATGGCCGACTGGTGGCCATATTGGATTTTTTTTATGTAAACTTGTGGAGCGAACTACTTCCATAGTTTTAGCCACATTTTCATGAAACTTCACAAAAATGATCAACATCATGAGGGCTAGTGCATGACATAATTTTTTCCCCGCTTGGTTCCAAGATGGCCGACTGGTGGCCATATTGGATTTTTTTTTTACTTAGAAAAATTGAATGCCCCTTTTCAGTCACCCACACTAGGCGGTATGCCACGGTGGGGGTATACCGTGCGACAGACCATTTTAATTCCATGTCCTGGAAAACTGCCCTTTTTTTTTAGCTTTCCTGGGAATACTGGTAGCATTTGAATACTAGAAAAATCACGTGACATATACAACATAATATAAATAATTACACGACTTCATTCCTCTGTATTTTAACTTATCACAGATTCTGAATGTGACCTTAAATTCTTTTTTGAACAACTTTCTCAGATGAGCATCTCAGGCTTCTTAGAGCCTCTTATTCCATAAAAATATTAGATTGTTAGCTAACCTTAGCTGATTTAGTTGCATACCACTCTCACAGGTTAGTTCAAATTAATGACTCTACACAATGGCAGTTGTGATGTCTTGCAATTTATTGCCTTGGCCCCTTATGTGATATGATAAAGCACTGCATTGCTCATTCAGGCTTTCTTTTGTTTTTTTCTCCATCATTTTCATTTGTCTGTGTTAACCAGGCATATTATGGCATGGCATCTGTCAGTATGTTCATCCATTCACATTTTTGTTTCCAGATTAGAACTTGTTCTTTTCCTGTACCATCTTGTTGATGTTTCTCTAATTTGCCATCAAGCACTTACTGCTCTTTATTATACCCCCACAAAACAAAGTTTTAAGGAGGGGGAGGGAGGAGGTATATAGGAGCCAACTTGACGGTCGGTCTGTCGCCGTCGTCATCGTCATTCCGTTGCTCGTGTAAACTTGTGGAGCGAACTACCACAGTTTTATCCGCATTTTCATGAAACTTCACAAAAATGATCAACATGATGAGGAGCAGTGCGTGACATAATTTTTTTCCTGATCGGATTCAAGTTGGCCGACTGGTGGCCATATTGGATTTTTAGCTCAACTTTGGCAAAGCCAAATTTGAGGTATTGTCATGGCCCATCGTCCGTCTGTCCGTCCATTGTGCCGTCAACACGGCTCGGGCTAGAGGCCATATTTATGAACCGATCTTTACAAAACTTCTTGGGTACCTTTGTTATCACTGTGGGACGAGAACTAGTGTTTTTTGGTTTAGTCCGAAATTCAAGATGGCCACCAGCAGCCATTTTGTACCAAAATTAGTGCAATCAGTCTTTTTGTACAGAACTTCTGTATGAAAGTTCTGATTTGAATAAATTTTTGTATGAATGTTAGTAACATGAAATACATCACATATAATAAGGGTTTTTTTTGTGCAGAAATTATGCAAATTAGATGAACTTTGATTTATTCAGTGCTACTTGTACACAGTAAGTGCACATGACAATACGGCTCGGGCTAGAGTCTGTATTTATGAACCGATCTTCACGAAACTTCTTGGGTACCTTTGTTATCACCTTGGGACGAGACCGAGTGTTTTTGGGTGCGGTCCAAAATTGGAGATGGCTGCCAGTGGCCATTTTGTACTAAAATTAGGTCCAATCAGTTTTTTTGTACACAACTTCTATACGGCTCAGGCTAGAGGCTGTATTTATGAACCGATCTTTACAAAACTTCTTGGGTACCTTTGTTATCAACGTGGGATGAGAACGAGTGTTTTTGGGTGTGGTCCGAAATTCAAGATGGCCACCAGTAGCCATTTTGTACCAAAATTAGTGCAATCAGTCTTTTGTACAGAACTTCTGTATGAAAGTTCTGATTTGAATAAATTTTTGTATGAATGTAATGGAATACATCACATATTTTAAGGGGTTTTTTTTCGTGCAGAAATTATGCAAATTAGATGAACTTTGATTTATTCAGTGCTACTTACACAATGTAAGCACACATGTCAATACGGCTCAGGGTAGAGGCTGTATTTATGAACCAATCTTCACAAAACTTCTTGGGTACCTTTGTTATCACCTTGGGACGAGAATGAGTGGTTCTGGGCACGGTCCAGAATTCAAGATGGCTGCCAGTGGCCATTTTGTACCGAAATTAGGTCCAATTAGTTTTTTGTCACAAGTTCTATACAGCTCGTATTTATGAATTGATCTTCATAAAACTTCTTGGGTACCTTTGTTTTCACCTTGGGACAGGAGCGAGTGTGTTTTGGGGTGCCTTTGTTATCACTGTGCTATGAGAACAAATATTTTGGGGTTCAGTCAGACCCACTCTGGGACTCAAAGATTTTTTTCTAGTTTAGCATCTGACTGTCACCCACCTTTACAATACTTTACCTATACATTTGTTACAGGCAACGGTCAGTATTTATATACAGACCGTTACAATACTTTATATGTACCTTTGTTATCAGGTCATTACCTAGATGTTTGTCATTGCTGTGTCACATACTATACATGTACATGTCTTTGTCTTGACAAGTTGAGCTACAGTGTCATTGACACTTTCATTATTAAATTAACATGTATTATAAAGAAAGAAAAAAAAAAAAACCTGCTGTGCTGTTTTCATTTTGTGTACGGACCTGTACTGGTCTTAACAGGCTATAGAAATTTGTCAAAACAGAGCAATGCACATCAAGGGAGGTAATGAACTTTCACACAATGAGGTCATGTCACAGCAACACGAAGTGGAGTTTCAAGCATCTTTTAGCAGTGAAGACGTGAAAGAACAAATAAATGAAGATGATTACCTGTACTTTTTTCTAAAAGAACAACCACACGAGCTGAACTGAACAGTTACCGGGGAAAGAGTAGAAGAATAATTCACATTTAATCTTAGACACAGTCATGTTAAAATGAGATGAGATGATTACTATTGTGGGCGTGGTTTGGAGTATTTTATATTGACAGAAATTGCACATGGCCAACTAGCGTTGGCAGTTACACTTTCCGTCCACAAAAAAGAGACGAGTCAAAATTTTAATAAAGACAATATATTTACCAGTACCTCATTAAAAGCACAGTAGATCATTGAGACCCCCCCCCCCCCCAAAAAATAAAAATAAAAAATAAAAAATAAAAAAAATCCCCTTAGCAATGAAAACACCAAACAATGTCCCATTTTCGAATTGGCAAGTAGAAAGCTACTATATTTCACCTGTTTTCATTTCACTGCCAATGGCATGACTGGTGATGTGAAATAGATATCCCATCCAACTCATAGGGAAACTTACCTGTTTTAGTTTATTTAATTTATGGACCTAATTTTGTTCCATGGTTTTGCATGTGTCCCTCATCGAATTCTGACAACCTATTTTTGTTTTATTCCAATTTCTTCCTTTTGTTGGGGAGTGTTCAAATCTTGAAATATGGGGGACTACAACACAGGAAGGTATGAGATGTGTGTGATTTTTGCTTTTTTTTTAGGTTACAGGATGTTTTTAGCCCTGATTTGGGGAGGGGGGAGGGATGTCACACTTAGAACTTCGTTTTTTCTGAGTTATGACATAGGCACGATAACCTGTTGCTTAAATGTTGAAATATGAGGGACTACAACACAGGTGGATATGTGTGATTTGTGCTTTTTTTTAGGTTACAGGACGTTTTCAGCCCTGATTTGGGGGAGGGGGGTCGAGAACTTCCTGTTTTCTGAGTTATGAATGTGTACAGAATATGTGGAGGTGCAGTGTCAGATCGACTAATTAAACAAGAAATACCGGTGTGAATTCATGAATTTAGTATGCATGTATGATATAATATAGATATATAGCCCACAAGTACAAGAGTTTCGTCTTCTATCTATCTGCAGAGGTACTCACAACTTGGTACTAGAAAGATGCTATGCAATTTTCAAAAAATGCTATGCAATTTTTTAAACTGTGATGCATTTTGCTACACATTGAATAAAATTTATTTTGAGCCCTGTTTAGTAACATGGAATACAGAAGATATAATACGGGTTTTTTTCTCGAGCAAAAATTATGCAAATTAGATGAACTTTGATTTATTCAGTGCTACTTATACACAGTAAGTGCACGTCTCAATACGGCAAGGGCTAGAGGCTGTATTTATGAACCGATCTTCACAAAACTTCTTGAGTACCTTTGTTATCACCTTGGGATGAGAACGAGTGTTTCTGGGTGCGGTCCAAAAATGACCAAAATACAAGATGGCTGCCAGTGGCCATTTTGTACCGAAATTAGGTCCAATCAGTTTTTAGCTTAACTTGATATAGTCAAGATAAGCTATTGCCATCACGTGTGCGGAAGTCTGTTAGTCTGTGAGTCTGTTCACATTTTCCTTTAGCACGGGCAACACCCCGTAGTTCTTGTCTGATCGTCACTAAATTTCATATGCAGGTTTGGGGTCATGTCTAGGTGAGAACGTCCCCTTTTGGTCCCGATCAGTCAACCGGTTTTGCTGCCCGAGCCCAAAACCCGAAAACCATTAGCACAGTCTACAGGTTGTATTTATGAAGGGATTTCATTGTAACTTGGAAGGATGCCTCTGTATAATGCCTAGATGAGAATGTCCCCTTTTGGGCATGAACTGTCAACCGTGATGGCTGCCCAAGCCTGAAACCCAAAAACTTTTAGCACAGTCTGTAGGTCATGTTTAATATGGAGGGATTTCATTGTAACTTGGTAGGATGACTCCTTATGATGTCTAGATGACAAATTCCCCATTTGGACGTGATCTGCCCACCGTGACGACTGCCCGAGCCCAAAGCCCGAAAACCTTTAGCACAGTCTACAGGTCATATTTATGAAGGGATTTCATTGTAACTTGGTAGGTTGACTTCATATAATGTCTAGATGAGAAAGTCCCTTTTTGGTCCTGATTGGGCAACTGTGATGGCTACAGGGGCTCGAAGCCCGAAAACCTTTAGCACAGTCTACAGATCATATTTATGAAGGGATTTCATAGTAACTTAGTAGGATGACTCCAAATAATGTCTAGATGAGAATGTCCCATTTTGATCACAATCATTCAGCCTTGATGGGTGCCCGAGCCCAAAAACCTTTAGCATAGGCAGAAGGTCATATTTATGGAAGGATTTCATTGTAACCTGTTAGGTTGACTCCATATAATGCCTAGATGATGACATCCCCTTTTGGTCGTGATTGGTCAACTGTGATGGCTACATGTGCCCGAAGCCTGAAAACCTTGAGCACAGTCTACAGATCATATTTATAAAGGGATTTCAGTGTAACTTCGTAGGATCACTCCAGATGATGCCCAGATGAGATTGTCACCTTTGGTTGCGATCATTCAACAATTATGGCTGCCCGAGCCCAAAAACCTTTAGCACAGACTACAGGTCATATTTATGAAGGGATTTCATTGTAACTTGGTAGGTTGACTTCATATAATGTCTAAATGAAAACGTCCCCTTTTGGACACGATTGGGCAACTGTGACAATTACAGGGGCCCGAAAACCTTTAGAACAGTCTACAGGTCATAATTATGAAGGGATGTCATTGTAGCTTGGTAGGATGACTCCAAATAATGTCTAGATGAGAACATCCCCTTTTGGTCACGATCATTCAGCCTTTATGGCTGCCCGAGCCGAAAGACCTTTAGCATAGTCTATAGGCCGTATTTATGGAAGGATTTCATTGTAACTTGTTAGGTTGACTCCATATAATGCCTAGATGATGACATCCCCTTTTGGTCGTGATTGGTCAACTGTGATGGCTACAGGTGCTCTAAAATCTTAAGCACAGTCTACAGGTCATATTTATAAAGGGATTTCAATGTAACTTCGTACGATCAGTCAAGATGATGACCAGATGAGAATGTCCACTTTTGGTTGCGATCATTCAACCATGATGGCTGCCCGAGCCCAAAGCCCAAAAACCTTTAGCAAGTCTTCAGTTCATATTTATGAAGGGATTTCATTGTAACGTGGTAGGTTGACTTCATATAATGTCTAGATGAGAACAGCCCCTTTTGGAGACCATTAGGCAACTGTGACGGCTACAGGAGCCTGAAGCCCGAAACTCTTTAGCACAGTCTACAGGTGATATTTATGAAGGGATTTCATTGTACCTTGGTAGGATGACTCCAAATAATGTCTAGATGAGAACGTCCCCTTTTGGTCGCGATCATTCAGCCTTTATGGCTGCCCGAGCCGAAAGACCTTTAGCATAGTCTATAGGCCGTATTTATGGAAGTATTTCATTGTAACCTGTTAGTTTGACTCCATATAATGCCTAGATGATGACATCCCCTTTTGGTCGTGATTGGTCAACTGTGACGACTTCAGGGGCCCGAAAACCTTGAGCACAGTCTACAGGTCATATTTCTGAAGGGATTTCATTGTAACTTCGTAGGATCACTCCAGATGATGCCCAGATGAGAATGTCCCCTTTTGGTTGCGATCATTCAACCATGATGGCTGCCCGAGCCCAGAGCCCAAAAACCTTTAGCATAGTCTACAGGTCATATTTATGAAGGGATCTCATTGTAACTTGGTAGGTTGACTTCATATAATGTCTAGATGAGAATGTCCCCTTTGGACGCAATTGGGAAACTGACGGCTACAAGGGCCCGAAGCCCAAAAACCTTTAGCACAGCCTGCAGGCCATATTTATGAAGGGATTTCAATGTAACTTGATAGGATTACTCGTTTTGGAATAATTTCACTATAACTTGGTAACTTTCGTTGATATACGTTAACTGTGAGGGCCACATACATTAACTGTGAGGTCATATTAAACCACCCCTCAGCTCTTTAGTACAGTGTACACCTCATATTATTTTTATCAAAAACATAGCATACAGGGAACAGAAATGAACATATTCCCATTTATCACAATTCTTGTCTTATTTCATAATCCTTTCATAAACATTGAACATGATCCTTTTCATCAAACGCAACACACGTTAAGGTACAGTGTCATTAACACTTTCATTTGTACACAACTTCTATACGGCTGAGGCTAGAGGCTGTATTTATGAATCGATCTTTACGAAACTTCTTGAGTACCTTTGTTATCACCGTGTGACGAGAACGAGTGTTTTTGGGTGCAGTCCAAAATTCAAGATGGCCGCCAGCAGCCATTTTGTACCAAAATTAGTGCAATCAGTTTTTTGTGCAGAACTTCTGTATGAAAGTTCTGATTTGAATAAATTTTTGTAGGAATGTTTAGTAACATGGAATACATCACATATAATACGGGTTTTTTTCTCATGCAGAAATTATGCAAATTAGATGAACTTTGATTTGTTCAGTGCTACTTATACACAGTAAGTGCATATGTCAATACGGCTTGAGCTAGAGTCTGTATTTATCAACCGATCTTCACAAAACTTCTTGGAGTACCTTTGTTATCACCTTGTGACTGGAACGAGTGTGTTTTGGTGTGCCTTTGTTATCACTGTGCTATGAGAACAAATATTTTTGGATTCAGTCAGACCCACTCTGGGACTCTAAGATTTCTTTTCTAGTTTAGCATCTAACAGTCACCCCACCTTTACAATGCTTTACCTATATATTTGTTACAGACTATGGTCAGCATTTATGTACAGACCATTACAATACTTTACATGTACCTTTGTTATCAGGTCATTACCTAGATATTTGTCATTGCTGTGTCACATACTATACATGTGCATGTCTTAAACAAGTTGAGCTACAGTGTCATTGACACTTTTATTATATGTAGTTCCAGGTGAGCGATTGCAGGCTCTGTAGAGCCTCTAGTTTAGCTTTCCTGGGAATACTGGTAGCATTTGAATACTAGAAAAATCACCTGACATAGACAACATAATATAAATAATTACACGACTTCATTCCTCTGTATTTTAGCAGAGGGTATGGACATATACGTCTTGTTAACTAATCTTGAAACTGTTATGATAATTACTTAACTGTTTTAATTGTTATTTCCTTGTAGTAGAACTAATAGCAGAGGTGTATGAGAATGCACACAAGGCCAAGCCTGATAATGAAGATATACTGTCAGCTTTGTTCATGTCACAAGTTAGACTTGGTGATTACAAGAAACAGCAACAAACTGCCATGTCGCTCCATAAACTTAGACCACAAAAAAATCCTTACTACTTTTGGGCAATTATGAGTATTGTTATGCAGGTAAGAGAGTTGTTTTAAGTGCAGGTAAGATAGCTGTATTAACTGTTGAGTATTTAACTGGTAGAGTGCTAAGTTATTTTTAGTAATCAAAATTTGTTCTTATGTCCTTGTCTTGTTACAATTTATGGGAGATTGCCAACATGCAATCTCCCATAAATTGTAGCAAGGCAAATCTTTACAGACTAAATAATCTAACTTCATAGCCAATATGAAGCATAACCACTGGCAATGAACCCTTTAAGTTGCTATACCTGTACTTCAGAATAAAGCCCAAATATGGTCTTCCAGCACTCTATCAGTTAATTAAATTTCTTAAAAAGTTTTTATGCCCCCCGACTTAAGTCGGGTTTCTTATAGTGATTGAAGTGTGCGTGTCCGTGTGTGTGTGTGTCCGAGCCAATAACTTGAAAGCTGTTAGGGCCACAGTCATCAAACTTCACACAATTATAAAGGACCATGGGAGGATGTGTCACACATAGCCAGGTTCGTACCTTCAAGGTCAAGGTCACATTTCAAGGCCACACTAACGGGGGCATTGGCACACACTTTGCGTTGCCCCTCTTGTTGATCATTCAGTGGAGCTCATGTTTCTGGCATTCAAGATGGTATATTTTTACACTGTAAACCAATGACCCAGACTAGCTGGTGCTTAACTCCCAAGTTATTAAGGGCCAAACACAAATTTTGAACCCCCCAATCCCCAAAATTTGCTTGCAAAACCAAAAATTAAGTCCTATCTGGCCCTCCATACATTTACTCTCTGTATATGCGCAGATGTCAGGAAGTGACCGGAATTTGCGCAAACATCATTTTTTGTTTGGCCCTAAAGTCATCAACAATGAAATGACATCTGCTTTAAAATCTCCTCTTTTGAGGATGCCAGACACAAATCAATGCAAGAATTGGTGGATACAAAGCTGTTATTGGATGAAGGAAGTGTTCATCGGGGGTTTTGAACGTTCAGGGCTGTAACTTTATAATATTTATAAAATTATTTTATGTTTCCCAATTTTGGGACATATGCCTGACTTCATCATTTTTAAAAATGATTATTCCACTGTTTGTTAAGTATTTCTTCCCTATCCTTCCATGAACCCTTCCTGTTAAACTCTTAAGCTTTTTGGCTATTTTTTATTGGTCGGTCGGTCGGTCTATCGGCCGGTCTGTCACCAACGAGTTTAAAAAAACACAAAACTCCTAAAATACTTGATGGAATTACACCATACTTGGTATGCAAGTTTATCTTCATGATGTCTACACCCTCTCAATAGTGCACAGATAATTTCTGTCACATTTATGGACTTGTCACCAACAAGTTTTTTTGTCACCAAGAAGTTTTTTTGTCACCAACGAGTTTTAAAACATCATTGGTGTTGCACGAATCGTCGCAGCTTTGGCTCTGTGACAGTGTGCTCCAGTTTATTAAATTTCGTGGGAGTTTAACATTTATTACATAATATTATTCTGTTTCTTCCCCAGGGTTTCGTCCTCGCCCTAGGGGTGTTAGGCAGTTTAGTCTTGCATCTTCTATCCGATGTATCGTTTTTTCTTGGTATGAAGATCTTACTTTGCATTTGATAGCATTTCAGTTGGTTCTGACTTTGGGCCTTTTTGTGTGCCTGATGTCTTGTTTACATTGACGTTGTTTACATTATCAACGACCTCATATATAGGTTGTTTTTTATATTCTATTACTGTAGTATACTGTAGGATACAAGGATTGTTATTCCGGTAGCGTAGCTCAAAAAATTTCGGATTTTGTCCACATTTAGGCTCTATCGGGATGCCCTTGGGCTCTTATTGTTCCCTTGGGCGTTTTTTCAAAATTTTTTGTTTACAAAAAATATTTTGAATTTAATTATGATTGCTATTATTCATGTATCTCAGTTATGTATATGTATTGTTGTGGAGTTTGGAGGACTTTTATCCACTTTAGTTGATACACTCCTGCTGACTCTTGTCATTCTTGTTTTGCACAGGGATGACTGATGTTAGAGTCGGGTGTTGCGGTACGTTGTTGGCAGTGAAGTTCTGAGGATCAGGGCTCTCACCGCAGTTTACTTCATTCTGTCAGTTTCTATTTCAGAGGAACATGAACTTGTTGATGATATTTTGACACCCTTCCAAGTGTGCTACTGTCGTCGCGCTCTGTGGAGCATATAGAGCTAGCTGCAGTGCTTATTATTGCAAGAGTTAGGGTCTTTTGTTAAAGGTTTTAATCTCTTGCAAGCAGCTAGCTCGAACGGTGAAGCGGTACTCCATTCATGGGTGCCGTGACGCCGGTAAGTCCGTTGCAGTCTAAGAAGTGGATTGGGTAGAGCAAGCACTATAATATAAATAACTCACCCAGCGACAACGGAAATAGGGAGGAAGTCAGCAAGTTCTTGTACTCGGCGAGGTCTGATAGACCGGGGTCGGCTTCAGTCAAGGCTTCCTTCAGTACATTTCACAAGGCTGAAATGAAGTTTTCTGGTTGGAAACTTGTACGAGATGGAGCATATGTCTGCTCGGAGCGTTCCGTCTACTCTGCAGCCGGGGTCGGCTTCAGTCACGGCTTCCTCTGCTACGTTATTTAAACACACCCAACCACATCCTAGCTACCTGACTTCGGATATCCAGCCTGTTGCACGAAGAAGGAACCACTCTTCGCCTGTAAAGTCGAACCATCGGGTAGCTAGGGAGATGAGGCCTTGATCATCAGGACGTTCGGAGAAAGGATCCGTTTTCGACACGCCGTTCCAGGAACAGCATGCGGCTAAGGAACGGAAAACCACTGCTCCTCAGGCCTCGATGACGGACTTGTTGTTGCAGATTGTGCAGCTGATCGCAGCATCCCACCAAGTGCAGATGCAGCCTCCCTCAGACTCTAGAATCCTACCCTGATTTTGTTCTGCCGAATCAGAATGCAGCGACAACAAGAGAGAAACCACTGGCGTCGTTAGGTGCAGACTTTATCTGGACAAAGGAGGAAGTCCTTTCTTTTCCGGTTCAGTTTATGCAGGTGTTGCAGGCCTTCGGCCATGTAGACGCCACTGTATTTATCCTCTTGAGTGTGAGGAAGAAGGTGGTTTCTTACCTTCATCTTCTGTATACATACCGTTTTTTGGATCACGTTCATTTAAAAACGGTCGGGGAAGATGTTCAGATAGTTCTTCTGCATTTGGATGAGCAGGCTTGGGATCTAGAGCTATCCTTACCTGTATCATTCACTATTCGCTCAGACACAATTGAGACAGCAATTTCTTCAAATAGAGTGAATTTGGACATTATGTCTTAAGCAGATCACCTTACAAGAGCTATGGCGCAACATCTCAAGGGAAGGAATTTGAGGACGTTCATACCTCTCTTAGAGTTCTTTTCAGGGCAATTATGTATACCACGTATAACTCCGCCCTAACAGTGGCTAATCTGGAGTTAATCAGACGTGATGCTGCCCTTGCATCGTCATCAGATGAGATAAGGTGACAAGATAAGGTGAAAAGCTCTCTCCAAGCCGCTCCGGTTTCTGGACATTTTATTTTCGACGACTAGCTTTTATGTATGAACAGGCTACTAAGAAAGTGTCTAGTGCTCTGCTTTTGAAGTCGACATATCGACGACCTGCTTCAGCAGACAAGAGTAAAGGAGGGCATTCCAGACAAATCGTCAAAAGGAAACTCCTCATGAGGGTACAAGAAACCCTCTTATAATTACTCTGGAGGTCGTCAGTATAACGACTCGGGAAAGGGGCATAGGTCTGATCGGGACTATAGGTCATATGCCCCTAGGCTGACGAGACAAGGTTTTTCGCGGGGAGGACTTGGTTCCTCCTCCCATTAGCCTCGCAGGTCATACAGGTGATGGTTTATACCTCTATTGCTGACCAGTTGATGGAAGGTTATCAAGCACTGCAAAAAAACTGGATAACAATCACGGAAGATCAGTGGGTGAGAAGTGTAGTCTCGGACGGCTTACAGCTATCATTCCGAGTCAAAACCCCACTAACAAGTTGTCCGCGTTGGACAAATCTTCCATCAAATTCTTACATAAGAGAGTTTCTCCTACCGGGGGTATAATCACTCTTATCAAAGGAAGCAATACAGGTCATCGAGAATCAGGATTCTCAAGATTTTGACAGTCACCTGTTCCTCGTACCGAAGCCAGACGGCTTGTTCCGACCGGTAATAGACTTGAGCTGGATAACAAGCTTATCATGGCTCCAAAAGTTTATTTATGGAAATCATTCTGTCGGTAAAAGTGAGCGTTCGAGTGATCGACTATGCAGCAAGCATAGATCTAAGGATGCGTACTTTCATGTCCTGGTACATCCAGCATTCTAAAAGTACCTGCGGTTCGCCATACAAGGGAAGGTGTATCAGTTCAGAACAGTATGCTTTGGTCTGAATCTGGTCTCCTGGGCGTTTCACTCGAATAACGAACTCAGTAATGTCTTACTTACGAGCTCATTTGTCTGCGGTAACGTCGGCTTACTTGGACGACGTCAACAAAATTATTCTTCAGAACGATGTTCAGAGTTCTTTCTATTACTCCGATGTCTTGGTTTCATTGTAAACGAGAAAAAGTCGGATCTAGCTCCGTATAAGTCGTTTATTCACTTGGGATTGAGCTTTGAGACTCACAACAATCTGGTTCGTCTGCCGTTACCCAGAGCAAAATTAGTCAGTTGTTATGCTTGCTTTTGTCTACACTCAGATGCATTAATAGTGAGGGAATTCATGCGACTGTTGGAGCTGTGCTGTGCGGCAGTGGATCTCATTCCGATGGGCCATCTGCGTGCACATCCCCTCCAGATATTCTTTACTCAGAACTGGAGTGTGAAGACGCTTTTGTTTGAACCAGTATTGTTTTAACAGATCTAGTAAAACAAGGGTTCAAATTGGGCAGATATTCAGTGGTTAACTCAGGGAGTTGCATTGCAGCTGCTGGATCAGGCTTTCACGATTATGACGGATGTGAGTCAGACAGATTGGGGCGCAACCCTAAGTCCCGCAGTCTTGAAGTGTCAGGGTCTTTGGGATCCTCGGTTCCAGGAGAAACACATAAACATCAACAAGATGATGTCAGTATAGCTAGCACTACAATATTGGATTGACATAATAACGGACGTCCATTTTCAAATTTGGTCGGACAACTTGACTGTAGTAGCATACATCGGGAGCCAGGGTGGCACCCATTCATTTCCGATATGCCAACTAATTGAGAAGATTTTCCTAATACATCTGAACGCACTAGCAGACTCGCTCTCTCGGGAAGATCGCCTGTTGCAATTGGAGTGGACGCTCAACAAGCGAGGATTTGGACAGATTTGCTACCAGAGGGATCGCCTTATGATAGATCTGTTTGCGACGCATCGAAACAATCAGTTACTGTCGTTCGTGTCGCCATGCCCAGACCATTGAGCGTATGCAGTAGATGCTCTGCTGATCTCATGGGGATGAATAATAGGATAAGCGTATCCTCCAACTCAGTTGAATCAGTAGATTATGTTTAAGATCAAACAGTCTCGTTGTGAATCCTACTAGTAGCACCTCTGTTGTCATAGAAACCTTGGATCAGTCTTCTCAAGTGTCTGTTATGGGACATTCCCTGGAAGCTTCCTCCACGAGAGGACCTTCTTTATCAGGGGAAGTTTTTGTTCTTCATGTCCTTCTCCGCCCATAGTGGCATAATGTAGTCAGTTAGACGTGAGGGAACCATTGCGGTTCCTATATTATTTTATGACTAACACAAGAACGATTAAATAATGAGGAGGGTTCGATATGACTTTGAAGACCAAATTAATTACTGGGATCGTCACTATAGCCTTAGCTTCTGAAGCGGCGTTAAGCATCATTTATTAATAATAATTAATACCTTAGTGCCTATTCGACAAATATTTATATTGTTTTTTGGTTCCGCTTTTACTGATTCCAGAGCCCTCCCCTCTTTCTTTTTGATTCCTTCAAAAGAAAAGGGGGGAGATTTTTTTACCTCTCCTCCAGCTTGATAGGTATGTAACAATGAGGGAAGCTGTTTTGTCCGTAATTATATCCTGCATTCAGCTGGAGTTTTATTGTATATGGCGTATTTTTGTGGGGGATATTCTCTCATTCTCAAATACGCCATCCTAATTTTTGGGGGTTAGTCCAGGCTAACCTTAAAAATAGGGAACTCGTTACATCCAATTAGCATAGTCTTCATGCTGAGTATACGGAATTACTTGATCTGGGCTCCTTTGTATGACATGTCTTCTCTGTTACTGTATAGAGAGACATACATGTAATTCCTAATAATTTTAATTTCCTTTCACCTTGGATTACAGGATTGGAACTATGTTGATCTACTAATTCTGAAGTTCTAGGCCCTCCACCTTTTTACGATTCAGCTAGTCTGGGCCATTGGTTTACAGTGTAAAAATATTATAAATTCAAAGTAATTTGTATATTTTTGTACTTAGCAATGGCCCAGATGGAGATGGCCCTCCCATGAATGGGCACTCATACCTCCCCGCTGAATTTTTATGTAGTACTCTCTTCTACAAAGAATGATGTTGGCGCCAATTCCGTTCACTTCCTAACGTCTGCGCATGCACTGAGAGTAAATGTATGAAGGGCCAGATAGGACTTTCAATTTTTGGTTTTGCAAGCAAATTTTGGGGATTGGGGGGTTTAAAATTTGTGTTTGGCCCTTAATAACTTTGAGTTAAGCACTAGGTAGTCTGGGCCATTGGTAAGTATAAAAATATACAAATTACTTTGAATTTATAATTTTTAATTGCATTTGCTACAGCCGGGAGAGTTTTTGTGAGCTCCACCCTCTCTCTGTTGAGGATTCCCATTATTGTAGCATGGGTAACTCCATTACCATGTCTACACAGGTAGGTTACCTGGCCAAGAACCAAGCACCAGATAAACTACCTCCACCTTTTATTATAAATGGCTTTTCCACCTGTTAATAATTTTAGACATTTACTTTGTCCAGTTGGGGCATTAAGAGTCTATGTTATACACTCCAGTTTCATTCGGAAAGGAAGGCTTTTTCCTATCTTTTCTACCAGACAGGAAAGATATTTAAGTGCATTCCATTTCTAGTTAGAGTCGGGTTACTATTCGTATTGCATACAACTGCTTATCCGAGGCAAAGGGTAGGATACATGATTTTACTTCATGAGGTTAGAGCTTCATCTTCCACTCGGATATATGAAAATTCTATTGCCTTATGAGAAACTTAAAATTGGTAGCAGAGGACCTAAGATAATAATAATTTAACAAATCTCAAGCTTTTGTATTGCAATGCTTAACATTTATTGTGGCCTACTCCTTGATTTTGAATAATATCTTTCACAAAACAGGGTTGGGATGGAGGGTGAACTTGCTTACAGTATATTAGCTTTATCATGAAAAGCTTGCAAGCCAGTCTCTTGGCTAATGGTGGACCACAATCATTGCCATTGTTTTGTCTTTGTATATTTGTAAAATAGTTTTTACAAGTTTGAGCTTATTCCATCCAATAACTCATGATTCGTAATCTTTATATAAATCATCTTATTAACTCAACTTGACATTGTCATGTATGAGTTATTGGTATGGGTTGTGATCCATCATCCGTCCATACATCTGTACGTCCATCCACAATTCCTTAAGCACACCCTACAGGCCGCAGTTCTTCTCCACTCAGTTCCAAATTTCATATGTGACTTTGGGCAATGTCTAGATGGGAGCTATTAAATTTTTCTGAATTTCCTTAAAAAACATGGCCTCCAGTGGCCATCTTAGATTTGACATATAAATTGTCAACAATTCCATTGGCACACCCTGCAGGCCTCATCTCTCACCCAATCTTTTTCAAGTTTCATATGTAGCTTTGGTGTGATGTCTAGATGGGAACTATCGAATGTTTCTGATTTTGTTGAAAAACATGGCTGCCAGCAGCCATCTTGGATTCAGATATAAATTGTCAACAATTCCATTAGCACACCCCACAGGTCGCATCTCTCACCTGATCTTTTTTGAATTTCATATATAGCTTTGGTGTTATGTCTGGATAGGAGCTATCAAATTTTTCTGTATTTCGTTCAAAAATATGGACGCCAGCAGCCATCTTGGATTGGCATATGAATTGTCAGCAATTCCATTAAAACACCTGCAGGCCGCATTTCTCACCCAAACTTTTTCAAATTTCATATGTAGTTTTGGTGTGATATCTAGATGGGAGATATCAAATTTTTCTGAATTTTGTTGAATAGCATGGCCGGCAGTGGCCATCATAGATTTGGCATGTAAATTGTCAACAATTCCATTAGACACTACAGGCCACACCTCTCACCCAATCTTTTTCAAATTTTGTGTCTAACTTGGGTATGATGTCCAGATGGGAGTTATCAAATTTTTCTGCATTCTGTTGAAAAAGATAGCTGCCACCGGCCATCTTGGATTTGACATAAATTGTCAACAATTCCATTAGTACACCCAACAGGCCATATCCCACACCTGATTTTTTCAGATTTCATATGTAGCTTTGGTGTGATCTCTTTTATGTAGAAACTTGAGTGAATGATATGGCATCACTGGATCTTTCTATTCAGTTCAGAACCTTCTTGGACAAGTTGAGCTGCAGTGTCATTGACACACGTTACCTCTGGATGCATTTATATTTTGGCCCCCTTAGCCTAAATTATAGCATCTAGGGTATACTGTGGTCTTAAAGAGGTACTTAGTCTTACTCCAGTATAGGATTCTTGTATCCGTAATTGGTATAATATTCAACAATGATATTTATCTATCATTTTGGGATGTAAATAAATCCATATGTCAATCCAACGGTTGTGTTAAGGATTCCTTTGTTTTGGAGTAATAGCCTCCTTGTTAGCTCACCTGACTGAAAGTCAGGGTGAGCTATTCTGATCACTTTTAGTCTGTCGTCCGTCGTCTGTCGTCCGTCGTGAAGGTGGTGTTTGGG
Source organism: Pictodentalium vernedei (assembly GCA_031216915.1). Classification (NCBI taxonomy): domain Eukaryota; kingdom Metazoa; phylum Mollusca; class Scaphopoda; order Dentaliida; family Dentaliidae; genus Pictodentalium; species Pictodentalium vernedei. The sequence continues at coordinate 254,834,775 of CM062294.1, forward strand.
CCTTTTTCTCCCAAACCACTGGCCGCATATTAATGAAATTTCATGTGAGTAGGGGTTATATAAGGGCATTTTGATTTTTTGTCAAATTAGGTTTCGGCTCATATTGAGCAGAGAGATGCGGCAAAAATGCTCCAATTTTTAAAAAATCTTCTTCTCAAGAACCAGCAATAGCAGAGACTTGATATTTGGTATGCAGATTCCATTTGAGGTGTAGACTCAAGTTTCTTCAAGAGAAGTTCGAGGGACTATATTTGACGATGTTAAAGGAGGGGCAAACATTTTGGCCCGCCCCAAATTTCTATTTTCCAAACCGCGAGGCCGATTTGAACCAAATTTTACGTGAGTGCTTATTGGGTCATAAGTACCTAATTTATGCAGAAATTTTTTTCCCATAGCCCCGTGGGAACCACAGGAGCTAAAAATAGAAAAAAATTAAAACGCCCATATCTAAAACTGCATGGCAGTGAGAATTTTTATTTGGTGTGAAGCTTCCTTGGGACCAACAGAAAGGATTGGTAAAAAAAAATTACCATTGGTTTTATCATAGGCTACAGGTTCGGGACTTTGAAAAAGTGCTGAGTCAGCACTTTTTAACACTGTAGGCAGTGGGAAAAACATTAAAAAATCTTCTTCTCCAGATCCAGCAGGCAGAATCTTTTGATATTTGGTATAGAACATTGTAGGGTGGATCTGATTCAAGTTTGTTCAAATCGCCCCCCGGGTTCATATTTGGGCTCACTATAGAAGCTCGAATTTGAACTTGCTGCATTTCAATTTTGTTCAAGCCAAGTCCCTGGGTTCATATTTGGGCTCACTGTGGGAGCCCGAATTATAACTTGGTTCAAAATGAGGAATTTTCTTTAAAAATCTTCTTCAGATCCAGCATTCGGAATGTTTTGATATTTGGTATGCAGCATCCTTAGAGGGGTGAGATTCAAGTTTGTTCAAGCCATGTCCCTAGGTCCATATTTGGGCTCACTGTGGGAGCCCAAATGATAACTTAGTTCGAAATGAGGAATTTTCTTTAAAAATCTTCTTCTTCAGATCCAGCAGTCGGAATGTTTTGATATTTGGTATGCAGCATCCTTAGGGGGGTGAGATTCAAGTTTGTTTAAGCCATGTACCTAGGTCCATATTTGGGCTCACTGTGGGAGCTTGAATTATAACTTAGTTCGAAATGAAGAATTTTCTTAAAAAATCTTCTTCAGATCCAGCAGTCGGAATGTTTTGATATTTTGTGTGTAGCATCCTTTGGGGGGGGGGGGGGGGGGGGGGGAGGGGGGTGGATTCAAGTTTGTTAAATCCAAGTCCCTGGGTCTATATTTGGGCTACCTGTGGGAGCCCGAATTATAACTTAGTCAATATGAGGAATTTTTAGCTCACCGAAGGGAGCTCAACTTATCACTTGCCATCTGTCGTCGTGAACATTTTGCAAACGACTTCTCCTCTGAAACCACTGGTCCGATTTTCACGAAACTTCATGTGGATGTTTATTTCTATATGGCAATTCAGGTTTGTTCAAAAGAAATGGCCACGTCCCTTGGGGGCTCTGTATGGGGCATAACTTTGATAGCACCTAATGAATTATAGAAAAATTATTAAAAAATCTTCTTCTTCAGAACCAGTGGGCAGAATCTTTTGATACTTGGTATGCAGCATCTTGGTATGGGTCTGATTCAAGTTTGTTCAAATCGAGTCCCTTGATCAATATTGGGGCTCCCTATAGGGGCATGAATTTTTCCTTAGTGCAATTTAAGGAAAAATCTTCTTCTCCAGAACCAGTGGGCAGAATCTTTTGATATTTGGTATACAGCATCTTGGTATGGGTCTGATTCAAGTTTGTTCAAATGGAGTCCCTTGATCAATTTTGGGGCTCACTGTGGGGACCTGATTTTTTACCTAGTGCAATTTAAGAAAAAAAATTTAAAAATCTTCTTCTCCAGAACCAATGGCAGGATCTTTTGATATTTGGTATACAGCATCTTGGTATGGGTCTGATTTCAGTGTGTTCAAATTGAGTCCCTCGATCAATATTGGGGCTCACTAAAGGGGTGTGAATTTTTACGTTGTGCAATTTAAGAAAATTTCTTTAAAAATCTTCTTTTCTGGAACCGATGGGCGGAATCTTTTGATATTTGTTATACAGCATCTTGGTATGGGTCTGATTCAAGTTTGTTCAAATTGAGTCCCTCTATCAATATTGGGGCTCACTAAAGGGGTGTGAATTTTTACTTAGTGCAATTTAAGAAAAATTCTTTAAAAATCTTCTTTTCCGGAACCGATGGGCAGAATCTTTTGATATTTGTTATACAGCATCTTGGTATGGGTCTGATTCAAGTTTGTTCAAATTGAGTCCCTCAACCAATATTGGGGCTTACTATGGGGGCGTGAATTTTTACTTAGTGCAATTTAAGAAAAATTCTTTAAAAATCTTCTTCTCCAGAACCAATGGACAGAATCTATTGATATTTGGTATGCAGCATTTTGGTATGGGTCTGATTCAAGTTTGTTCAAATCGAGTCCCTTGATCAATATTGGGGCTCCCTATAGGGGCATGAATTTTTCCTTAGAGCAATTTAAGGAAAAATCTTCTCCAGAACCAGTGGGCAGAATCTTTTGATATTTGGTGTACAGCATCTTGGTATGGGTCTGATTCAAGTTTGTTCAAATTGAATCCCCTGTTCAATATTGGGGATCACTATGGGGGTGTGAATTTTTGCTTAGTGCAATTTTAGAAAAAATCTTTAACAATCTTCTTCACCAGAACCAGTGGGCAGAATCTTTAGATATTTGGTATGCAGCATCTTGGTATGGGTTGGATTCACTTTTGTTCCAATTGAGTCTTTTGATCAATATTGGGGCTCACTATGGGGGCTTGAATGTTTACTTTGTGCAATTCAAGGAAAATTCTTTAAAAATCTTCTTCAGAACCATCATGTAGAATCTTTTGATATTTGATCAGCAGCGTTGTCCCATTCAGTCCTGTTGATGTTTTTGCTCCACAGAGAGTCTAAATTTACTCTGTAGAACCTTAAGAATAGCTTTTGATAAAATTTGTGTCTTAACAGTATGGAACATTCGGTGAGCGCCTAAGGCTCCCTGGGGCCTCTTGTTTTATGTAAACTTTACAAATGTTGACATTTAGGTAGAAAATTTCAGTTTACTGTTGTTGTTTTATTATACCCCCCTCTTGAAGAGAATGGGAGAATTGGTTTTAATTCATTTATGCTTCAGTCAGGATTCAGTCCAGCACTGCAGTGGGGGGTAGAAATTGCCTTCAGCAATAGGTCTTGTTTTTTTAAAACCAAGAGAATCTAGCAATCTTTTGCTGTTCTTAGAACTGGTCTTCATGTATCTCTAATTGCCTTGTCTTTATGATTTTTAGCTCACCTACATCTGTAAGATGTGGTGAGCTATTGTCATAACCTCGGGCATCAGCTTCGGCGTCGGCGTCCGGCTTGTCCAATATTGTAAGATTTAATGTTATGGTTAATTTCTTATCAACCTACTCACAATTGTTTACTACAGGCTTGCACTACAGTGGAAGTCCCTAACTCGGATAAAATACTCTCTATTTTTGTCTTTCCCAAGCAAGTTGCGAAAGAAAAGTGGTGCAAAAGCACCAATAAAAATAAGCCAAACCTGGGTCGAGTGCAACCGGCGCACACCCAGTACGGGATGCTCTCTCCCAAGTACAACTCCACGACTTCCGTTGCCAGTGCGCATATACCGTCTCTAAAGACTCATTCTTTTTAAAATCCGCTTCGTGTCGAGATGTTTTTGCACGCTTATCCGTGTTCCACCAGCTCGATGTTTGATGATTCCTGATTCATTATACCACAGTGTATCCTTTGTATTCTCAGGAACAGTGTTTTATATTCTCTTTTCTATTATATGTCCATAATGTATATTTATTTGCTCTCTCTCGAGTCGCTTGCGAATTTCGTGTGCCACGCGGTTCGGACTTAGATTTTTCACAATTATTGTTAATGCTTTTTTTGCAAAATTTTCTAATTGTGTTAGAGTTAGGTGTCAGCGGGGTACCACTCCTACAGTGTTTCTTCTTTCTTTTGAGAGTAGTCTTCCTGTTGGGTGGTTCCCGGTCGACCGTCTGGGGTCTTTGTTTCTGTCACCTTTCTCTCTTCTTTGGGGGTGTTCTGTTTTCTCATCTCACCTTCTCTGCTCCTCTCACCTCTATCATGCCCAGGACAATTCCTTGTGGGCAATGTCTGCTGCCAAAGCATGTGGACGATGTACATTCGTCTTGTTCCTCCTGTAATGGGTGTTCGGCCGAGCGGCCGTGTGGTGTCTGTGGAACATGGTCTTCCACCTTCTGGGCGTCAGTAAACCGTGTCTTTCGTTCTCGTGGCCGTGCCTCCCGCTCCCGCGGGAAAGGAGAACGTGGTCGTTCGGGGCCTCCCCAGCCAACTTTGTCTGGTGAGAGTTATTCCTCCTCCGTGGGGGATGTGCAGTCTTTTCCTGCGGTGGATACTGCGGGAGCCGTTGAGTGTTCTGGTGTAGAGATGCCTGGTTCCGGGACTACGGTCCCCCTCCAGTCGACACCTGAGGCTGTCACTAGGGTTGTGACTCCTCCTTCGGAGCCAAGCCGGTGTGCTCTCTCCACTATTTCACCAGCCTCAACGACTCTCGACGTATCTACTACTGCTGCTGGCCCGTCTGCTTCGTTGTCTGTTTCAGCCGGCCTCGGCTTTTCGCTGCAGGGGACTGCAGGACTTCCGATACTGTAGACGTGGGATATCGGCCTCAGCCTTCCCTGACTTCAGCTCGGCGAAGTTGGAAGGGGCTGCCGGCCGAGCCCATCGCTGTGGTCTCTTCGCCGTCGAGCACCACAGTTGTATCTTTGGATTCGGATGTTCGTAGTGGAAACACTATGAACTCCGTGGCGTTTCCGTCTACTCACTCTGGTCTCACGACCAGTTTTGGGGGACCAACGCCTTTTGTGCAGCCTGGACCTTCTGCCCCGCAGAGGTCCGCGGTGACTCTCATGAGTTCTCGCAATATTGATCCTCGGGGTGCATCGTACCCCTATACACGTCTGCCTTCAGATGTTTGGGCTGCCGCCCGTCGTCCCGCGTCTGGTGTTTTGGAGGATCGTGACCCTTCGCTGGTTAAGAGGGTCAGAGGTGAAGCCACTTTGCCGGTTCGCTTCCCTGTCGAACCGGTCGGTACAGGCAGTGAGCTTAGGGAGGCCCTCTCCTTACTCACTCAGGTTCTTTCTAAGAGCCTTCCTGTTGCTTCCAGCGAGGCTATGGGTGTTTTTCAGGTGCCTCCTATGGCACCGCCTCCCGGGATTGGAAACAGGCCGGTTTCTGATTCCTCTGGTGTCCCGACACCATGGGAGGCGTCGGCTGGTTTGCCCACGATGGGCTATGTGTCTTCCGACTCTGGGGAGGAGTCCGACATGCTTGAGGTCGAGGGCCAGCAGTCTTCGGACTTGGGGGCGGCTCTTGACTTTGTGTTTGGGTTTCTGCCTGAGCTCAAACCTGCTAACCAGCCGACAGTGTCAGCCCGGCCGCGATCATCGGTCGCGCGCCAACAGCCTATGGAGCAACCTGCTTCTGGGCGCCTTCGACCGTACCAGTCGGTACAGGTGGTTGAAGCTTTTTCAGCATTGGATGCCAAGCTGAATTCCAAGGCTTTGAAGACTTCGTTCTTCACCAGGGTTGACACCTTTTTGCCTCCTGTGCGTTATCGTTCCTACGATTCCGCCAATCCGTCAGTCTGCCAGGCTTTGACGGTTCTGGATCAGGACTCCACTTCCCTCGGGCTTTCCAAGCCCAAGTCTGCCGTCATTCCAATGACTACTCTGGAGTCCACGTTGGGCTTATCTAGAGAGATGCTTGGCATGCTTTCTCTCTCAGATCACGTCTTCTCAGCTTTGGCTGCTTATCTGCCTCCAGATAAGTTTGACGAGGTACAGGCTCCTTTGCGTGTGCTGTCCAAGGCGCTTATGCACCTTGCTCACACACATGCCTGTAACACGGCTAATTTGGAATTAGTTCGAAGGGACGCTGTGCTGGACACAGGACGATCCCTTCCCGAGGAGCAGCATGCTACTCTTCGATCTGCTTCTTTGGCAGGTCTGCAACTTTTCCATGGTTCCGTGTCGACGGTCCGGGATGACGTCCTACGTCATTCCAAAGATCAGCTGCTGTTTCGTCAGCTTGATCAGCCTTCTCGGGGAGGCAAGGGCCGTTCCAAGCCTAACAAGTACCCTTCTGCTTCCTCTGTGAAGCAAAAGGCTGGTCCTTCTGCCGCCGCCTCTACTTCTTACTCACAGGGTAAAGGTAGGGGTCGGCAGAATCGAGGGAAGTCTCAGGATTCTTCACTTAGCAGAGGAGGTGGTTTCTCCTCTCGCGGGCCTCGTCGGGGCTCGAAATGAAGGTCCTCACCTCGACTCGTCCCAGGTTGGAGGAAGGATAGCAGAGTTTGCAGACCATTGGACCACCATCACATCCGATCCATGGGTGTTAGATGTTGTTCGGTCCGGGCTGCGCATATCCTTCCGATGGCACCCCACTCTGTCAAGGGTGCCTCTTCCAACCACAGTTCCTTCAGACGTTTTACGTCGGGAACTTTTGTCCACGGAGATTACCAATCTCCTGGCAAAGGGGGCGATCGAGGTCGTCAAGAACGTTCAGTCAGTGCGTTTCTATTCCCGCCTGTTCTTGGTGCCGAAGAAGGACGGCCGACTCCAACCGGTTATCGATCTGAGTATCCTGAACCAGTCTATCATTGCTCCCAAGTTCAGCATGGAGACTTTCAGGTCGGTCCGCCAATCAATTCACCAGGGAGATTTCGCAGCCAGCATCGACCTGCGAGACGCTTACTTCCACGTTCCGTTGCATCGGGAGTCACGGGAGTATCTCAGGTTCGCTTTTCTGGGGCGAGTTTACCAGTTCAAGGCCATGCCTTTCGGCCTCAACCTGGCTCCTTGGGCGTTCACCAGACTGATGTCGCATGTGATAGCGTTCCATCACACACAGTCCAGGGTGACTACTTCGGCATATCTGGACGATATCCTCCAGAGGCATTCCAATGCTGCCTTTCTGGAATCGGATGTCGCCACTCTGTTGAGCTTGCTCACGTCGCTAGGATTCAGAGTCAACGAGGAGAAGTCGGACCTGGTCCCTTCTCAGTCGTTTTGTCATCTGGGGATGTCTTTCCAAACCAAATTCAATTTGGTGGCTGTTCCCCAGGCCAAGGCTGTGATTCTCTCAGCTTTTGCTCTGACTCTGTCCCAGTCCAGGTCCGCGACCGCTCGGAGTTTTCTCCGGCTGATCGGTCTCTGCGGTTCGGTGACGGATCTCATTCCTCTAGGTCGGCTGTGTGTCAGACCTCTCCAACACTTTCTGCTCAGTCGTTGGAGGCCGAATGTAGATTCTCTGGATCAGGTGCTTCCGTTTCCGGACTCTCTGTATCCTCACCTTCTTCCCTGGACAGATGTTCAGTGGATTACGCAGGGTGTTCCACTGGACTTACCCACGTCCGATCGCGTTCTGACGGCAGATGCCAGCAATCTCGGATGGGGTGCGACGTTGGATCCTCTCGGTCTTTCCCTACACGGGATGTGGGACCAGGATCAAGCAGCTCTACACATCAACCAGAAGGAGCTTCTTGCTCTTCTTCTGAGTTTCAGGCAGTGGATCCCTCTCCTGTCGAATCGCCAGGTCCTTCTACTATCCGACAATTCGACAGTGGTTGCTTACATTCGGAACCAGGGCGGCACGCACTCGCTTCCGATGTACGAGTTAGCTCGGGATCTTCTACTGCTCGCTCAGGATGTTCACGCCGGAGTGGTTGTTCGTCACATTCCCGGTCGTCTGAACATCCTAGCCGACTCCCTGTCCCGACAGGGCAGGGTTATTTCCACCAAGTGGATGCTTCACAGGGCAGTGTTCCAGTTGCTTTGCAATCTCTGGGGACGTCCCCACATCTACCTCTTTGCGACTCGTTGGAACCATCAGGTGGACACTTTCGTGTCCCAGTGTCCAGATCCTCTGGCTTTTGCCGAAGACGCTCTGTCACTCGATTGGAACGGTCTAGTCGGCTACGCCTTCCCGCCGGTTCCGATTCTTCCTCAGGTTCTCGCCAAAATTCGAACCTGCAGTTGTCGAATCATTCTGATCGCTCCCCTGTCACCTCAGCGGGTGTGGATCAATCAGCTCCGCTCGCTGATGGCGGCGGTTCCGGCACGTCTCCCGCTACGTCGCGACCTTCTTTGTCAAGGTCGCCCGAGGAGGTTTCACGTCGACCCGACTTCATTGTGCCTTCACGCATATCTTTTGTCAGGTCCTGTCTCCTCCGTAGAAGTTTTTCGAGACGAGCAGTGGAGTGCATTTCTTCTTCAAGGAGGCACTCCACTGGTTTAGCTTATGCAGCTAAATGGAAGGTCTTCTGTCGATGGTGTGCTGATCACTCTGTTGATTATGCCAATCCTTCGATTTCACAGATTGCGGAGTTTCTGGTATATCTGTTTGATTCTCGGGGTCTCCAGCCTGTTACCATCAAGGGTTACAGGTCTATGCTTTCAGAGACTTTTTCTTATGTGGGGAAGCGTCGTATCGACACTAATCCTTACCTCTCCAAGCTTGTTCGGCACTTTTCTTTGAAAAGGCCTCGGACTTTGCAGCTTACTCCACGATGGAATCTTTCGTGGGTGCTGCTTTGCTTGGGGGGGGGGGGGGGGGGGGGGCGCCGTTCGAACCTTTATCCCAGGTGGATATGCATTTTCTCACATATAAGACGGCTTTTCTGATGGCATTTGCTTCGGCCAGACGGGTTAGTGAGCTTCACGCCCTCTCGGTTGACCCGGCCTTTTTTAGGAGCTCTCCCAACAGTGTTACTTTTACCACTGATTGCTCCTTTTTGGCTAAGAATCAGTTACCAGATACTACTCCTCCTCCTATCTGTATCAGGGCTCTTCCCTCTGTTGAGGGTACTCGCCCTTTGCTCTGTCCGGTCCGTGCTATTCGCATTTATCTTGATCGGACACGCTTCATACGGAAAGGCAGAAAACATTTTTTTCTGTCTCTCATTCCGGGTCGACAGAAGATCTCTCCTCAATCCATTTCTCGATGGATTTGTCTTGCTATTCGTACGGCTTATAGTCGTTTAGCAGCTGGCGATTGTATTACCAATCGTATTTCTGCCCACGAGGTGCGGGCACTGTCTACCTCTTGGGCTTATTCTAACTCCGTCAAGTTGTCGGATGTTATGCAGGCAGCCTACTGGAGAAATGCTTCTAGTTTCTCCACCTTTTATTTGCGCCAGTTGCAGGAGCAGTCGGGAGGACCTTTTTGCCCTGGGCCCTCTTTCTTCTGCTCAGGCTGTTGTCTGCCATAGCCATTAGGCTTCTTGAAGGTCAGTTTCAGCCTTGTGCTGTTACTGCCCTTTTTCTGTCTGTGTGTCACACAGGCTCATATGTCTCTTTTCATTGTCCTTTACCAATGATTGCGACATTATGGTTGATAAGCCTCGGGACCTCTTCCTTCTACTTCACGGTTCCAGTGCACTAGGGTTATGTGGGGGTTGGTTATGCGATTCCCTCCAGCCTTTTGTCTATTCAGCCTGTAGTAAACAATTGTGAGTAGGTTGATAAGAAATCTAAATTTTATAGTAAATTTCCTTTCTTATTATACCTACCACAATTGTTTACATGGAGGCCCTCCCGTCTTCTTTACGGGTAAAGAATCTTTCCTCCCCACTGATCACATAACTCTTAACATTTACGGATTCAAAAAGAATGAGTCTTTAGAGACGGTATATGCGCACTGGCAACGGAAGTCATGGAGTTGTACTTGGGAGAGAGCGTCCCGTACTGGGTCTGCGCCGGTTGCACTCGACCCAGTTTTGGCTTATTTTTATTGGTGCTTTTGCACCACTTTTCTTTCCCAACTTGCTTGGGAAAGACAAAAATAGAGAGTATTTTATCTGAGTTAGGGACTTCCACTGTAGTGCAAGCCTGTAGTAAACAATTGTGGTAGGTATAATAAGAAAGGAAATTTACTATAAAATTTAGATTTCTCAAGCATCAGTGGGCTCAGGCCTTTGATATTGCATATGTAGGTTGTAGGGGACTATCAGAACAGTATTTAACCCTGATACTACGACTTTTTTCCAAATTTCACCTAAAATTTTCTGCCAAAAGTTGTAAGAATTTGCGTTTAGGTGTTGTAAGAATTTTTGTTAAAGTCAGCTTTTGTGCAGATTGTTGCTGCTTTAACTTCTCATTACTGTTGATTTTCATATTTCAATAACAACTGTAGGTATTAACCTGACTGTATGCAGAAATTTAACGGAAATTTTCTTTTTTTTCAGTCAAAATTTTCATGTTTTTCTCGGACTTAGTAAATTTTAAGTTCTAAAAGTTTGTGTTAAGGTGAGGTGTTAAGGTGAGTTCTCAAAGATCAGTGGGCTCAGGACTTTGATATTGCATATGTAGGTTGTAGGGGACTATCAGAACAGTATTTAACCCTGATACTACAACTTTTTTTCCAAATTTTACCTAAAATCTTCTGCCAAAAGTTGTTGTAAGAATTTACGTTTAGGTGTTGTAAGAATTTAAAGTCAGCTTTTGTGTAGATTGTGCTGCTTTAACTTCTCATTACTGTTCATTTTCATATTTCAATAACAACTGTAGGTATTAACCCTACTGTGTGCAGAAATTTAACGAAAATTTTCTTTTTTTTCAGTCAAAATTTTCATGTTTTTCTTGGACTTAGTAAATTTTAAGTTGTAAAACTTTGTAAACTTTGTGTTTAGGTGAGTTGTGTTTCTATGTGTCTTTCCAGGCGATTAATATTCTACACTTTGGTTACTGAACTCCACTGCAGTAACATTTAACCCTTATTACATGCATATTTGAGGAATTTGAGGCTGATTTTCAGCCAAAACTTGTTGTTAGAATTAGCGTTTTGGTGTTGTAAGAATTTGCTTTAAAGTCAGCTTTTGTGCAGATTGTGGTGCCTTCACCTCTCATTACTGTTTATTTTCTCATTTCAATAACAACTATAGGTATTAACCCTACTATATGCAGAAATTTAACTGATTTCTTTTCTTTTTTTCAGTCACAATGTTCAAGTTTTTCTCTGACTTATTCACTTTTAAGTTCTAAAAGTTTGTGTTAAGGTGAGGTGTTAAGGTTAGTTCTATTTCTATGTGTCTTTCCAGGCAATTGATATTGTACGCATGGGTTACTGAACTACATTGCGGTAACGTTGCGCCCTTATTACATGCATATTTGAGGAATTTGAGGGGGATTTTTGGGACTTATATTCACTTTCTTTAAAAAAAATATTTTTTAACTTTTTTTTTTTATTTAATACTTTCTCATACTTATTACTAGTAACATTAAGTCTTTTTTTAGTTGTTGATGTGATGTATTTTTGTTGGGACTTATAGTCACTTTCTTGAACGAATGTTTTTCCGCAACTCCTCTTTAACCAATGAATGTTCTTCAATTACAATTTCAGTAATTTATGAAAGCCTTTCCAATTCTTATTTATGATTTAATATCTGGCCTCACGATTCATATTCTTAATCATAAACATTTCTAAAAGAAAAAAATGCTTTTATATCCAATGATTCTATGTTGAATTGATACATAATAATGCAGAAATATAGACTTTCCAAAGCTATCACATAAACCACATTAATCATTTGATGCCCAGTTAATGATTTATATTAACTAAATATTAGGCATGTTACATTGGAATGACATTATCAAGCGCGAATGTAGGTGAGCCTTGGGATGTAACATCCCTCTTGTTCAAGTTCCGACAAAAGTTGCCTTGATATGAAATGAGTACAGATTTATTTCTCTCCAACGTAGGATCTACTAGCACATGCATACTGGTCCAAGTATCACTGAGACCAGATTGCTATAAGTGTTAGCTGACATTCTTGTCTCAAAAGGTGTCATTATTATTTTGTCAAAATATCTGTCTAACAGAGTAGTATCAGGATCATTTATGTGCTCTATTCAAATTACAAAATGTTCAAGAGAGATTGTTATAATTGAGTTGATGAATTTTAGTCCTTTTTTAGTGGTATTATACTAACTGGCATCCAATGCTGGGGTGAGAGTACTTGACAGTAGGCAGCATGATTTCAAGCAAGTGGCTAAACTTGACTTTATATTCATGGATGGGTCATGGTAGAGTAACTTTAAACCCTGATAAAATGAAAATACTTTTGAATGCCTTGGTGTGTTTTGTTTCAGTGTGTTTTGGCCAATAATAAAAATATATGGGAATATTTTATCAGTGCATTTTGACCAGGATTTTTCACTCTGATATCATCCTCTACTTTTTAGCCTTTACCCAACAAAATGGTCATATATAATCATCACTACCGTAATCATGTGCTCTATTCAAATTACAAAATGTTCAAGAGAGATTGTTATAATTGAGTTGATGAATTTTAGTCCTTTTTTAGTGGTATTATACTAACTGGCATCTAATGCTGGGGTGAGAGTCCTTGACAGTAGGCAGCATGATTTCAAGCAAGTGGCTAAACTTGACTTTATATTCATGGATGGGTCATGGTAGAGTAACTTTAAACCCTGATAAAATGAAAATACTTTTGAATGCCTTGGTGTGTTTTGTTTCAGTGTGTTTTGGCCAATAATAAAAATATATGGGAATATTTTATCAGTGCATTTTGACCAGGATTTTTCACTCTGATATCATCCTCTACTTTTTAGCCTTTACCCAACAAAATGGTCATATATAATCATCACTACCGTAATCATGTGCTCTATTCAAATTACAAAATGTTCAAGAGAGATTGTTATAATTGAGTTGATGAATTTTAGTCCTTTTTTAGTGGTATTATACTAACTGGCATCTAATGCTGGGGTGAGAGTCCTTGACAGTAGGCAGCATGATTTCAAGCAAGTGGCTAAACTTGACTTTATATTCATGGATGGGTCATGGTAGAGTAACTTTAAACCCTGATAAAATGAAAATACTTTTGAATGCCTTGGTGTGTTTTGTTTCAGTGTGTTTTGGCCAATAATAAAAATATATGGGAATATTTTATCAGTGCATTTTGACCAGGATTTTTCACTCTGATATCATCCTCTACTTTTTAGCCTTTACCCAACAAAATGGTCATATATAATCATCACTACTGTAATCACAAAAATTGTGCTTCAAATTCAATTTTTTTAAATTTTGTGTTCAAAACATGTAGTTTATGGCACTCATTTGAATGAGCTTGTTCCATTTATGATTTGGAGGCAAAAAATGAGAATTTTTACATACTTAATAAAATTGTTTACAAGTGTAATCTGCTATTCATGTTAGACAGAGCACTAAAGGTATGCTGTCTGACCTCTGAATGCAACTTTTTGTGGAAAATATAAAAATGTGATTTAAAATTTGATCTTTTCAGGCTCATTTCAGTCAAGACAAGAAGCTCGCCATGAAGATGTTTCTTCCTCTAGCAGAAAGGATGACTCAAAAATATGTTGATGACAACAAGATAGAGGCAGAAGCAGGTATAAAGAGTTGAATTGTTTTTTATGCCGTGCTGCCATCCCATGGGGTATTAAGTGTCACCTCTGTCTCTGTTCATCTAATCCATACAACTTTTAGTTTCCAGATTAATATTTGGGAGTATACATTAAGAAATGTTTTAAAACTTTCACCTGTTGTATAAAATGGCAAAATGCAGATCAAGTTCTTGTTTGGCCATATTCATAATTCTGTTCTGTTCACGCACAATTACAATTTGCGGCGAACGATCAATTGTGCGCGTGGGAAAAAAAGCAGTTACTTTTTTAGTTTACGTCAACGATCTGTGTTGTATCCTTGGGCAAGGCACTTAACCCTGACTGTCCACATGGGGGCATACTGACACCATGTGCTGAGGCGTACTGCACGTCGATGGTACGCATGTCTTCAACCAATCTAACCCTGCCTGTGCTGCAGTACGGAGTTACGATGTTGGGGAGCTGGCAGCTGCTCGTCGTTGCTCGATTGTTCTCTCCAGGTACTCTGGCTTCCTCCACTCGTAAAACTGTCATGGTCATGATTAGCCATCAATTGTGCATAACTATGTGACCTTAAACACCAATAAATAAATATTATGTCAGTGATGTCAGAGTTTCAGAACTGAGTCTGTAAACACTAGGGCTGCCTCAACTATTTGATTAATCAAGCTATTGTGAATAAATTGTTGATAATCCAGGTTAGTTTTTGCCATTTTAATTTTTTAATCTGATAAATTTAATATCGATGTGGAATTATTGACACTAAATTTCTGAAAGAATGTCCATACTTTGAAGTGTTAGCATCATGTGACAGTGACTGACACAAAGTTGATTACATCAGTGAGGAATTCCCTGTAAACCCTAGTTAGCTCAACTTTGGCGAAGCTAAATTTGAGCTTATGCCATGGCCAGTCGTCCGTCTGTCTGTCAACAATTCAATACGGCTCGGGCTAGAGGCCGTATTTATGAACCGATCTTTACGAAACTTCTTGGGTACCTTTGTTATGACCGTGGGACGAGAACGAGTGTTTTTGGGTCCGGTCCGAAATTCAAGATGGCTGCCAGCCGCCAATTTGTACCGACGATGCAGAAATCTGTTTTTTGCACAGAACTTCCATATGAAAGCACTGATTTGAATAATTTTTTGTATGAATGTTTTGTACCATGGGACACATCACATATAATACAGGTTTTTTTCTCGTACGTAAATTATGCAAATTAGACTAACTTTGATGTATTTAGTGTTACTTTCAGCACTGTCAGTGCTAATGCCAACACGGCTTGGGCTTGAGGCCGCATTTATGAACCGATCTTTACGAAACTTCTTGGGTACCTTTGGTATCACCGTGGGACGAGAACGAGTGTTTTTTGGGTGCGGTCCGAAATTCAAGATGGCTGCTGGCAGCCATTTTGTTCAAAATTAGGGGCAATCAGATTTTTGCGCAGAACTTCCACATGAAAGCTCTGATTTGAATAATTTTTTGTGTGAATGTTTAGTACCATGGGATACATCACATATGGTACGGGTTTTTTTCTCGTGCAGAAATTATGCAAATTAGATGAAATTTTTCAGTGTGACTTACACACAGTAAGTACACATGTCAATACGGCTCGGGCTAGAGGCTGTATTTATCAACCGACCTTCACAAAACTTCTTGGGTACCTCTGCTATCACCTTGGTACGAGAACGAATGTTTCTGAGTGCGGTCCGAAATTCAAGATGGCTGCCAGTGGCCATTTTGTACCGAAATTAGGTCTAGTCAGTTTTTTGTACACAACTTCTATACATCTCAGGCTAGAGGCAGTATTTATGAACCGATCTTTACGAAACTTCTTGGATACCTTTGTTATCACCGTAGGATGAGAACGGGTGTTTTTGGGTGTGGTCTGAAATTCAACATGGCCACCAGCAGCCATTTTGTACCAAAATTAGTGCAATCAGTCTTTTGTACAGAACTTCTGTATGAAAGTTCTGATTTGAATAAATTTTTGTATGAATGTCTAGTAAAATGGAATACATCACATACAGTTCGGGTTTTTTTCTCGTGCAGAAATTATGCAAATTAGATGAATTTTGATTTATTTAGTGTTACTTATACACTGTATGTGCACATGTCAATACGGCTCGAGCTAGAGGCTGTATTTATCAACCGATATTCACGAAACTTCTTGGGTACCTTTGTTATCACCTTGGGACAAGAACCAGTGTTTCTGAGTGCGGTCCAAATTTCAAGATGGCTGCCAGTGGCCATTTTGTACCGAAATTAGGTCCATTCAGTTTTCTGTCACAACTTCTATACAGCTCGTATTTATGAACTGATCTTCACGAAACTTCTTGGGTACCTTTGTTTTCACCTTGGGACAGGAACAAGTGTGTTTTGGGGTGCCTTTGTTATCACTGTGCTATGAGAACAAATATTTTGGAGTTCAGTCAGACCCACTCTGGGACTCAAAGATTTCTTTTCTAGTTTAGCATCTGACTGTCACCCACCTTTACAATACTTTACCTATACATTTGTTACAGGCTACGGTCAATATTTATGTACAGGCTGTTACAATACTTTATATGTACCTTTGTTATCAGGTCATTACCTAGATGTTTGTCATTGCTGTGTCACATACTATACATGTACATGTCTTAACAAGTTGAGCTACAGTGTCATTGACACTTTCATTTTTAGATGGCCCGATTGGCTGGCATAAACACCATGTGCTATATTCCTGGCAATTTTCATCAAATGACAGTTTCGAGATCTCCAAAATGACCCAAATGAAAACTTCTGAGTCCAGACGGTGCTTTGATTTTCACTTGTGTTGTCATTTACTTGTAAATATTCCACTGTATATTATGCTTAAAAGTTAGGTAAGAAATTGTAGTGTTTGTATCATTAAACCAATTTGCACTTCATTGCGGTGCTTTATATTATTATTTCGTAATTGCACCTCCTTTTTCCTTTTTTTGTGCCCTAAGAAGAGTTTTCCCAAATCGGCGTGCCACCAAAGAAACCGCTCACCTTGGCATCATCTTGGGTGCACAATGTATAGCACGCCTGGATTTTTTTAAAATGAAGATCTGCCTCCACCCGTAAAACTGTCTGACACGAGGTGACCCTGGCTGTCAAATGTGTCATTAAACTTCAATAAATAAATAAATAGATTACTCACGTATGCATTCAGAGGTTTTTAGCTCACCTGACTGAAAGTCAGGGTGAGCTTTTCTTATCACTCTTCGTCCGTTGTCCATCCGTCCGTCGTCCGTCATCATGCATAAAGGTGGTGTTTGAGCCTCTTTATCCTAAACCACTGGCCATATTTTAATTAAATTGCATGTAAGTCGTGGTTATATAGGGGCATTTTGATTTTTATGCAAATTAGGTTTCGGCTCATATTGAGTAGAGGTGTGGGGAAAAAATGGCCAAATTTTTTGAAAATCTTCTTCTAATAAACCACCAGTAGCAGAGACTTGATATGTGGTATACAGAGTCCTTTTGAGGTTTAGAATCAAATTTATTCAAGAGAAGTTTGTCGGGCATTATTTGCCTTCATTATGGGAGGGGCAAGAATTTTTGCCACTCCCAAAATTTCTATTTTCCAACCTGAGAGACAGATTTGAACGAAATTTGATATGAGGGCTTATTGGGTCATAAGTACTTAATTTATGCCCCAATTTTTTTTCCCGTTGCCCCATGGGAACCACAGGAGCTAAAAATAGAAAAAAATTAAAACGCCCATATCTCCAAAACTACACGGCCCTGAGAATTCTTATTTGGTGTGAAGCTTCCTTAGGACCAACAGAATGGAATGTAAAAAAAAATTGCTATCGGTTTTATCATGGGGTACTTTTTGGGGATTTTAAAAGTGCTGAGTCAGTTCTTTTTATCACTGTGGGTAATGGGAAAACATGTAAGACTACTTTTCTCCGAAACCACAACTCCAAAAGCTTTCAAATTTCACATATAACATCTTTGGAAGATTGCTTCACATGTTTATTGAAAGCAATTCCCTGGGTCCATATTTGGGCTCTCTATGAGAGCCCAAATGTTTAAATTAGTGCAGTATGAGGAATATTCTTTAAAAATCTTCTTCTTCAGATGTACCAATAAGAATCTTTTGATATTTGGTATGCAGCATCCTTAGGGGGGTGAGATTGAAGTTTGTTCAAGCCAAGTCCCTGGGTTCATATTTAGGCTGAAAATGTGGGGCCCCGTTCCGGTCTTAGATATTTTGGACCAAAATCCGGAAATTAGTTTTTAGCTTAACTTGACATAGTCAAGATAAGCTATTGCAATCACGCGTGTGGAAGTCTGTTAGTCTGTGAGTCTGTTAGTCTGTGAGTCTGTTCACATTTTCCTTTAGCACGGGCTACACCCCGCAGTTCTTGTCTGATCGTCACAAAATTTCATATGCAGGTTTGGGGTCATGTCTAGATGAGAATGTCCCCTTTTGGTCGCGATCAGTAAACCAGAATGGCTGCCCGAGCCCAAAACCCGAAAATCATTAGCACAGTCTACAGGTCGTATTTATGAAGGGATTTCATTGTAATTTGGTAGAATGCCTCTGTATAATGCCTAGATGAAAACGTCCCCTTTTGAGCATGATCTGTCAACCGTGATGGCTGCCCAAGCCCGAAACCCAAAAACTTTTAGCACAATCTGCAGGTCATGTTTAATATGGAGGAATTTCATTGTAACTTGGTAGGATGACTCCTTATGATGTCTAGATGAGAATTTCCCCATTTGGGTGTGATCTGCCAACCATGATGCCAGCCCGAGCCCAAAACCCGAAAACCTTTAGCATAGTCTACAGGTCATATTTATTGAGGAATTTCGTTGTAACTTGGTGGGTTGACTTCATGTAATGTCTAGATGAGAACGACCCCTTTTGGACACGATTGGGCAACTGTGACGGCTGCAGGGGCCCAAAGCCTGAAAGCCTTTAGAACAGTCTACAGGTCATAATTATGAAGGGATTTCATTGTAGCTTGGTAGGATGACTCCAAATAATGTCTAGATGAGAACATCCCCTTTTGGTTGCGATTATTCAGCCTTTATGGCTGCCCAAGCCCAAAGACCTTTAGCATAGTCTATAGGTCGTATTTATGGAAGGATTTCATTGTAACTTGTTTGGTTGACTTCATATAATGCCTAGATGATGACGTCCCCTTTTGGTCGTGATTGGTCAACTGTGATTGCTACAGGTGCCCGAAGCCCGAAAATCTTGAGCACAGTCTACAAGTCATATTTATGAAGGGTTTCATTGTAACTTTGTAGGATCCCTCCAGATGATGCCCAAATGAGAATGTCCTCATTTGGTTGCGATCATTCAACCATGATGGCTGCCGGAGCCCAAAGCCCGAAAACCTTTAGCACAGTCTTCAGTTCATATTTATGAAGGGATTTCATTGTAACTTGATAGGTTGACTTCATATAATGTCTAGATGAGAACGTTCCCTTTGGATGCAATTGGGAAACTGACGGCTACAGGGACCCAAAGCCCGAAAACCTTTAGCACAGTCTACAGGCCATATTTATGAAGGGATTTCAATGTAACTTGATAGGATGACTCGTTTTGGAATAATTTCACTGTAACTTGGTAACTTTCGTTGATATACGTTAACTGTGAGGGCCACATACATTAACTGTGAGGTCATATTAACCCACCCCTCAGCTCTTTACTACAGTGTACACCTCGTGATATTTTTATCAAAAACATATACAGGGAACAGAAATGAACATATTCCCAATTATCACAATTCTCGTCTTATTTCATAATCCTTTCATAAACATTGAACATTATCCTTTTAATCAAACACAACACACAAGTTAAGCTACAGTGTCATTAACACTTTCATTTGTTTTTTTATGCGTTTCGGTCAGTTTTAAGACAAAAAAAATTTGTTTTTTACACTGAAAATTTGGGGTCCGGGTGGGACTTTGGACCAAAATCCGGAAATCATTTTTTGTTTTTTATGCGTTTCGGTAAATTTTATGACAAAAAAAATATTTTTTTTTTGCACTGAAAATTTGGGGTCCGGATGGGACTTGGAAAATTTTGGACCAAAATCCGGAAATTAGTTTTTTGGTTTTTTATGCATTTTAAGAAGAAAAATAAATTTTAGGTTGAAAATATTTTGTTTGGGAAAAAAATCTGTTTTTATGCGTTTATCTCAATTTTGGGACATAAAAGTGCAAGAACTGAAAATAGAAGGAAATTCCTGTGTATTGTCCGTCCGTCCGTCTGTCTGTTTTTTATGTTACCACCTCTCCCTCCAACATGCTTTAAGCTACACCTTTCATATTTGGTATATGGATAAATGGTTCTGAGGGGATGATGCACGCTCAAAATTTTTTTTTCAAAATCCAAGATGGCGGAATGGCGGCCATTTTTGTTGTGTTTTTAAGCTTTTTTTCTCTATTTTCATGTTACCACCCCTCCCACCAACATGGTTCAAGCTACACCTTTCATATTTGGTACATGGATAAATGGTTCTGAGGGGATGATGCACGCTCAAAATTTTTTTTTCAAAATCCAAGATGGCGGAATGGCGGCCATTTTTGTTGTGTTTTTTAAGCTTTTTTTCCTCTATTTTCATGTTACCACCCCTCTCACCAACATGGTTCAAGCTATACCTTTCATATTTGGTACATGGATAAATGGTTCTGAGGGGATGATGGACGCTCAAAATTTTTTTTTCAAAATCCAAGATGGCGGAATGGCGGCCATTTTTGTTGTGTTTTTTAAGCTTTTTTTTCTCTATTTTCATGTTACCACCCCTCCCACCAACATGGTTCAAGCTACACCTTTCATATTTGGTACATGGATAAATGGTTCTGAGGGGATGATGCATGCTCAATTTTTTTTTCAAAATCCAAGATGGCGGAATGGCGGCCATTTTTGTTGTGTTTTTTAAGCTTTTTTTTTTCTCTGTTTTGATGTTACCACCCCTCCCACCAACATGGTTCAAGCTACACCTTTCATATTTGGTACATGGATAAATGGTTCTGAGGGGGTGATGCACGCTCAAAATTTTTTTTTCAAAATCCAAGATGGCGGAATGGCGGCCATTTTTGTTGTGTTTTTTAAGCTTTTTTTCTCTATTTTCATGTTACCACCCCTCCCACCAACATGGTTCAAGCTACACC
This sequence comes from Pictodentalium vernedei, assembly GCA_031216915.1. Lineage (NCBI taxonomy): Eukaryota > Metazoa > Mollusca > Scaphopoda > Dentaliida > Dentaliidae > Pictodentalium > Pictodentalium vernedei. The sequence goes on from CM062294.1 coordinate 254,855,436, forward strand.
TTTCTTATTTGGTACATGGATAAATGGTTCTGAGGGGGTGATGCACGCTCAAAAGTTTTTTTTCAAAATCCAAGATGGCAGAATGGCGGCCACTTTTGTTGTCTTTTTTAAGCTTTTTTTCTCTATTTTCATGTTACCACCCCTCCCACCAACATGGTTCAAGCTACACTTTGCATATTTGGCACATGGATAGAGGGTTGGGAGGGGATGATGCACGTTCAATATTTTTTCTTCAAAATCTAAGATGGCGGCATGGTGGCCATTTTTGTTGTGTTTTTTAAGCTTTTTTTCTCTATTTTATGTTACCACCCCTCACTCCAACATGGTTCAAGCTACACTTTTTATATCTGGCACATGGATAGAGGGTTGTAATGGGATGTTGCACGTTCAATATTTTTTTTCCAAAATTCAAGATGGCGCCATGGCAACCATTTCTGTTGTGTTTTTTAAGCTTTTTTCTCTATTTTATGTTACCACTACTCCATCCAACATGGTTCAAGCTGCAATTTTCATATATGGTACATGGAATAAGGATGTTGTGAGGGGATTATGCACACTCAATATTTTTTTTTCAAAATCTAACATCTGTCTGTCTGTCTGTCTGTCTGTCTGTCTGTCTGTCTGTCTGTCTGTCTGTCTGTCTGTTTTTACCACCTCTCCCTCTAATATGCTTCAAGCTACACCTTTCATATTTGGTACATGGATAAATGGTTCTGAGGGGATGATGCACAGTCAATATTTATTTTTCAAAATCCAAGATGGCAGAATGGCGGCCATTTTTGTTGTGTTTTTTTTTAAGCTTTTTTCTCTATTTTATGTTACCACCTCTCCCTCCAACATGGTTCAAGCTACGCCTTTCATATATGGTACATGGATAAAGGGTTGTGAGGGGATTATGCATGCTCAATATTTTTTTTTAAAAATCCAAGATGCTTATATACTCTAGTGTCTTCTGTGACAAAAACACCTTATGTCACAAAAGCGCCGTAGGGGACTAATACCACCTCGGTGGTCAAACACTTCTTCAAGTCATGTCCCTGGTTTGATATTTAGACTACCATGTCAGGTGAGTGCCCTCAGGCCCCCTGGGGCCTCTTGTTTTAAAAAACTTTCTCATGTATAGAATGACAAAATACAGAAAATGTGCGTTTAGGTATATTCACTTTCTCTATTCCAGAATTATTCCCTTTCAGTTAGCAAAAAATCATATATTTATGGTTTCCCAATGATAACTTGAGTATAGATTCAGAAATTTTCCTGAAGTTTTCACATATTATATAGAATTCTAAAATATAGATCAGGTTCTCATTTGGTCATACTCTCTGTCTCTGTTATACAGTTGTTCCCCCTGAGTTTGGGAAAATAATACATTTTATGGTTTCTGCACTGGAAGTTAAATTTATCATCACTATTTTTTTAAACTTCAAATTTTGTTTGCCATCACAAGAAACAGCTGAATTTCACATTCAGTCTTATTCACTTTTTCTGTTTCAGTGTTAGTCTCCTTCACTTAGTGTAAATAGGATACTGTTAAAAAAAAGTAGGAGATATCCAAACTGATGTTGATATATCTGGAAAATGGTATTGGATATGCGTGATTGGACACATCAATATGTTACCAAGTTTAGTGTGGATCATGAATGTCACCAGCCCACGAAAACTCCGTGCATGTTTCTTGCACGAATGCTGGATTAATGTCTGTGGGGTACATTTTGAAATTTTCATATGTACTGGATCGGCTTTTTCAGAGTTCTCATCGTTCTTTTCTTAGTACAAACTCATTCATCAATAGTTTCTGGTCGAAACTCAACTTTTGAGAAATGCGAAGACTGACGCTTGATGAACATTTATGTGCCGTTGGCATATTGGAAGGTGGCAACACACAGACTGCAGTGGCTCAAATTCTCAACACTACTCAATTGGTGATTAGCAGGTTGTGGTCATGCTACCGTCAGAAGGCAATGTTGATGACAGACGTTGGTCAAGTCATCCAAGGGCGGAAACTGCTAACCAGGATCGTTTCATCCGAACCACAGCATTATGTAACCGCCATCAAAGTGCCTCAGAAATTGGACAGCAGCTGCACCGAGCAACAGATGTGTGAGTCAGTGGTCAGACTATCCGAAATTGCCTACACAGCTGGAATTTGTACACTCGACGATCTCGAATAATTCCACGTTTGACTGAATGTCACATCACAGAAAAGCTTAATTGGTGTGGAGCATGACAGCTCTGAGACAATCGTCAGTGGAACAAAGTGATGTTTATCGATGAATCAAGGTTCACTTCCAACTTCCTCGACAGGCAAAACAGAGTGTGGCGGCGGCGGCGGACCGAACGATGCCATGACATAACCGTTAGGCAGCACGATCGTTTTGATGGTGCATCGGTTATGGTGTGAGGAAGCATAACCATGACAAGCAGAACAGCATTACATGTTATCCAAGGGTGTGTCACAGGGCTGTACTACTGTGACAACATGTTAGCAGCTCACGTGGTGCCATTTGCACGACGTCACTGCTATTGATTCATTTTCCAAGATGTCAGTGCAAGAGCAAACAGGGACCGTTCACCAATCGAGCATGTCTGGGATACAATTGGCAGGTGCCTACGGCAATGCCAACAGCCCCCTAGCAATGTCCAGGAACTCACTGCTGCTTTGCAGGAAGAATGGAATAACATCAGTCAAACTGATATTGAACGCTTGATGAGGAGTATACCACGTTGGATCTGCGCTTGTCTCATGAACCAAGGAGGATTTACTAGGTATTGAGGTCTTGGACTGAATGTGGTAAATTCTCTGATTGAACGTCCATACTTTCTACAGCTCAGTGCGTGGAATGTGTGCTTGTCAGACACCCAACTATCGCTGAAACCATTCACCAGATCTCACCGTACAATGCCTCAACTGTCTTTTTGATGAAAATATAAATATATTTCTTCATATATCTCACTATTTTCAAATATCCCCTACTTTTTTTGAATAGTATATTAGAGCAGAATTTATGCATTATGAAAAAGACCTGTAAATTTCAATGCCTAAAATTTATTCACCATGCCCTTAATAATTCAAGTTATTCATCAATTTACTTTAACCAATTTTATTTCCAGAGTGTTGAAATGTTCTCACATCACAAACATCGAGAATTCCTCAATCAAATGCCAACGAGTTGTCATTTAACAGAGAAATTTGCTATGTTTCCATACATTAGAGCAGAATTTATACATTATGAAAATTACACATAATTATACCATAATCAATTCATGACCTGCTTTAGTCCTCAAGGACTGTTGTCAGCAGAAATAATGTCAGATTCAGTCTTTGAAAATCCCCAAACTTACAATCACCCTCCAATTCAAATTAACTATACTACATACTTAGTAATCCATCTTGTCCAGTTTGAAGAAGTCCTACAACCTAACAGTTCGACAAACCTTTTAGGAGTCTGACATAAATCACACTGGGGTCTAAAAAGTCAACTATTATGTAATCAATTAAGGCGACATCAAGTGAATCAGTACAGATTGTAGCAGGTCGATGATCCCAAGAAATCCACACACACACACACACACTGTGCTTCATCGGCCACACTACTATTTTTAACCCTCCTAAAATTTAGGCTGGATAAATTGGGGATGTACTTTATTTTGGTATACTGGTTGGTATAAGTATCAAAGTCATAACTTATTGAATACCATCCACCATATTTTAGCGCCAATACACCATCACTAATAGTATGCAGTTTTGCAGTACAGATGTATGAGTATGAGTTTCCTTGAAATAAAAATTATGTACAATGCAAAAATAGGGAAAACGTATATTAACCCTTTGAATCCTAGAGGTATCTTCCATGTCAGTTCAATAGCAGCAGTTGGAAGAGTTCATATTTATTATTTAGGGTTAGGCCAATTAATATTTTCAATGTGCAGCCTTTGGGCTGCACGTTGAAAATATTGATAGGTCTACACCACACATTTATCTTGTAGCCATCCCACTTAATGACATATGACATGCTTGTGTCCCGGCCGGAAAAACTGCCTCTGGGGTTGAAAGGGTTAAATGTAAGGGATATTATTGGTAGAAAATAATATTTTTGGAATGGCAGAAGTATTACTGCTAGAAAATAGATAATCCATATGAAAGACTATTCATTTCTGTAAAAGTCTTTCAATGGACAGTAAGCCATACAATTGTTAGCCGGTTACTTGCTTTCACCCATAGAAAATTTGATACAAGTCAATCACCTATTGTCAGTTTAAGACCTGTAAAAACAGGGTCTGTCAAACACAAAATCTTAAGTTTACATGTGTTTGAATCTGGTGTGCTTCAACAGGTGTCTGATAATGCATCAGTGTTGATCAGGTAGGACAAAAGAAAAAATACAATAGGGAGTTTATTTAAAAATAAATCTAATCATCAAGGTGTCTGGTGTTGGTATGAATCATCGTTCGTGGAATGATGTTTGGCTTGTTCATCAGCTCTCCAATTTTCCTTTTCTCCTCACATAGCCATGTAAGTTGTCACATGGCAGAGTTACCTGGTGTCAGTATATCCATGTCAACCATGCCACCTAAATATGATCACTGTTTGTCTTTTAGTGAATGAAATGAGGAGCTAAAACTTTTCTTTACATTCATTCTGATGAATTGATTCAAATTACAGAAAGTATGGGAATTATTTTTTAAAATGGACCCTTGTCATCATATTTGTATGTAAAAGTATGAGGAGGCACATTTCATTGTATTTTGCTTGATTTTCTCCAACCATATGCTGGTATACCACGGCCCTGTTTTTAATTACTGTCACTGGTACTAAAATCCAAATATCATGCAGCCCTATGATAAATTGGTACTATCTGTTATATCTTATTGACAGAGCTCTGTCAAATAAGATATAAGGCCCCCAAAATGGGTTTGGTTTCACCAGCGCTGAGTATGCATATTATGCAGTTTTGATTGGTTGCGAAGTCAACCACAAATCGACTAGTCCTTTTAGACAAAAGTAACAGGAAAAATGTGTGATGTGCAACCACTGTGGTAATACTGCACAGTTACGTATTGAAATGCAATTATTGAAACAATAAATATAGACTTGTTCTTTTTTTTTTATCAATGAATGGTAAGTATTTCTATGACTGACATGACAGGTATGTTATGACCAGTCAACTAGGCTTCTTAAGTGAGGGCAAACTTCCAATTTTGTTGCAAGATTTAAAGAAAAACTCACTAATGTTGAACTGACCTATATTTAACCAAATAATCCTATGAAATATCTGTACATAGTTCTGACAGAAATGTGTACGTGTATGGATGAACCTGCACTGAGAAAATTCAATCAACTACAGAATAGTACAAAATTCAAGGTATTCAAAATTAGATCAGTGTACAGTGCTGTCACATTTTTTAATGGCTAGGTAAAAAATAAGCCCCTATCTTTTGCAAACTTTAAATGTTATCAGTTAATCACCTTATAAGGCTGGACAATTAGCCCCCAAAAAGGAAAATGTGGAAACAATCATTGCCAGTATTCATTTCAGCTATTTTGCATTTAATAAGTGATGAAAGAAGAATCATTTGGGTATCCAGATCGTCCCATTCACACAAAAAAATAAGATCCCAGTCCATGGTATGATTCATCTGCCATTTCACACAAAACACAAGCATGTGATCATTAACATTATTCATGTGATTGATTTTCATCATGTATTGGACTGCTAGTTGAGTCATTTGTTTCTTTTTATTTTTTGTGGATTTTTTTTTTTTTTAAGTGTGGGGGGGGGGGGGGTGGGGGGGGGGTGGGGAGTGGAGGGGGGCACCAATTGGACATTAATAGTTTTGGTTTCAAGGAGAAAATACAAAAAAATATTGTTACTATTAAATTGTGTATCCTGTCGGTATGGGGTTCAACAAATTAATTTCAATTGGAGGCAGTCAATTTTGTGAATTTCGAAGGTATTGGTGCACCCTGTAATTATCCTCTGCCAAAACAAAGTTTGTGGGAGATGTAGAAATGGGGTCTGTTATTCGTCTGTCCATCCGGTCATCCATCCATCTGTAACATCTTCGGACCTTCATATCTCAGTCAGTGGATGTTGGATTTAAATAATATTCGGTATGCTGATAGACCAACATGGGGGAAATGATATTCACAAGTAACTGGATTTGTCCATTTTTAGTCGAGTTGTGACAAAGTCAAACTCGACTTATAGTTTGATGAATGGCGGGTGGGCGGGAGGGCGTAAACAATTGGTTTTCGGATGATAACTTGATAATGGTTCAGCCCATGTTCATGAAACTTAATAGGTAGGTTGGTATCGGAGAGAGGAAGAACCCTATTAATTTTGGACTTGCTTGGTCGAAGGTCAAGGTCACAGTGACCTTGAACATAGTAAATTGTAAACAATTGGTTTCCGGATGATAATTTGACTACAGTTCAACCCACATTCATGAAACTTCATATGTAGGTTGGCCTTCGTGAGAGGAAGAACCCTATTTATTTTGGATTCACTAGGTCAAGGTCACAGTGACCCTGAACATAGTAAATCAAAACAATTGGTTTCCAGATGATAACTTGATAATGGTTTGACCCATGTTCATGAAACGTCATAGTTAGGCTGGCATCAGTGAGAGGAAGAACCCTATTTATTTTGGACTCGCTAGGTGAAAGGTCAAGGTCACAGTGACCTTCAACATAGTAAATCATAAACAATTGGTTTCCGGATGATAACTTGATAATGTTTCGACCCACGTTCCTGAAACTTCATAGGTAGGTTGGCATCAGTGAGAGGAAGAACCCTATTTATTTGGACTTGCTAGGTGAAAGGTCAAGGTCACAGTGACCTTCAACATAGTAAATTGTAAACAGTTGGTTTTCGGATGATGACTTGATAATGGTTTAACCCACATTCGTGAAACTTCATAGGTAGGTTGGCCTAGGTGAGTGGAAGACCCCTATTTATTTTGGACTCACTAGGTCAAAGGCCAAGGTCACAGTGTCCTTGAGCATAATAAATCGTAAACAATTGGTTTCCAGATGATAATTTGACAATGGTTCCACCTACGTTCATGAAACTTCATAGGTAGGTTGGCATTGGTTCAAGAAAGAGCCCTATTTATTTTGGAATCACTAGGTCAAAGGTCAAGGTCACAGTGACCCTTCAGATAGTAAATTGTAAACAATTGGTTTCCGGACGATAAGTTGATAATGATTAAACCCACTTTTGTACTGTCACAACTCGACATTGGATCGATGATCCTATCAGCATTTTTTTGTCTGGAGTTATGGGCCTATTTCCGCTTTTTTCAACTTAGAAATTAGACACCCTGCAACTTAGAAACCCTTTGCAGAGGTTACCATTGATGCTCCACCTTACTGATTTGTGGTAAAACCTTTCAAGACATAAAATGTTAATATTGGCAATGATGTAACATACCAGGATATGAGTTTTAAAAATATATTGAAACTACTTATGGATGGCATTTATTTTCCTTGGATAGGGGCAGGGGAAGCATCGTTCTGACATTAGTAATGCGTTTTCTTTGTTTTCAAAATTATGATAGGACTGGTACCTGAGTACAGTAGGCACCTATTAATTGTTTAAGGATTTCAGAGTTGTTGGCGAGTGATTGACACACTCTTACATTCAAAGAAATAATTTTGGGATAATGGTTTAACCTACCATGTTTTGGACTTCTTCAAAACCACTGGGCCAATTGAAGTGATAGTTTGTTTGAGTGATGGTCCTGAAGGAGCATTGTGTTTTTGTTTGAATCAACATGACCAGCCCCATAGGGAGGGGGAGTGGGGGGTAGCTGGGGGGAAAATGCCCCACAAAATTTTCTATTTCTATTGACATCTTGCATTATTATTGAATACTCCAGATAAATAAAGAGGTTGACTTGATGACTTTTGGACCTAAAAAGTACAATTGACTTCTGGTGTGTTTCTGTTGGGAATTCCCTGAGAAATATGTGCATGTAATCGGTATTTCCCTTCCTGTCAGTTTTTCGCTCTTATTTGTTGCATGACCCCCTGTTTTCGGGTCAGAACAAATTGTCCGAAGGGCTATACTTGACAAATGCCTAAATTAAAGTGATGCGATCATATTTTTTTTTTGCCTGAACGTTATAATGGTTGGCTACAGGAAAATATTTAGTTCTGTGATACCTATATTTGGCCCTGCCCAAAATTTATATTTTCAGAACCGATGATCTGATTTGAACCAAATTTGGTATGTGGTATTATTGGGTCATAAGTACTTGACTCATGCAAAAAAAAAAAATTCCTGGGTCCCCATGGGAACCTCAGGAGCTAAAAATAGAAATATTTTCAAACTCCCGTATTTCCCAAATCACATGGGACAGAGAACTGGTATTTGGTATGAAGCATCCTTAGGACCAGTAGAATTGAATGGCAAAAAGATATTGCCATCAGTTGTGTCAGGATGTTCTGTTGGGGCATCGAAAAAATGCTGAGTCAGCATTTCTTATCAACCTACCTTATAATTGTTTACAACAGGCTTGCATTACAGTGGAAGTCCCTAACTCGGAAAAATACTCTTTATTTTCTTCTTTCCAAAGCGATTTGAGAAAGAAAAGTGGTGCAAAAATACCAAGAAAAAATAAGCCGAAACTGGGTCGAGTGCGACCGGCGCACACCCAGTAGGGGACACTCTTTTTCTAGTACTAATCCACGGCTTCTGGAACCAATGCGCAGACGTATAACCGACGTGCCATTCTATATTTTTTCTGCCATCTGTCAAGATGCGGATCGTTTTGTTCATCAACAGTGATACCTTTTGACTCGGATGTTGATGAAGTTCCTGTTCTGAATTGTGGATTCACAGCTGTTTCATCACTATCCAGACATACAGGGCTGTGTTTTTAGCTCAACTTTGACGAAGTCAAATTTGAGCTATTGTCATGGCCCGTCGTCCGTCTGTCCGTCCGTCCGTCTGTCCGTACGTCAACAATTGGCTATGGCTCGGGCTAGAGGTCGTATTTATGAACCGATCTTTACGAAACTTCTTGTGTACCTTTGTTATGACCCTGGGACGGGAACAAGTGTTTTTAGGTGTGGTTCGAAATTCAAGATGGCTGCCAGCGGCCATTTTGTACCGATGATGCAAAAATCAGTTTTTTGTACAGAACTTCTGTATGAAAGTTCTGATTTGAATAAAGTTTTGTATAAATGTTTAGTACCATGGGATACATCACATATAATACAGGTTTTTTTCTCGTGCGTAAATTATGCAAATTAGACTGACTTTGATTTATTTAGTGTTACTTTCAGAGCTGTAAGTGCCAAGCTGCTATGGCTCGGGCTAGAGGCCGTATTTATGAACCGATCTTTACGAAACTTCTTGGGTACCTTTGTTATGACCGTGGGACGAGAACAAGTTCTGATTTGAATAAAGTTTTGTATAAATGTTTAGTACCATGGGATACATCACATATAATACAGGTTTTTTTTCTCGTACGTAAATTGTGCAAATTAGACTAATTTTGATGTTTTTTGGGGCTACTTTCAGCACTGTAAGTGCAAATGCCAATACGGCTCGGGCTAGAGGCCGTATTTATGAACCGATCTTTACGAAACTTCTTGGGTACCTTTGGTATCACCGTGGGACGAGAGCGAGTGTTTTTGGGTCTGGTCCGAAATTCAAGATGGCCGATGGCAGCCATTTTGTACAAAATTAGGTGCAATCAGATTTTTGCACAGAACTTCCACATGAAAGCCCTGATTTGAATAATTTTTTTGTGTGAATGTTTAGTACCATGGGATGCATCACATATAATACGGGTTTTTTTCTCGTGCAGAAATTATGCAAATTAGATGAACTTTGATTTTTTCAGTGCGACTTACGCACAGTAAGTACACATGTCAATACGGCTCAGACTAGAGTCTGTATTTTTGAACTGATCTTCACGAAATGTCTTGGGTACCTTTGTTATCACCTTGGGACGAGAACGAGTGTTTCTGGGTGCGGTCTAAAATTCAAGATGGCTGCCAGTGGCCATTTTGTACCGAAATTAGGTCTAATCAGTTTTTTGTACACATCTTCTATACAGCTCAGACTAGAGGCCATATTTATGAACCAATCTTTATGAAACTTCTTGGGTACCTTTGTTATCACCGTGGGATGAGAGCGAGTGTTTTTGGGTGTGGTCCGAAATTCAAGATGGCCACCAGCAGCCATTTTGTACCAAAATTAGTGCAATCAGTCTTTTGTATAGAACTTCTGTATGAAAGTTCTGATTTGAATAAATTTTTGTATGAATGTTTAGTAACATGGAATACATCACATATTGTAAGGGGTTTTTTTTCGTGCAGAAATTATGCAAATTAGATGAACTTTGATTTATTCAGTGCTACTTACACAATGTAAGCACACATGTCAATACGGCTCAGGGTAGAGGCTGTATTTATGAACCGATCTTCACAAAACTTCTTGGGTACCTTTGTTATCTCCTTTGTGATGAGAATGAGTGTTTCTGGGTACGGTCCAAAATTCAAGATTCAAGATGGCTGCCAGTGGCCATTTTGTACCGAAATTAAGTCCAATCAGTTTTTTGTCACAAGTTCTATACAGCTCACCTTTATGAACTGATCTTCACAAAACTTCTTGAGTACTTTTGTTTTCACCTTGGGACAGGAACGAGTGTGTTTTGGGGTGCCTTTGTTATCACTGTGCTATGAGAACAAATATTTTGGGGTTCAGTCAGACCCTCTCTGGGACTCAAAGATTTTTTCTAGTTCAGCATCTGACTGTCACCCACCTTTACAATACTTTACCTATACATTTGTTACAGGCAACGGTCAGTATTTATGTACAGACCGTTACAATACTTTATATGTACCTTTGTTATCAGGTCATTACCAAGATGTTTGTCATTGCTGTGTCACATATACATGGGTTTTTCCAAATGATTTCGAACATTGTGGCACAAATAAAGTTTTGGTGTGGAACTTTGGATTACATTCCTCGGATCCCGAAAATGTAGGGGAAGGTAGATATGATTTACAATTGTTTCTTTTCCAGTGTTAATGAGAGACTGCCAATGCAACTCCCATGCCCTAAAGTTCAATGCATTCATATTACAGACGTCCATCGATGGTATTTGACCCCACACAATTGACCAATTCCCACTCCCAGTTCGAGACAAATGTGTTTGGGTTTCTGAAATAATAAGCCACACAGCAAAATAGACAATTAAAATTCTTTAATTTTTATTAGACACAAAAATCATATACAGCAAAGAACAACAAATGTTAATGCGTGCATACGTGAATGTGCGTGTGTTTGTGGAGGGGGGGGGGGGGGGCGTGTGTATGTACCTGTTTTCTACTGCGCCTGTCTTGGGTCCCTCTTGTCTAAACGCCAAACTAATTTGGGAGGAACTGTAGTTGGGTAACAGGTTAACCATTGTCAAATGAGGCAACCTGCTGGAAGGTTTATCAAAATCTTGTTATTTTGAGGCCTGTGATCTCTAAGATGTTCATGCATCTTACTCACATGCATGCCTGTAACACGGCTAATTTGAAATTAGTTTGCCGGGATGCTGTGTTGGACACACGCCATTCCCTTCCTGAAGGGCAGCACACTGATCTTTGATCCGCTTCTTTGATGGGTCCACGGCTATTCCATGATTCCATGGCAACAGTCTGGGATGACGTCCTACGTCATTCCAAGAGCAGCTGCTGCTTCGCCAGCTTGATCTGCCTTCTGGTGGAGGCAGGGGCCAATCCAAGCCTAACAAATGCCCTTCTGCTTCTTTGTGAATCCAAGGGCTGATCCGCCTGCTTTTGCTTCTTCCTTTTACATGGTAAGCGTAAGCGTAAGCGTCGGCAATCCAGAGGGAGGTATCAGGATCCTTCATCTAGCAGAGGAGGTGGTTTCTCCTTTCACTGGTCTCGCTGGGGCTCGAAATGAAGGTCCTCACCTCGATTCACCCAGGTTTGAGGAGGGATGTTTGAGTTTGCAGACCGTTGGGCCATGATCACATCAGGTCCTTGGGTGTTAGATGTTCTATCCGGTCTGCGGATATCCTTTCAGAGGCACCCCTCTCTGTCAAAATTGCCCCTTCCAACCCAAGTTCCTTTAGACGTTTCATGTCGGGAACTTTTGATCACGGAGATAGACATTCTTCTGTTAAAGGGGGCGATTGAGGTCAAGAACATTCATTCGGAGGGATTTTATTCCCGCCTGTTCTTGATGCCGAAAAAGGACAGCCGACTCCAACCAGTTATCGAGCTGAGTATCCTGAACCAGTCTATCATTGCTCCCAAGTTCAGCATGTAGACTTTCAGGTTGGTTCGCCGTTCCATTCACCAGGGAGATTTCGCTTCCAGCATCGACCTGCGAGACGCTTGCTTTCATGTTCCGATTCATCAGACATCGCGAAAGTATCTTAGATTGGCTTTTCTAGGGCGAATTTACCAGTTCCTTGGGCCTTCATCCAACTGATGTCCCATGTGATAGCCTTCCATCACACTCTGTCCAGGGTGACTACTTCGGTGTATCTGGACGATATCCTCTGAAGGCACTCCAATCATGAATGCTGCTTTTCTGGAGTCAGTTGTCGACACACTTGAGCCTGTTCACGTCACTAGGGTTCGGGGTCAGTGAGGAGAAGTCTGACCGGTCCCTTCTCTGTCGTTAAGTCATCTGGGGATGGACTTTCATACTCAGCTGAATATGGTGGCTGTTCCCCGGGTGAGGACTGTGATTCTCTCTGCTTTTGCCCCGACTGGCTCAGTCCATGCCCGTAACAGCTCGGAGTATTCTCCGGCTCCTTGGTCTCTACGTTTCGGTGATGGATCTCATTCTTCTAGGTAGGCTGCATGTCCGACCTCTCCTACACTTTCTCAGTCATTGGAGTCCGAATGTCGATCCTCTGGATCTGGTACTTCAGTTACCAGCATGTGTTCATCGTCACCTGCTTCCCTGGACGTATGTTCAGTGGATTGTGCAGGGAGTTCTGTTGGACTTGCCTATGTCCGATCGTGTTCTGACGGCTGATGTCAGCAATCTCTGATCGTGCGCAACGTTGGATCCTCTGGTCTTTCCCTTCACTGTGTATGGGACAAGGATCAAACAGCTCTTCACATCAACCAGAAGGAGCCTGTTGCTCTTCCGAGTTTCCGGCATAGTCAGGTCATTCTTTTGTCCGACAATTCGACAGTGGTTGCTTACATTCAGAAACCAGGGTGACACGCACTCGGTTCCCATGTACGAATTGGCTCAGGATCTTCTACTGCTCGCTCAGGATGTCAATGCCGGGGTGGTGGTTCGTCACATTCCTGGTCGTCTGAACGTCCTAGCCAAATCCCTGTCCCAATGTGGCAGGGTTATTTCCACTGAACGGATGCTTCACAGGGCAGTGTCAGTGCTTTCCTTATGGAAAATGTTGTGAGAGCGATAATATGAGCTTGTGAAATCACTTGCGAGCTCAACTTGAGCCTGCCAACCATGTTGTCCAACATCAAAACAATTTGTATTTATTTAGTGGTGTTTAATGTCACCTATTTATGCACAATAGCTAAGCTTGACACAACAGGACATAAAGTCAAGTTTAGTCAATCGTTTATCCCCATGTTGCCCATTTTAGAGGACTTCCACCCCAAGCATCAGTGACTGGGTAGTAAAGCAGAACTTGTTTACCATAGTAAAGAAAGCACTACCTCATTTTCCGGGGTTCCCACAGGAAAATCTTCCAAGGCAATGTATATCCCCATGAATCATCGTGAATAGATAGGGTTAACAGTCAGTCAGAACCCAGCAGGAGTATCAGACCTGGTGGATGGTTTGGGTGAAATAAAGTTTAATTCGGGACGATTCGGTCTGGGGACAATTTGTTTCATGACATCAGTCAGCAGAAGTATCAGACGTCTCTGACGGTACCTGGGGGACGGTTTGGATAAAATACAGGTTATCCGACAGGATTTCAGGTGTGAACGGAACCTAACAATCGATATCATGATTTATAAGAAGCACCGACCTCGCTGCTAATGAAATTAGTTCCCTTGATGTGCAACATCATCACTGAATGATTATTGTCAAATAGAATACCGACCTCGGAGAGAACACGGTCAAGGTCAAAAACAACACAAATGAAAACCATCGCCCCGAAACAATCACACTGTAAAACCCACTGCCTTCGGAAAAAAAGCACATGTAGGGTAAATTATTAGCGCTAAACACGATGCACGCATTGTTTTCCAAAATCAAAGGTCTGTCGAATGAGAAGCTTGGAGTAAAACACAATTCATTCAGAACGAAGATCGAGCGAATACAGTTGTACAGTTCGAGCCCAAAATTGACGGGCGCAGTTTTTAGCGCTTGTTCATTGGAAAATGCGAGCGCTTACGGGCGCAAGCGCATATGCGCCCGCTATATGGGAAGGACTGCAGTGTTCCAGTCACTCTGGGATCGCTCCACACATCGATCTCTTTGCAACCCATTGGAATGTTCAGGTGTACACTTTTTTGTCCCTTTGACTAGATCCTCTGGCTTTCGCTGTGGATGCTCTGTCACTCGATTGGAACGTTCTAGTCGGCTGTGCCTTCCCACCGGTTCCGATTCTGCCTCAGGTTGTAGCCAAGATACGAACCTTCAGTTGTTGAATCATTCTGATCCCTCCCCTGTCGCCTCAGCGGGTGTGGATCAATCAGCTCCGCTCTCTGTTGGCGGCAGTTCCGGCACGTCTCCCTCAACGTCACGATCTTCTTTGCCAAGTTCACCAGAGGAGGTTTCACATTGACCTGACTTCATGGTGTCTTCATGCATATCTTTTGTCTGGTCCTGTCTCCTCCATATAGGTTTTTCGAGACGAACAGTGGAGTGCATTTCTTCAAGGTAGCACTCCACTGGGTTAGCCCATGTGGCTAAGTGGAAGGTCTTCTGATGATGGAGTGCTTATCACTCTTTTGATTATGCCGATCCTTCGATGACAGAGATTGCAGAGTTTCTTGTATATTTGTTTGATTATCAGGGTCTCCAACCTGTTACTATCAAGGGTACAGGTCCAATTTTCAGTGTAATGCAAGTCTATTGTAAACAATTGCGGTAGCGATCATAAGAAAGGAAATTTACAATAAAATATAAATATTTGCAAAACTGTTTTTAAAATATTTCTTTGGAACCAATGATCAGATCTTTTGCTGTGTTCCTTCTCTTCCTAGGGCACTTATATTCCTCATAAATATTCCTCATTATCATTGTTCCATGATTTAACCCTTCTTCAGTGAATTTCTTCATATTTTTCATCAATTTTTCAAAGTTTTCTATTCAGCTCACACTTACATATTTTCAGTGTGTTAAAGTTTCTGTTTAGGTCAGTTGCCAATGCCATTTTCATCCCATGGCCTTTATATTGCTTCTATGTGGTGCTTATCATTCTACCATTATTTCATCCTCACCCAGTGTGTGTTAAACCTTTTTCTTAACATTTTCTAGTTGTGTTTACTTTTCTCTTTAGCTCAGAATTTCATGTTTAACTTAGTGTTTTGCTCACCTGCCATATTCCTTCTCTTCCCATGGTGCTTATATTTATCATACATCTTCTTCATTATCATTCTACCATGGTTTAACCCTTGTCCAGTGAATTTCTTAAAAATTTTCTTCCAATTTTGAACGTTTAGTTTTCTGTGTAACTCACACTTCGACATTTTCAGTGGTTTAAATTTTTTGTTTACATAAACTGCTGACACCCTTTTCATCTCATGGCCTTTATAATGCTTCCATATGGTGCTTATTATCATTCTACTACTATATTTAACCCTCACCCAGTGTGTTTTAAATGTTTCTCTTAACATTATTTAGTTACGTGTACTTTTCTGTTCAGCTCAGAATTTTATGTTTAACTTAGTGTTTAGGTCAGCTGCTGTGCTCCTTCTCTTCCCATGGCACTTATATTCATCATACATGTTCCTCAGTATCATTGTTCCATGATTTAATCCTTCTCCAGTGAATTTCTTTAATTTTTCATCAAATTTCGAATGTTAACTCTTCTTTTTACCTCACACTTAGGCATTTTCAGTGTGTTACAGTTTCTGTTTAGGTCAGCTGTTGACACCATTTTCATCCCATGGCCTTTATATTACTTCTATATTGTGCTTATCATCATTCTACCATTATTTAACCCTCATCTAGTGTGTTTTAAACCTTTTTCTTACCATTTTTAGTTAAGTTTACTTTTCTGTTTACCTCAGAATTTCATGTTTAAGTTTGTGTTTAGGTCAGCTGCTGTTTTCCTTCTCTTCCCATTGTGCTTATATTCCATCATACATGTTCCTCATTATCATTCTAGCATTATTTAACCCTTATCCAGTGAATTTCTTCAAATTTTTCAACCCATTTTTAATGTTAAGTTTCCTGTCTACATCACACATAGACATTTTCAGTGTGTTAAAGTTTTTGTTTAGGTCAGCTGCAGACACCCTTTTCATCCCATGGCCTTTATATTGCTTCCATATGGGGCTTATTATCATTCTACCATTATTTCATTCTCACCCAGTGCATTTTAAACCTTTTTCTTAATATTTTTTAGTTACGTTTACTTTTCTGTTTAGCTCAGAATTTTATGTTTAACTTAAGTGCTTAGGTCACCTGTTGTGTTCCTTCTCTCCCCAAGGTGCTTATATTCCTCATATATGTTCTTCATTATCATTGTACCATGGTTTCCCCCTTGTCCACTGAATTTCAATTCAAATTTCTTTTCAACTTTTGAACGTTAAGTTTTCTGTTCAGCTCACACTTAGACATTTTCACTGTGTTAACGTTTCTATTCAGGGCAGCTGCCGACATCCTATTCATCCCATGGCCTTTATATTGCTTCTATACAGTGCTTATTATCATTCTACCACTATTTAACCCTCACCCTTTGTGTTTTAAACCGTTCTCTTAACTTTTTTATTTATTTACTTACGTTTAGTTTTCTGTTTAGCTCAGAATTTCAAGTTTAACTTAGTGTTTATGTCAGTTTCTGTGTTCCTTCTCTTCCCATAGCCTTTATATAAATCATACATGTTCCTCATTATCATTCTACCATCATTTAACCCTCATCCAGTCAATATTTTTCAAATTTATTTCCACATTTTTAACGTTAAGTCTCTATTTAGCTCACACCTAGACATTTTCAGTGTGCTAAAGTTTCTGTTAAGGTCTGGCAACACTATTTGTAAAACATCATTTCCGAGGTTCCTCATATGATCAACAATTAATAATCTAATTGTGCCATGTTGATTTTCTTCACCTGTAATTACAAATGATAGTACATGGAAAAGGCAGTTTCCATCATATTTTTTTTAAAACAGAGGGTTCTTCCATTTCTCTATGTAGTGTACTATCAGGTATCTGATAAGTCACAGCTTTTTGAAAGTTTAAATCAAACATAGTAAACTGACGCAATGAAGACTGGTTGGTTCAAAGTAATACTTCTTACTTAATAATGTGGCCATTAACCATTCTGCTGTTAAAATTATTATTTTTTCAGTTTTACTTTTAAGAGGTTGTGTTTAGGTCCGCTTTGTCGCATGTTATGAGCCTGACTCAGCCTGTTTGATACAGTTCTTGTGTTTGCCAAAGTTACTATCAAAGAAGAATGTTGGTGAGCTTTTGGGCGTTGACATCCTTCTTGTTGGTAAAATAGTATCCAGTCACCAATGCTTAGGGTGGAAGTCCTCAAAAACGGCAACATGGGTATAAATGATTAAGTTAACTTTACTTTATCTCCATGTTGCAGTCACGATTAGCCATTGTGAAGAAATATGTGCCTTAAACACCAATAAAAAATAAATTAATAATAGTTCGCAAGGCAGTGCCAAGGTGTTCTGTTGACTACTTGCGAAAATTAAAAAAATTGCAGGCCCGATTAGGGGCAGCACGTCCCATAATCAAAAGATTGTGTAAACACATTCCACTCTGACAACATGCTGTGAATGCACACTAACACCATGTATCACCTTGAAATGGCATCTCAACATGACTATTTTGAACTATAATTGAAAGTGATTTTTGGGATTACCTTTGTAGTGTTATTGAAATCAAGCCCACTCTCTAATGCTTTTATCAAGGCAATGCCATATTCAGAAAAGGACTTGAACACCAGTGTTTTTTCGATGATCTTTACAACACACTCTCATGCTTAAGAATTTTCTACGTGTCTGTACAATAAATTTCAATGATTTTTAGTTCAACTTTGGCGAAGCCAAATTGGAGCTTTTGTCATGGCCCGTCGTCCATCTGGCCGTCTGTCCGTCTGTCTGACCGTCTGTCCGTCTGTCTGTACGTCAACAATTGGATACGGCTCGGGCTAGAGGCCGTATTTATGAACCGATCTTTACGAAACTTCTTGGGTATCTTTGTTATGACCGTGGGACGAGAACGAGTGTTTTTGGGTGTGCTCCGAAATTCAAGATGGCTGCCAGCCGCCATTTTGTACCGACGATGCAGTAATCTGTTTTTGTACAGAACTTCCATATGAAAGCTCTGATTTGAATAATTTTTTGTATGAATGTTTAGTGCCATGGGATACATCACATATAATACGGGTTTTTTTCTTGTGCATAAATTGTGCAAATTAGACTAATTTTGATGTTTTTTGGTGTTATTTTCAGCACTGTAAGTGCAAATGCCAATACGGCTCGGGCTAGAGGCCATATTTATGAACCGATCTTTACGAAACTTCTTGGGTACCTTTGGTATCACCGTGGGACGAGAACGAGTGTTTTTGGGTCCGGTCCGAAATTCAAGATGGCCGATGGCAGCCATTTTGTACAAAATTAGGTGCAATCAGATTTTTGCACAGAACTTCCATATGAAAGCGCTGATTTGAATAATTTTTTGTGTGAATGTTTAGTACCATGGGATACATCACATATAATACGGGTTTTTTTCTTGTGCAGAAATTATGCAAATTAGATGAACTTTAATTTTTTCAGTACGACTTACACACAGTAAATACGCATGTCAATACGGATCGGGCTAGAGTCTGTATTTATGAACTGATCTTCACGAAATGTCTTGGGTACCTTTGTTATCACCATGGGATGAGAACGAGTGTTTCTGGGTGCGGTCTAAAATTCAAGATGGCTGCCAGTGGCCATTTTGTACCGAAATTAGGTCTAATCAGTTTTTTGTACACAACTTCTATACGGCTCAGACTAGAGGCCATATTTATGAACCAATCTTTATGAAACTTCTTGGGTACCTTTGTTATCACAGTGGGATGAGAGCGAGTGTTTTGGGGTGTGGTCCGAAATTCAAGATGGCCACCAGCAGCCATTTTGTACCAAAATTAGTGCAATCAGTCTTTTGTATAGAACTTCTGTATGAAAGTTCTGATTTGAATAAATTTTTGTATGAATGTTTAGTAACATGGAATACATCACATATTGTAGGGTTTTTTTTTTTCGTGCAGAAATTATGCAAATTAGATGGATTTTGATTTATTCAGTGCTACTTACACAATGTAAGCATACATGTCAATACGGCTCAGGGTAGAGGCTGTATTTATGAACCGATCTTCACAAAACTTCTTGGGTACCTTTGTTATCACCTTGGGACGAGAATGAGTGTTTCTGGGTGCGGTCCAAAATTCAAGATGGTTGCCAGTGGCCATTTTGTACCGAAATTAGGTCCAATCAGTTTTTTGTCACAAGTTCTGTACAGCTCGTATTTATGAACTGATCTTCATAAAACTTCTTGGGTACCTTTGTTTTCACCTTGGGACAGGAACGAGTGTGTTTTGGGGTGCCTTTGTTATCACTGTGCTATGAGAACAAATATTTTGGGGTTCAGTCAGACCCACTCTGGGACTCAAAGATTTTTTTCTAGTTTAGCATCTGACTGTCACCCACCTTTACAATAATTTACCTTTACATTTGTTACAGGCAACAGTCAGTATTTATGTACAGACCGTTACAATACTTTATATGTACCTTTGTTATCAGGTCATTAACTAGATGTTTGTCATTGCTGTGTCACATACTATACATGTACATGTCTTTGTCTTGACAAGTTGAGCTACATTGTCATTGACACTTTCATTATTATATTTTGTGAAGATTAACAATTCTTTCATCAAGCATTGATGCTTATTTTATTGTAGAGGTGCGGTTATATCTTATAATAACAGAACTCCTGGAGAAATGGGATGAGGCATTGAAATTACTTGAAGGATCATTGGGCGGTAAGTTAATTATACTTTTAAAATCCTATAAAGTTCTTTCATCATTGACTTTCTTTTTCTTTTCTTCAGGATTGCGTGATAAACTCAACTCTTCCAATTTGAACTTGGTGATTGGTTATTTGTGATTTTCAAATGCAGTTATAAAGTCTATTCCGATTAATTTTTCAGGGCTATATCTGTACTTCAGTACTGCTCATAATACATGTTGATGACAAAACTTCAGGAGGGCAGTTGTGATGATCACCTGGCTTGAGATGGGTCTGTATTTGTTCCTTGAGTACGAGGCCTTAAATGATCATCCTTGGCCCATGTATTGGGTTTTTACACGTAAGCGGCCTCGAAAATGTCCTACACGAGTTGCCTGACCTACTTGCTCTGGTGGTTTAATTGACAGTGGTTAGACAAGCTGATATCACAGGAAATAGCATCGATTGCCAGCCTTTTGTATTTTTTATTACAAGTCAGGCATAAGTATGAAAATGAAGAATAGAACTGGTGATAGGAAATGTCACTTATGTATTGCATGTTTGTGCGCACATTCTACACTAGCACACATGCATGTCTCCGTACATCCAGCTTGAGCTTAGGTTGTGCATGTGATGTGTACATATTGTTACACATTGTGAACTAGGACAGAGGCTCATCTGAGGAAATCTGGTATCACGTGTCAGGTATAAGTATGGAAATTAAAACCTTATCATTGGAAAATATTGCATGTGCCCTTGTGCCACATGTCTTGTGCACCTATGTTGTACTAACACACAAGAACTTGAAGACTGTATAATCTGATAAGGGGTAAGGTAAAAGCTGAAGTCTGACTGACTTTTGATTGAAGTCAGAGTGTTGGACACAGTCACACATAGCTAGAAGTGGCCAGACATAGTTAGGAATAGGTAGACTATGTTAAGAATGTGTGTAAAAAGATAACCAGCATAATCAGGATTAAGTATTTACTTAGCAGATAAATTGTATTTGGGGGTGGGGGAGTATTTTGGTAATTTTAGGTAGTTGTTAGGTCCTGTTCAGTAAGTTCACATAATCTCATACAATGGAACACAACTTTTAGAGATCTCTGGGTCCCTATAGTACTATATCATAAAGCCTTTTCAACCCCATGACAGCTGGTTTCTGTAAGGTTTTGGGGTCAATTTCTGTAATTTTTGGTAGTTACTGAGTCTTTTTTTTGGTAATTAGATATACTCCTGTTTAACTGAACAGCTCCGAAAAAACACACCCCTTTTCTGTCTTATGTCCATGGGCTCCAAAGTAACCAGGTGTCACCATAGAAACCAAAATGGCATCCTTCAGTAAAGAAATGGATGACAGAAGCACATTACACCCCAACAACATGTGCTGTGTATGCACCATAATACCACATGACAGCATCATGTTGTGATAATAAGGGCACAACATGACCGCTTTTGCAGACTACCATACCAACCTAAATGTTGTAACTTGTCAGGTGACTTTAGATCTCAAATAAAATCAATAAATGAGATTAGTAAGAGGCTGAATTTAGGAGTACATGATATACTAACCCTTCGATGTGTCATATTAGCAGGCGTCTTTGTAGTTTTAAATCTTCTTGGTTGATAAATAAGAAATTGTCAACACCGACAAAAGTATCCCTTCTGATCATTTTTCTGGCCTTGAAGACTATTTTGTAACACCTGGAGAGCCATGTCTCACATTTGTCAGAATCGATCCATTTTTTTTAGGTTGTGTGTGGTTAAGTTATTGCACTGTATTGACTCAACTTATATGTGATACCCATATTGACAGAGGAAATAATACTGAATACAAAAACACCAAATGTACTCGGAAAAGTCCTAACAATTCTTTTCTCGGGTGACCAAAAGAATAAAGTTTCATCAAGTCACCAAAGAGTTTTTTGTATGTTTTCCTTCTGGAATGGTACAGGACAGTTGTCATATAGTGATACAAAGATGGTTCCACAAATTGAAACCATCATCCTCTTTGGAAATACTAGACATTTTGTGATTATATGCATACTTTTTGCTTTTTCAAGTCATAAATGATAAAATTGGTGGACCACAATTAATGCCAATGTTTGGTATATTGTATATTTCTATATAGTTTTAGAAGTCATGAGCTCATTTCATGCAGTAACTCATGAATTGTCATCTTGATATAAATCGTCTCATGTTACCTCTGGATGCTTTAACCTAAATTATAGCATTTAGGATATGCTATGGTCTTAGATGTACCCAGTCTTACTCCAGTTTGGATTCTTGTATCCTTATAGGTATTGCATCCAACAATGATGTTCATCCATCACTCTTGGACGTAAATAAATCCTATGTTATCCTTAAGCTGTTTAAAGATTCCTACTTTTCGAAGTTGGCAATAGCCCACTTGTTATTGTTTTTAACTTTCAGGTCTGTTTTAGCCCTCCATCTTGTCTATTCAGCACAATAACAAGCAATAGCCTGCTTGTTATTGTTTATAACTTACAGTTCTGTTTTAGCCCTCCATCTTATCTATTCAGCACGTCTGGTCCAGTGCTAATGGTGGATAAATAACGGAAATTTCAAGTAATTTCTGCATTTATCATACCTACCACTGGCCCAGTCAGGAAGTGCCCTTCCATGAGTAATTGACTTACACGGAATGAATGGTTTCACTTGCCAAAGATGTGCAGGGACAGTTTGGGGCAAGCCCCTTTTGACCCTTCTTTGATGTTTTTAAGTTTTTCCTGCAGATCACGACCATAGCAGGAGGCCGCAGAAGAGGAAAGACTAAGGGAGAAGGCTTTGGCATTCTTCTTGATGTTCTGGCTGAGGTTATCTTTCCTCAGGTGAGGGCCAGTGTGAGAGGGGGTACTCTCGACAAAAGTGCTACCTCTCCCTGAGAATGGTGGGGCAGGGTGTTCAGGCAAGTATAATCTGCAACTTGTTTTAGTTTCTGAGGCCGTCATTGGTAATTATAATCTGCCTCTGGCATTGGAGAGGAATTACAATCAGCAGAGATCATGTACGGAGGACTGGACCTGTTTCTAGTTTTTTTTTTATTGGTTTGGCTTAATTTTTGGGGTGTGGGGTGGTTTAAAATTAAGAGTTTGGCCTGAATTCACACCAATAGAGTGCCAGCATGTCAGGGCCAGTGCCAGGTATGATAAATACAGAAATTACATGCAATTTCCGTTTTTCTTGTGCAACCCTAAATTGTGAAACTTGTATAACAGAGCTTTAAAAATTGTGCAGTCGCAAACATCAAAGTAATAAACTTGTAGAGTATACAAGAAAATATGTTCTCATTTTTTCTTCACTGCTGAATCTATAGGCATTCAACAGATCAGCGAGGTAAATTCAAAATTGGAATTCACTCATTATATTTGATAATTTTTTCAACTGATATTGTATCCCACTCTTTGGAACAAAAAATAGAACTCAGAAACATAACTGGAAATATATATTACTTCAGTCAATTCACTTGACTTATTGTTACTATTTGTGTAAATAAATCTGCTCTGTTTTGTATATATTCCAAAAGATGGAATTCATGTTTGTTTTGTCTTTGACTTGATTTGATCTTCAGTTGAAGTAATGCAAACTGTGGCAGTCAGTTTTGCAACATTTTCTTCCCAAGCTAAAGCACTGCATATAGTATGTTATGTTCTCTTCCAAACAAAGAGTTCTTTTGTGTGGAAACCTGGCAAGACAGTCTTGAGGTTTGTAGTGTTCTGTAAGTACTTTTGAAATAAGCATTGAATGTATGGTTTACTTCAAAAAGCCAGGATATTTTTCCTTTTCTTTCAAATGCAATATAATTCACCTGGAAGATTTGATCATTGTATCTCTCCTGTGGAGAGTGCACATTTAGATGACTTATGGTTGTATATGTTTTCAACTGCAGATAAAATTGTCAGTGAAATAAATTTTAAAGAGATAAAACGAGCAGAGTTGAACTTGAAACTGTCCCGATGGCATAAAGCAAATGCAACATATCGAGAGTTGTTAGTGGAAAAGTAAGTAAATATAATATGTAATTTACTACTTTAGGTGCCTTGTCAGTTTTAGAATCGGGCCTTAAAATCTGTCCCAATCTTGAGGATTGGGTTTGATTCTCATAAACTCCTGCTGCGAGAATGTAGTTTTTGTTAGCTTAACTTGACAAAGTCAAGATAATCTATTGCCATCACGCTTGCGGAAGTCTGTGAATCTGTGGGTCTGTTCACATTTTCCTTTAGCATGGGCTGCACCCAAAGTTCTTGTCTGATCGTCACGAAATTTCATATGCAGGTTTGGGGTCATGTCTAGATGAGAACGTCCCCTTTTGGTCGCGATCGGTCAACCGGTATGGCTGCCCGAGCCCAAAACCTGAAAACCATTAGCACAGTCTACAGGTCGTATTTATGAAGGGATTTCATTGTAACTTGGTAGGATGCCTCTGTATAATGCCTAGATGAGAACGTCCCCTTTTGGGCATGATCTGTCAACCGTGATGGCTGCCCAAGCCCGAAACCCAAAAACTTTTAGCACAGTCTGCAGGTCATGTTTAATATGGATGAATTTCATTGTAACTTGGTAGAATTACTTCTTATGATGTCTAGATGAGAATTTCCCCATTTGGGCGTGATCTGCCAACCATGACGACTGCCCGAGCCCAAAACCCGAAAACCTTTAGCACAGTCTACAGGTCATATTTATTGAGGAATTTCATTGTAACTTGGTGGGTTGACTTCATATAATGTCTAGATGAGAAAGTCCCCTTTTAGACGTGATTGGGCAACTGTGACGGCTACAGTGGCCCGAAGCCCGAAAACCTTTAGCACAGTTTACAGGTCATATTTATGAAGGGATTTCATTGTAACTTGGTAGGATGACTTCAAATAATGTCTAGATGAGAACGTTCCATTTTGATCGCGATCATTCAGCCTTGATGGGTGCCCGAGCCCAAAAACCTTTAGCATAGGCAAAAGGTCATATTTATGGAAGGATTTCATTGTAACCTGTTAGGTTGATTCCATATAATGCCTAGATGGTGTCATCCCCTTTTGGTCGTGATTGGTCAACTGTGATGGCTACAGGTGCCCGAAGCCCGAAAACCTTGAGCACAGTCTACAGGTCATATTTGTGAAGGGATTTCATTGTAACTTTGTAGGATCACTCCAGATGATGCCCAGATGAGATTGTCCCCTTTGGTTGCGATCATTCAACCATGATGGCTGCCCGAGCCCGAAGCCCAAAAACCTTTAGCACAGTTTACAGGTCATTTTTTAAGGAATTTCATTGTAACTTGGTAGGTTGACTTTATAGAATGTCTAGATCAGAACGTCCCCTTTTGGACACGATTGCGCAACTGTGATGGCTACAGGGGCCCGAAGCCCAAAAACCTTTAGAACAGTCTACAGGTCATAATTATGAAGGGATTTCATTGTAGCTTGGTAGGAAGACTCCAAATAATGTCTAGATGAGAATATCCCCTTTTGGTTGCGATCATTCAGCCTTGATGGCTGCCCGAGCCCAAACCCCCAAAACCTTTAGCATAGTCTATAGGTCATATTTATATAAGGATTTCATTCTAACCTGTTAGTTTGACTCCATATAATGCCTAGATGATGACATCCCCTTTTGGTCGTGATTGGTCATCTGTGACGGCTACAACTGCCCAAGTCCAAAAACCTTGAGCACAGTCTACAGGTCATATTTATGAAGGGATTTCATTGTAACTTCGTAGGATCACTCCAGATGATGCCCAGATGAGAATGTCCCCTTTTGGTTGCGATCATTCAACCATGATGGCTACCCGAGCCCAAAGCCCAAAAACCATTAGCACAGTCTACAGGTCATATTTATAAAGGGATTTCATTGTAACTTGGTAGGTTGACTTCATATAATGTCTAGATGAGAACATCCCCTTTGGACGCAATTGGGAAACTGGCGGCTACAGGGGCCCGAAGCTCGAAAACCTTTAGCACAGTCTACAGGCCATATTTATGAAGGGATTTCAATGTAACTTGATAGGATGACTTGTTTTGGAATAATTTCACTGTAACTTGGTAACTTTCATTGATATACGTTAACTGTGAGGGCCACATATATTAACTGTGAGGTCATATTAACCCACCCCTCAGCTCTTTAGTACAGTGTACACCTCATATTATTTTTATCAAAAACATAGCATACAGGGACCAGAAATGAACATATTCACCATTATCACAATTCTTGTTTTATTTCATAATCATTTCATAAACATTGAACATTTTCCTTTTCATCAAACACAACACACGAGTTAAGCTACAGTGTCATTGACACTTTCATTTTTGAATAATTTTGAATATGAGAATATGCTTATACCCTTGTGAGTGTAGCCACTACATTTTCTATAGTGATAATTGAACCTCATTTTTAGCTTAACTTGACAAAGTCAAGATAAGCTATTGCCATCACGGGTGTGAGTCTGTTAGTCTGTGAGTCTGTTCACATTTTTTTTAGAACAGGGTTACACCCTGTAGTTCTTGTCTGTTCATGACTAAATTTCATGGGCAGGTTCTAGGTCATGTTTAGATGAGAATGTCATATTTTGGTCATGATCGGTCAACTCTTCCCCCTGCACAGGGTTCAAAACCAGAAAACCTTTACACAGTCTACAGGTTGTATATATGAAGGGATTTCATTGTAGCGTGGCAGGATAACTCTGTATAATGTCTAGATGAGAACGTTCTATTTTGGTCGGATTTGGTCAACCGGGATTGCCGCAGGGGCATGTGACATAGATTCCTTTAGCACAATCTACAAGTTGCATTTATGAAGGCATTTCATTGTAAGTTGGTAGGATGAATCTATAATGTCTGGATGAAAACGTCTTATATTGGTCATGATTGGTCAACCCTGATGGCTGCCCGGGCACGTGACCAAGATTTGTTTAGCACAGTTTACAGTTCATATTTATGAAGCGATTTCTTTGTAACTTGGTGGATGACTCGATATGATGTCCAGCCATTATCGCAGCTTGGGCATGTCACCTTGATTCCTTTAGCACTGTCTTCAGTTCAATTTATGAAGGGATTTCATTGTAACTTGGTAGGATGACCAGATGAGACTGTCCTATTTTGATTGCGATCGGTCAACCTTGACTGCCAGACGGGCATGTGTCCTAGATACCTTTAGCAAAGTCTGTGAGTCATATTTTTTTAATGGATTTTATTGTAACTTGGTAGGATGTCTCGTTTTGGAATCATTTTACAGTAACTTGATGACTTTGGTTGACACACGTTAACTGTGAGGGCCACATCAACCCAGGCCTCAATCTTTTAGTACAGTCTACACCTCAAATTATGCCCCCTCCCCCCCCCCCCCCCCACCCCCAGTTTCACCTTGAAGGGAAATTGTGGATTATGCTTCCTCCATCATCAGTCTGTCAATCTGTCAGTCTGTCTCGCTTACCTGTTACCACCTGTATCTCCAAGATGGTTGAATATTGGCATTTCAAACTTTCAATATTAATCAGACATTACAGAAAAATGATGCCCATCAGTTTGTTTTGAAAAAAAAAATTATATATGGCCAACTGACAGCCATATTTTTATACTGTACCAATGACCCAGTCATAGCTGGTGCTAACTCTTAAAAATCTAGGGCCAAACACAAATTTTGCCCCCCAATCCCCAAAATTTGCATCTAAAACCAAAGAAATCATGTCCTGAATGGCCCTCCATACTTTGCCTCTACTGCGCATGCGCAGTGTCAAGGAGGTCCCGAAATTGGCGCCAATTATCATTCTTTGCTTGGCCCTTCATCAGTTCACATCTGACTGATCTTTGTGCTTGTAAATCTCAGTTTAAATGATGCCAGACACATAAATATTAGAGAAATGGTGGATCTAAGAGGAAATAGAAGGAGGAGAGGAAAAATGAGTGACAGAAAATAATCAGGGCTGTAACTTAAAATTTTTTAATGAAATTATGTTAAGTTACCTATTTTCGAGGCATGGGCCTGTTGTGGTCATTCTTGCTATAAAGTTACACTGCTTGTTCAGTGTTTTCCTCTCTCCCTTTCCTTTAAGTCCCCCTTGCTATTCATTCTCCCATGCTTTTGGCATATTTTCTGTAATATTATTACTAAAATTTCTTGGGAGTTTTAGCTGGGTAACAGAATGAATTCTGTTCTTTTCCCCATGTTTACGTCCTCACCCATGGGTGTTTAGGCGTAGTGTTCTGCATCTACCATCTGATGTTCTGCAGTTTCTTCCCTGGAAGTCTCTGTTTTGCATCAGATAGTGTATTATTGGTAACTGATTTTGGGCCATGGTTATCAGTGCCTGGAGTCATGTTTCTGGTGTTTATACACTTCTTGTTTACATTGACAACAGTCTCTGTGGAGGGGGATTTCTTGTCTTTGTGTTAGTTTAATCATAACAAGATACATTATTATTATTCGTAAGTGTTGCATTAATTTTTTAAAATATTTTAAAAATTTTTGTCCACACTTAGGCTTGGGATCCATTGGGGCTCAACGTTACTTTTCAGAAACTTGGGCTTTTCTAAAAAAATATTATTTCAAAAATTTTTTTTGATTTCAATTATTTTTTCTATGTTAATGGATCATGTTATTATGTATCTTTGTTTTCAGGGGTTGGTGCGAGTACTAGGACTTTTTGTATTCTTTTCACAATGAAAGGATATTGTTCAATTGTAATAAGAGGAAATCTTCCTCTGACTTTCATAATCATTGTATTAATTGTAGTCAGTGTACTCGCATTAACTCCTGTTCAGTATGTGTCAATTGGGATGACAAACATGGGAAGCGTGTGTCACGGTATGTTGTTAGCGGGGAAATGGCCATGCCGGTCCTTTCTCCTCAGGGTCACTCTAATTTATCAATCTCTATTTCAGAGGAACAAGAACAGGGTGATGTATCCGTGATGTCTTCCAAAAGTGTGCCTCCGTCGTCACAATTAAATGAAGAGCTAGCGGCAAAGTGCTCATGGAAATACGTCAATTGCCTAAGAGGTCCCTAGTAGGATCGACGGCGTTGACGTCCGCTAGCTCGCCCGGTGTAGCGTCCAATCATCGAATGGTTCGGCAACCGGGTTCATCCGTTGTGGTCCAGGAAGGAGTTTTGGGTGATGCGAGCACTATAAATCAACTAAGTGCACACCCAGTGACGGCGGATCAGAGGAGAGATCGGAGGAAGCCTATTAGTCCGGTTCCTAGCTCGTCCAGGTCCATCCGGGCTGCGAGCGAGAGAGGCCCCTCTCTCGTACAACAACATCTGGGACCAGATGTTGTGGTACAAAACGTTTCGCATTCGGAGCATACGTCCGCCACTCGGGACGCTCCGATATATAGACAGTCTGGAGAGACTGTCTATAAGGCTTCCTCATCCTCACGGCAGCGCACACGACCGCACCTTGGCTACGTGACCTCGGATATCCAGCCAGCTTCGCCAATCAGAGAATCCACGGAGACCAGGTCACGCCATCCGGTAGCCAGGGACACGGGGCCTGTAGACTCCGGACGTTCGCATAAGAGAAGTATGCAGGAGTCAACGTACACGGAGCTTCCAGCGGCAAAGCAACGTAAGACCGCTACTCCACAGGCCTCAGTGACGGACGTGCTATCCCAAATAGCACAACTTATCGCAGCATCCCAGCAACGACAGAATCTCTGTCGGATCAGGTAATATCCGACGACGCTGGGTCGGTACGCTCTGCTGAAGCATCAGGTACGGACGACCGAAAACTTCATAGGGTCTGACAAGATTGGCGAAAGGGATTCGGAGGATTTCGAGCTTTCTCTTTCGGAACAACATAAGCTGCCGTACATTTCATCCGGCATTATCTTCCAGAGGTTGTTTCGTCGGACCAGAATGCTGCGATGCCGGATAAGAGACTGATAGTGTCTTTGGACACAAAAATTTTTTTTTGATCGGTTCAGGGACATTGTCCCTGAGTTTCCGACACAGTCCAATAATGTCACAGGAACATTCGAATTATTGAACGACGCTATATATATGCTTGCTACTAAACAAGCAAGTCTGGTTTCTTGTTCGCAAAAGTTTCCGTGATGTCTTCCAAAACTGTGCCTCCGTCGTCATAGTTAAATGAAGAGCTAGCGGCAATAAGTGCTCATGGAAATACGTCAATTGCCTAAGAGGTCCCTAGAAGGATCGACGGCGTTGACATCCGCTAGCTCGCCCGGTGTGGCATCCCTTCATCGAATGGTTCGGTGGCCGGGTTCGTCCGTTGCGGTCCAGGAAGGAGATTTGGGTGATGCGAGCACTATAATAAGACAAGAGTGCACACCCAGTGACGACAGATCAGAGGAGAGATCGGAGGAAGCCTATTAGTCCGGTTCCTAGCTCCTCCAGGTCCATCCGGGCTGCGAGCGAGAGAGGTCCCTCTCTCGTACAACAACGTCTGGGACCAGATGTTGTGGTACAAAACGTTTCGCATTCGGAGCATACGTCCGCCACTCGGGACGCTCCGTTATATAGACAGTCCGAGAGACTGTCGATAAGGCTTCCTCATCCTCATGGCAGCGCACATGACCGCACCTTGGCTATGTGATCACGGATATCCAGCCAGCTTCGCCAATCAGGGATTCCACGGCAAACAGGTCATGCCATCTGGTAGCCAAGGGACACGAGGCCTGTAGACTCTGGACGCTCGCATAATAGAAGTATGCAGGGGTCAACGTACACAGAGCTTCCAGCGGCAAAGCAACGTAAGACTGCTACTCCACAGGCCTCAGTGACGGACGTGCTATTCCAAATAGCACAACTTATCGCAGCATCCTAGCAAACGACAGAATCTCTGTCGGATCAGGAATAATCCGACGACGCTGGGTCGGTACGCTCCGCTGAAGCATCAGTTACGGACGACCGAGCACTTCATAGGGTCCGACAGGATGGCGAAAGGGATTCGGAGGATTTCGAGCTTTCCCTTTCGGAACAACATAAGCTGCCGTAGATTTCATCCGGCATTATCTTCCAGAGGTTGTTGCGTCGGACTAGAATGCTGCGATGCCGGATAAGAGACTAATAGCGTCATTGGACACAGAATGTTTTTTGGATCGGTTCAGGGACATCGTCCCTGAGTTTCCGACACAGTCCAATAATGTCACAAGAACATTCGAATTATTGAACGACACTATATATAAGCTTACTACCAAAACAGGCAAGTCTGGTTTCTTGTCCTGAAATGCTCTAAATCTGCCTTTCATCAATTCAAGGAATAAATTCGAAACTGCAGGACAGGGCATACCAAGAGTTCCTCTGCGGCTAGACGACGAGGCTGAAGACTTGAAATTGTCTATACCCTCGTCAATGTGAATTCCAACCACAACGTTGGAAACAACAATAATGTCTAACAGTCTTAACTTAGACGCTTTATCACACGCAGACCACCTTACTAAGGCGTTATCATTACGTCTTCAAGAGAAAGAATTCCAGGATATGATCCTCATTGAGATTTCTTTCAAGGGCAGTAGCTTTTCCACGTATAACTCCGCCGTTCAGTGGCAAACCTGGAGTTGGTTAGACGTGATGCAGCCCTAGCTATATCCATGCGCATCGATAGTAAGGTGAAGAACTCTCTCAGAGTCGCTTCGGCCTCGGAGAAGCTTCTCTTTGACGGCAAGCTTTCAGCAATCTATGAATTGCTCGATATAGACGTTCTCTTGTCAAATCAAGTGTAACAAGAGATTCAGACTTGGGCAAACTTTCAGTGGTTGACTCAGGGAGTTCCACTGCAGTTGCCGGATCCGAGTTTTACAATTATGACGGATGCCAGTCAAACAGGTTGTGGTACAATATTGATCCCAACGGATTCGAAGTGCCAGGGTCTTTGGGTTCCGCAGTTTCTAGGCAAGCACATAAACATCCAAGAAATGATGTCAATTTGGCTTGCACTACGTCATTGGATGAACATTATTCAGAAAGCGCATGTCCAAATCCTGTCCGACAGTACGACAGTAGTTGCGTATATCCAGAACCAGGGAGGCACTCATTCCGTTCCGTTATTCAATTTAGCGGAAAGAATCCTTCTGTTTGTTCTAGAACACCAAGTTCTGCTTTCGGTCCGTCATATTCCGGGTCGTCTGAATGTATTAGCAGACTCCCTTTCACGGAAGGGTTGCTTGTTGCTGTCAGAATGTACTCTCAACAAACAGGTATTCAATCAGATTTGCTACCAATGGGAGCGGCCAATGATAGACTTATTTGCGACACAACTCAACAATCAATTGCAGACATGTGTGTCACCATGTCCGGATCCCCGAGCATATGCAGTAGACGCTCTATCGATCTCGTGGGACGGAATGATAGGATATGCTTATCCTCCAGCGCCGTTGATTCAGCAAATATTGCTAAAGATAAAACAATCACAATACAATTCTGTTGGTAGCATCTCTGTCTCCACAGAGACCGTGGATAAATCTACTCTGGTGTCTGCTGTGGGACTTACCGCGAAAACTTCCTCCACGAGAGGATCTTCTTTCGCAGGGGAAATCGCGTCAACTTCATCACAACCCGCAAGGTCTCAACCTTCACGTATTCCGTTGTGCGGTCCTTCTTGCACGGCAAGCATTGTACAGGACGAGCAGTGGACGCGATTTCTAACTGTAGAAGGACCTCCTCTTCGCTATACTATGCAGCTAAGTGGAAGGTCTTTCTTCGTTGGTGTAGGGATCATTCTGTTGATATTTTTGATCCCTCCATACCAGACATTGCAAACTTTCTAGTATACTTGTTTGACGAGATCAACTGCAGCCTGTTACTATTAAAGGTTATAGGTCTATGTTATCTGATACCTATGCACACCATGATAGTTTACAATTGGATCTAATGTCTCTTTATCTAAATTAGTTAGAAACTTTTCGATAAATAGAACTAGAACCCTTAGATTAATTCCTAAATGGAATTTAGCTTGGGTTCTTCTTAAACTAAAAGAAAACCATTTGAGCCTCTTGAGACAGTAGATTTCAAATTCTGGTCCTATAAGACAGCATTTCTCTTAGCTTTCTCTTCTGCTTGAAGAGTCAGTGAGCTTCATGCACTATCGGTGGACGATTCTCACTATCGTAGTGTCGGGAACACTATTACCTTTACTACTAATGTTGGATTTTTGGCTAAGAATCAGGCTCCTAATAAATATCCGGAACCTATTGTTATTAAGGCCCTTCCGTCTTCAGACGGGCATAGGCCTTTACTCTGTCCGGTTAGAGCTTTATGTATTTATAAACAAGATCTCAGTTTATCAGAAAGGGACGTAAACGCTTCTTTCTGTCTCTGATGCCTAATAGAAAGGACATTACGGTCCATTCTATTGCTAGATGGATTCAATTAACTATCCGTACTGCTTATGATAATCTATCTTCAACTCAGCAGTCTGTGCTTAAGATTTCGGCTCATGAAGTAACAGCTCTTTCTACATCTTGGTCTTATGCAAATAGTGTTGCTATTACAGATTTAATGAAGGCTGCATATTGGTCTCAGCCATCCACATTCACAAATTTTTATCTCAGAAATATTGAGTCCTTTCTGGAGACCTGCACTGTTTAGGTCCGTTATCTGCTGCTCAGAATGTCGTTCACTAAACAGTTGCAGCTATAGTTATGCAGGCTTTCTGTTCAGGTAGTGACTCCGTCCTGCTGCCCTCTTCGCTCTGGGCTATTTGACCCAGGGCAAGGGGAAGGGGGGGGGGGGGGAGGGAGGGTGTTCCCTTAGGTCACCCGTTTTATAGTGAAAAACAAGGGGATACCTCCTCCGGAGTCAGTAATTCTGAGTTGTTACCGGGATGGTTTTAAAGTGAAAAGTTAATGTTTAAAAATTCATTCATGTCATATTTTTAAAGTGTAGCTCTTTAAAAGTGAAGCATCTGTATATGTCACGTGTCAAACGGGCGTTAATATACAGTCCTCGGACACTTTTAAAAGAGTATAAAGAGTCTCAATTCTCTGGACTAACTTTATTTATTGGCTTACTTTAAAAATAATTAGTATAAGGATTATACTGGATGTTAATAGAGAACATGAATGTTATGATGCTCAATTATGGAGGGTGTTGTGTTTTTCTAATTTTTCATAAATAAGAAAGATACATGTAAAGCCTAATACTCCTTTTCTCCTTGAGGGGATGACTCTATTTTATATAGTTGAGCTTATTGGATTTTCCTCTTTGCCCTAGGCTCTCCAGCCTTTTTACTATTCAGCTTTGTCTGGGTCATTGGTACAGTATAAAAATGTTAAAAAATTTATAGTAATTTATTTATTTTTTATACTTACCAATGACCCAGACGGGGATGGCCCTCCCAGGAGTTGGGAACTCATACCTCCCCGCTGAGTACATAGCGCTGACCAGGCACTGCTTGTAAGAATGATAATTGGCACCAATTTCGGGACCTCCTTGACACTGTGCATGCGCAGTAGAGGCAAAGTATGGAGGGCCATTCAGGACATGATTTCTTTGGTTTTAGATGCAAATTTGGGGGATTGGGGGGCAAAATTTGTGTTTGGCCCTAGATTTTTAAGAGTTAGCACCAGCTATGTCTGGGTCATTGGTAAGTATAAAAAATATATAAATTACTATAAATGTTTTAACTTTTAAATTGCATATAATTAGTTTTCTGCCTAGAACTTCTAAATGACCTTTCCGATTTCCATAATTTTTTGGTATGGAGGTGTAGCAGCATAAGATATATTTCATATTATACATTGGTTTTTCTTGTGCATAAATTATGCAAATTAGACGAACTTAAGCTTTTTTCAGCTATTTTTGTATATATTATGTTGGTGTGTCCTTTTACAACCTGCATCTCGGATATGCTTTAATGCTTTTGTTTCAACTTTCCAGCAATGATCAGACATTATGTAAAGCTGATGAGCATCATTTTTTTTTTATAATTCAAGATGACTCTGGCGGCCATTTTTATTGCAAATTGCATGTAATTAGTTTTCTGTCTAGAACTTCTGAGTGAGGAGAGATGTGTATGTTGCTGAGTTATCTTGTTAAATTTTACTTCCAAAAGACAGCTTGCAAAATCCTAATCAGAAAGAGTTTGTCAGTCTTGTTCCAGTTGAGTGCGGGGAGAGAATTCGGAGGTGTTCAGAGGTTTGAGCGTGAAATGAAAAAAAAGTTATAATTATTTAAGATAAAATATTACAGTTGTTGTCTAGAAGTCATTTTACATAAAGAATTCTAGACAGCATTCCATTTGGAAGAAATAATCATGCATTGTTGTGATGTAAAGGGTTATTTTGATAAGTTATGGGTAAAATTTTTCTAATTTATTTTGTTGGGCTAATTATTTTGTTGGGCTAATTATTGGGGGGTATATAGGAATCACCCTGTCCGTCCATCTGTCCATCCGTCCATCCATCCGTCTGTCCATCTGTCCATCCTTGTAAGCGCAACTCCTCCTAAACCGTTTGAAGAATTTTCATGAAACTTTACACAATGGAAGAACTCCATATGCAGATGTGCATGAAGCAATATAATTCCGTTCTGACATTTTCAAGGGAAGATAATCTAACTTATACATTTCAGGCGTGGGGGGGAGGGGGGGGGTATCACTTTGTGAGTTTGCTCACAGTACCTCTAGTTTGATATAGGAGAGTGTTCAGTGCTTTTAAAATTGTTTAACCCTTTACCCAACACACAGGATATCTAAATTTATTTTAATTATTGTTTTTTAAAATTAAAGAAAAATTTAAACAAAAGCATATCATGTGACCCCTCGCTGGAACTATCTCAGTGAGTTCATTCCCATGAGGGGCCTCATGATAAGGGATATGGTTTTGCAGGCCTGGAAATAAGTGGTTGGTCACGGACAGTGACCGTCATGAAACGTCGATGTGACCGGTGCTAACTGTATCCAACCAGTCATGAATGACCGGTGTATGTTTCTCCCAAGTATATTAATTTTTCACTTGAGACCTTGTGTTCTGAATCATTAATTATGGATGTTGATGGTGACTAATTTCCACGTTCGAATATATTCTTTAAAATAAATACAAATACAAAATCGTAAAACACAAGACAGATTTATAAATGAGAGATGCTCCTTTCACAATCGAAACTGAAACTCATTTGTACTCTATTTTTTCCGTGTATGTTCTTCAAATTGAACCAGATGATCCCCTCCTCTTTCCTTTCCTTTGTGTAATATACTTTCTTTGAAGACTGTGAGCAGAATTTGTCAAAATTTCCGGAAAGCTTTACAGTAATTCAGTAATACTTCCAGAAAAATTTAACCAGTTTTAACTCAGGTGACAGACGTGCAAGTGCCGATTTTATTTGGTGCCGAGGTTACCTGGTGCCGAAAATGATGGGGGTTGGTTTTGACCAGGTGCCAGATT
This sequence comes from Pictodentalium vernedei, assembly GCA_031216915.1. Classification (NCBI taxonomy): domain Eukaryota; kingdom Metazoa; phylum Mollusca; class Scaphopoda; order Dentaliida; family Dentaliidae; genus Pictodentalium; species Pictodentalium vernedei. The sequence continues at coordinate 254,891,950 of CM062294.1, forward strand.
TCCCAGTGGTGAGACATCCAGGCTACAGATGCGGAGATGTTCAGCATTCAATTTCAAAGAAATTGTCGCATTGGAGTCCAGTTGTTACGTTTTAAGAAAAAAGTTGTGTCATTTCAATAAAATTGAATGCAGGTAGGCCCTAATATTTTGTATATCGTTACGACATTAGCCCAACATAATTTACATGGGTTTAGCCCTAGTTAATGTTTGATTTGGAAGCCAAAAAATATGACCGACCCGGGTTACTGTATGACCGATCCGATCATTATGGAGCTGGTCATTATGACCGATGCACCAAAAAAAATTATTTCCCAGGCCTGGGTTTTGTTGAAACCTTTTGAAAAATATATTTTCTTCAACTGCTAAATTTGAAAATTACATGGGCAGATGCGGTCGATTCATAAGTAAAAGGGTTAATGAATGGCCTTATTAGCTCTGCCTGACAAAATGTCAGTGGAGCTTTTCTAATGCTAAGTTCTCTGTTGTCAACATTTTGTTTGTCCAGGCCATAATTTCTTAACCACTGAATATTTTTTGACAAAACGTAACAAAATATGTAATAACAAAAGACTGTGTGTGCGAATTATAATATGGTATGTGCCCCTCAAGGTCAAGGTCACATACCCTGTGTTCTGGTGGTAGAAAAGCTTTGGCATTTCTCCCACTTTTATCCGATCCATATCACTTGGTATGATTGACAGATCTTATTTATGCTTGGTGGAAGTATTATCCATGACTCAAAGGTGTGATGTGACATTGATTCAAGATCATATCGTCAAGGTCACATACAGCAAAACGTCGATATTATACGGCCCTTGTCTGGTCCATATAACTTGATATGATTGACAGCTCTTATTTATGCTTGGTACAATTATTGCTCATGACTCAAAGGTGTGTCGCGACTTTGATCCAATGTCATGAGAAGGTCACAGGCTGCTAACTTTCGTATTTGTTTCAGCAATTGTCTGGTCCATATAACTTGGTATAATCGACAGATCTTATTCATTGTTGGTACAGTTATTGCTCATAACTCAGAGGTGTGTTGCAACTTTGATCCAAGGTCATATCAAGGTCAAAGTCACAGCAAAACTTGGATATTGTTATACAAGCTTTGTTTTGTCCATATAACTGGGAGTGATTGACAGATCTTATTTATACTAGGTAGAATTATTACCCATGACTCAGAGATGTGTTGTGACTTTGATCCAAGGTCATATCATCAAGGTTAACGTCATAGACAGCAAAACTTTGTTATTATTCAGCCCTTGTCCAGTCCATATAACTTGGTATGATTGACAGATCTTATTCATTGTTGCTAAGATTATTGCTCATAACTCAAAGGTGTGTCGCGACTTTGATCTGAGGTCATATCAAGGTTAAGGTCATAGCAAAACTTGGATTTTGTTATACAGCCCTTGTCCGGTCCATATAATTTGGTATGATTGGCAGATCTTATTCATACTTGGTACAATTATTGCCCATGATGCAAAGGTGTCACTTGACTTTGATCCAATGTCGTATCATCAAGGTCAAGGTCACTGGCAGCAAAACATTTATATTGTTATAAGCCCTTGTCCGGTCTATATAACTTGGTATAATTGGCAGATCTTATTCATAGTTGGTACAATTATTGCTCCTGATACAAAGATGTGTCGCAACTTTGACCCAAGGTCATATCAAGGTCAAGGTAGGCAAAACTTATATTGTTATACAGCCCTTGTCTGGTCTGTGTAATTAAATCTATGTGACAGATCTTGTTCATCCTTCACACAATTGTTACCCATAACCTAATGTGTCATGACCTTGACCCATTGTCTTGTCATGAAGGTTAAGGCCACAAGCAGTAGTACTTGGAGTCTAGTCTTGTATTTAGCTTCCCTGAAAGCAGTGACCCTGTGTGGATCTGTCTAGGCAGAGAGGCCTCTTGTGTATATATATTAGAGACTGGTGGGTAACCAAGGCCACAACTCTGTTTCGGTTGTGAAAAAAAAACGCGAGTTGTACCGAAATTGCAGTCATACAACCAATGTTACATTTTTTTTAATCAATCATTAATACAACGCATAATCTATGTATCCTGGAACAATGGCCGAGCTAATTTGAAAACGCAGGTGTTATTTCTTAGAACTAACCCATATTATCCATGATCAGGTGGGGTGGGGAGGGGGGGGGGGGGGGTGAAGGCGCCAAGTGCCACGAACGGATATCTTCTGATTATAGAAACGAAAGTAGAACTTGGTAACCAACCGTGTGCACCACGTGAGAGTTACAAGTTTTCTTGAGTTAAAATGGCGACTCAAGATCCGAGTCCCATGTACGATAATCAAAATGACCCGAAATCAAAATAAATTTTGTCCCTGCAGTATTTGCAAAAGAGAAATAGCTTCCGAACACATAAATACGAGCAACATAATTCGACATATAGAGTTTACCCGAAGCTTAAAAAGTTATTGGATGAGAGATCGTCTGCAAGAAATCGGCGAAAACGATCATCCGCAGTAAGTACTCAATTAAAGTTAGCCTGAATGTATGCACACACAATGTGTAAACCCAGATATGCAAGTGGTAAGATAGTTATATGAAATATATAAGAGTTTTAATGCAACATTCTACGCGAAAATCATCTCCAACCCCTTGTCATACATTGCGTGTATATATTTATTTATAGCACAAAAGCACATGGAGATATGTTTTGTATATGCTCTGATCGAAGGGAAATAATTCTCTTTCTATAGACACCTATGAAATAATGGTTACAATACTCTAAATGATTTTCATTGGTGACAGTGTTAAAATTTTCCTGTCTCAGAATCTCATCAAGCTTATAACAGTCCTTGAAAATCATGGTCAGAGGCATAAAGGTGCTTAAATTTGATTTTCTGATACCCTGCAATAACAATTTTGAATTATGGACAACCTGAATGAATTCAAGTTCACCTGGAAAAAAACATTTTTAAACTATCACTTCATACTTGAACATGAGTTCACTGGTTCTTCACTTCCAAATTCCCAAGATTAGTTGAGAATGCATAAAGTAGAAAAAAAACGAAACCCGGGTCTTCACCCCCAAAAAAGCGAAACCGAAGTGAAAAAATCACAACCGCCAATCTCATATATATATGTAGTCACTATGACACTATTGCACCTTGATCATACAATGTTGATGCTTCATACATAGGTTGCCTATAATGGCACGATGTTTGAGATTGCTTTTGGGATCTGTAGATTGTAGTTAAAAGTCACTGCTACCACACAGATGTTTGGTTTCCGTACAATAACTTCAGCTTCCTTTTGCTTTCAAAATTAGAACTGCATACACAACTTGCGTATAATATGTTGATTATTTGGATTGTTTTTTATGTCTGTATTTCAAAGGTCAAAGTTACTTTTATTCAAATACAATCTTGCATTCTATTCAGTGACTACAAAACTAATGTTATATACAGATTGCCTATGCAGTATCTATGGTTGAGGTTGTGTCTGAGGCCAGAGGTCAAGGTCACACACTATAAATTGAATTTTTGTTTCAACTCAATGACCTTAGTTTCTTTTTGAAAACAATCTCTGATGTCATACATAGATTAGCTATAAGGAGTTGGTCAATGGTATTGTGTTTGGTATAAGTGGGTGAAAGGTCAAGGTCATTGTCAGTAAAATAGAATTCTGTTTTCTATGCAACAATTCTAGTTTTTCTTTAACATACAAAGCTCTAATGTCCTTTCACCAATTGTCTTTTAGATGTCAAATTTTGGTATGGTGTTTGGTGTCAATTTGTGTAAGGTCAAGGTCACTGTTCTATAAATAGCATGTTGGTTTCCATGTACTAAAGTTTCCTCTTGTGTATAAAATTATAACTTCATACACAGATTGCCTTTAAGATGTTGATGTTTCAGATTGTTGTTGGGTTCAGTAGGGCAAAGGTCAATGTCAGTGTTACTCCAGATATTTAGCTCATCTTGACAAAGTCAAGCTGAGCTAATCTCATCGCTTCCCGTCCGTCGTCGTTGTCCGTCAACACCATGTTTTGGTCTTCTCCTCCAAAGGCACTGGGCCAATTCAAGTGAAAGTTTGTGTGAGTGATGGTCCTAAAGGGGCATTTCATTTTTATTCAACTCAGCATGCCCAGCCCCATAGAGAGGGAGTGGGGGAAAATGCTCCAAAATATTTTAAAAATCTTCTTCTCAAGAACCAGTGTGTACAATGACTTGATATTTGCTATGGAGCTTCCATATGAGGTGTAGAATCAAGTTTTCTATTTTCTGAACCGATGGTCCGGTATGGACCAAATTTGGTTTGTGGTAGTATTGGGTCATAAGTACTTGACCCATGCAAAAAAAAGATTCCCGCATCCCCATGGGAACCCTGGGAGCTAAAAATAGAAATATTTTCAAACGCCCATATTTTCCAAACCCCACAGAACAGAGAGCTTTTATTTGGTATGAAGTATCCTTATGACCAGTAGAATTGAATGGTAAAAAAAAATTGCCATCGGTTATGTAAGGGTGTTCTGTAATGGTCATCGAAAAAATGCTGAGTCAGCAGATTTGGAAAACTTTTAAAAAATCTTTTCTCCAGAACCAATCATCAGAATCTTTTGATATTTGGTATACAGCATTCATGGGGAGGGGGGGGGGGTCAGATAAAAGTTTGTTGAAATAAAGCTCATTGGTTCATATTTGGGCTCTCTACAGGAGCCCGAAGTTTTAACATAGGGTAATATGGGGAATATTCTTTAAAAATCTTCTTCTTCAGAACCACCAGTCAGAATCTTTTAATATTTGGTATACATCATTGTTATGAGGGTCAGATTCTAGATTGTTCAAACCAAGTCCCTAGGTTAATATTTGGGCTTCCTACGGAAGCCCAAATTTTATCTTTGTTCAATATGGAGGGTAATTTAAAAAAATCTTCTTCTTCAGATCCATCAGTCAGAATGCTTTGATATTTGGTATGCAACATCTCTATGGGGGTCAGATTCAAGTTTGTTCAAATCAAATCCCTAGGTATATATTTGGGCTCACTATGGTAGCCCAAATTTTTACTTAGTGCAATATGAGAAAATTTCTTTAAAAATCTTCTGCTTCAGATCCACCAGTCGGAATGCTTTTATGTTTGGTATACAACATCTCTAGGGGGGTCAGATTCCAGGTTGTTCAATTCGAGTGCCTAGGTTAATATTTGGGCTCCATATGGGAACATGAAATTTAACTTAGTACAATATGAGGGAATTTCTTCCAAAATCTTCTTCTTCAGATTGTCAGAATGCTTTCACATTTGGTATACAACATCTCTAGGGGGGTCAGATTCAAGTTTGTTCAAATCGGATCCATAGGTCAATATTTGGGCTCGCTATGGTAGCCCAAATTTGAACTTAGTGCAATTCGAAGAAATTTCTTTACAATTTCTCTTCTTCAGATCCAGCAGTCAGAATGCTTTCATATTCGGTACACAACATCTCTAGGGAAAGTCAGATTTAACTGTGTTCAAATAAAGAGCCTGGGTTAATATTCGTGCTCTCTATGGGAGCCGGAATTGGCCATTTTGCTGAAAAATTAAAAATTTTGTATTCTGTACCCTCTAGAGGTACTAAGATTAATCCACATAGGTTGTATCAAGGGGCTTCATAGGGGAGCTCTACATTTTACTTATGATCAACTGAAGAAAAGGCATGATGCCCAGATTATTTTTGTCACTCCTGAGGGACTCAAGGATTGACAGTGTAGCCTATGGAGATGGCTTGCTTAATGTAGACTCATTCTTGGACTCTGTTTAAATTGTGTTCTGTACAAGATGAGCGCTTCAGGCCCTGTGGGGCCTCTTGTTTCAGGTAATAACTTCATTTTTCTTTTGCATACAAAAGTTTAACATTGCATACAGATTGTCTATAAAGAGCCGATGATTAGGATTGTGTCTGAGGGTTCAAAGTACAAAATCACTGTTACTAAATAAAATTTGCTTTTTATGCCAAAACTCAAGTTTCGCTTCTTGAACAAAACTCCAATGTTATACACTGATTGTCTATAAGGTGTTGATGATTGGGATTGTGTGTTAGATCAGCAGGTCAAAGGTCTTTGTATAAAAATTTTTAAACTCACTGTTACTATGAAAAGATATTCAGTTCTTGTAAAACAAATGTTTTGGGGTTCAGTCAGACCCACTCGTGGACTCGAAAAGGGAGATAATTAAAAATCTTTTCCAAAAACACCAGACAAAATAATGTTTCTTGAATTCAGCATCTCAAGGATGTGTACATTCAAATGTGTTGAAGCCAAGTTCCTGTGTTAATATTTGTTAATGTTTGGGGAGGGTAAACATTATTAGCACAACCTGATTTTACAATGAAAAAATAAAACTTCCTCCCACGTGGGAAGCCTATGAGCTAAAGATAAAAAATTCAAATACCTATATTTTAAGAAGGACTGGACAAATATTTATTAATTAGTATGAATCAACCTTAGTAATGTTTTGCCAAGTTCTTTGTTATCACTGTGCTATGAGAACAAATGTTTTGGGGTTCAGTCAGACCCACTCGTGGACTCAAAAGGGAGATAATTAAAAATCTTTTCCAAAAACACCAGACAAAATAATGTTTCTTGAATTCAGCATCCCAAGGATGTGTACATTCAAATGTGTTGAAGCCAAGTTCCTGTGTTAATATTTGTTGTTGTTTGGGGAGGGTCAACATTATTAGCACAACCTTTTTTACAATGAAAAAATAAAACTTCCTCCCGCGTGGGAACCCTATTAGCTAAAGATAAAAAATTCAAATACCGATATTTTAAGAAGGACTGGACAAATATTTATTAATTAGTATGAATCATCCTTAGTAATGTTTGAATCAAACAGGCCAAAACAATTGCTAACATTTGGCTTATGGAGCTCCATACAAGGATCTCCATTGTAACATTAACCCCATGAAGATTTCTTTTCTTGTTTAGCATCAAACTGTCACCCACCTTTACAATACTTTACCTATACATTTGTTACAGGCTATGGTCAGTATTTATGTACAGACCGTTACAGTACTTTATATGTTCCTTTGTTAGAAAACATGTTGATATTGGTTACCAATTGATAACTTTAGTTCGAGTGAATGAAATGGGACAAAATTTTATCCATAGGTTTATACATAGGTTTATAACCACATAATACAGGTTGGGATTGATAGTGGGCTGGGTCCAATATTTTTTTACAGAGTTATGGCCCTTTTCCAACTTAGAAGACATGTTGATATTGGTTTCCAAGCGGTAACATGAGTTATATGTGTCCAATTTCAATCAGAATTGTAATATAGCTATCTGTAGACAATATACCAGATGGGTTTGATTTTGAGTGTGGTGTGATATGTTTTATTTGAGTTATGGCCCCCTTTTAGCTCACCCGGCCTAAAAGGCCATGTGAGCTTTTCTCATCACTTGGCATCCGTCGCCCGGCATCCGTAAACTTTTCACATTTTCATCTTCTTCTCTGTAACTGCTGAGACGGTGTGAACCAAACTAGGCAGGAATGGTCTTTGGGAGGTCCTCATTTTGTTCCCGTTGGATGAAAAACATGGCTTCCAGAGGCATTCTTTGATTCTGGTTGGTGGATATTCAAAAATCTTCTCCACTGAAACTGCCAGGACAAATGTTTTGAAACTTCACATAAATGATGACTGGGACCCCCTCTACCACGATCCTCATTTAATGTTGATTGGGTCACAAACATGGCCGTAATTGTGGCTTATAATAACTGTAGAAACCCTATGGGAAATTTCATTTTCCTCTTCTTCTCTGGAAAATCCGAGGCGACGTGAAAACAAACCTGGCAGGGATAGTTTATGGGAGGTCCTCTACAATCGAGCCTCATTTTGTTCCCATGGGTTGAAAAACATGGCCACCAGAGGCATTCCTTGATTCTGATTGGTAGAATTTCAAAAATCTTCTCCTCTAAAACTGCCAGGCCAAATGTTTTGATGCTTCACATAAATGGTGACTGGGACCCTCTCTACCACCGATCCTCATTTAATGTTGATCGCGTTGCAAACTTGGCCACAGTTGCGGCTTATAGTTACTATAGAAACCCTATGGGGAATCACATTTTCATCTTCTTCTCCGGAACTATTGAGCTGACATGAACCAAACCTGGCAGGGATGGTCTATGGGAGGACCTCTACAAACGATTCTCATTTTGTTCCCGTGGGTTGAAAAACATGGCCGCCAGAGGCATTCTTTGATTCTGATTGGTGGATTTTGAAAAATCTTCTCCTCTGAAACTGCCAGGCCAAATGTTTGAAATGGTCTATGAGGGGATTGAAATATGTGGCCACCAGAGGCTATATTCTAATGCTTAACCCAATGCCTCTCCTGTCTGCACGAAGATTAGTACTGTCAGCAAAATATTCGTTTTTTGAGAATCTGGTAAGGGTTGGTTCCAGTTTTTCTCCACTGAGAACCAGTGAGAACTGGGAAAAAAAAACAAAAATATTGTGTATACAGTACAAGTCAAAATAAGCTGCAATAAACTAATTGAACTGCTGCTCCTACCCTGACAAGATCAGAATATGACATTTTCTGTAAAGCTATCAGTGAGCTTTGCAGAAAATGATGTCAGCTTCTGGTCTTAACAGTGTAGGAAGAGAAAGATACATAGTTTATAGGATTATCCTACACAACTTATTTTGACTTGTACTGTAAACAGTTGCAACTGTATCTTGATATATGCATTACTCTTCTCAAGTTACTTTATCAGAAAATACTGATTGATGACAGGTGTTTGGAAAATTAGGAAAGTTTTTGTTTACAATCACCTCCCATCATGTCAGATTAGATGACAGTAATTATTGTATATCTTTTAAGATATGACAAAAATGGAATAAAATGTGTTTGACTGTAACCCTTTACCTATCCAAAGCTGTTTTGAAAGAGAATACTGTCTGAGAAAATTGTAATTTTCAAAAATGTTTAACCTTCTTTTACTTATTTTTTTTTTTGTTGAAACAGAATTCATAAATGTGTGCATTTTCAGAAAAATCTTTGAAACTACAAGGCCAAATGGTTGAAAACTTAGTGTGACTGATGACTGTAACCCCCTCTACCAATGATCCTCATTTTAATCTTCATCGGGTTGCAATTATGGCTGCAATTGTGGCTAATAGTTACTATAGAAACCCTATATGAAATCACATTTTCATCATCTTCACTGAAAGTACTGAGCCATTGTTAACCAGACTTGGCAAGCATTGTCTATGAGAGGTTCTCTACAACTGTTACTCATTTTATTTCTGTTGGGTGAAAAAATGTGGCCACCAGAAGCATTCTTTGATTCTGATTGTTCAATTTTGAAAACTCTTTTCCTCTGAAACGACAGGGCCAAATGTTTTGAAACTTTGCATGGTTGATAACTGGGACACCCTCCACCAACGTTCCTCATTTTAATGTTGATCGTATTGCAAACATGGCCACAATTGCAGTTTAAAGTTACTATTGAAAAAACCTATGGGAAATCACATTTTCATCTTCTCTCTGGAACTACTGAGCTGACGGAATCAAGAACACGTCAAGAATGGTCTATAGGAGGCCCTCTACAAACGATCCTCTTTTCATACTTGAACATGAGTTCACTGGTTCTTCACTTCCAAATTCCCAAAATTAGTTGAGAATGCATAAAGTAGAAAAAAAACGAAACCCGGGTCTTCACCCCCCAAAAAAGCGAAACCGAAGTGAAAAAATCACAACCGCCAATCTCATATATATATATAGTCACTATGACACTATTGCACCTTGATCATACAATGTTGATGCTTCATACATAGGTTGCCTATAATGGCACGATGTTTGAGATTGCTTTTGGGATCTGTAGATTGTAGTTAAAAGTCACTGCTACCACACAGATTTTTGGTTTCCGTACAATAACTTCAGCTTCCTTTTGCTTTCAAAATTAGAACTGCATACACAACTTGCGTATAATATGTTGATTATTTGGATTGTTTTTTTATATCTGTATTTCAAAGGTCAAAGTTACTTTTATTCAAATACAATCTTGCATTCTATTCAGTGACTACAAAACAAATGTTACATACAGATTGCCTATGCAGTATCTATGGTTGGGGTTGTGTCTGAGGCCAAAGGTCAAGGTCACACACTATAAACTGAATTTTTGTTTCAACTCAATGACCTTAGTTTCTTTTTGAAAACAATCTCTGATGTCATACATAGATTAGCTATAAGGAGTTGGTCAGTGGTATTGTGTTTGGTATAAGTGGGTGAAAGGTCAAGGTCATTGTCAGTAAAATAGAATTCTGTTTTCTATGCAACAACTCTAGTTTTTCTTTAATATACAAAGCTCTAATGTCCTTTCACCAATTGTCTTTTAGATGTCAAATTTTGGTATGGTGTTTGGGGTCAATATGTGTAAGGTCAAGGTCACTGTTCTATAAATAGCATGTTGGTTTCCATGTACTAAAGTTTCCTCTTGTGTATAAAATTATAAGTTCATACACAGATTGCCTTTAAGATGTTGATGTTTCAGATTGTTGTTGGGTTCAGTAGGGCTAAAGGTCAATGTCAGTGTTACTCCAGATTTTTAGCTCATCTTGACAAAGTCAAGCTGAGCTAATCTCATCGCTTCCCGTCCGTCATCGTCGTCCGTCGTCCGTCAACACCATGTTTTGGTCTTCTCCTCCAAAGCCACTGGGCCAATTCAAGTGAAAGTTTGTGTGAGTGATGGTCCCAAAGGGGCATTTCATTTTTATTCAACTCAGCATGCCCAGCCCCATAGGGAGGGAGTGGGGGAAAATGCTCCAAAATATTTTTAAAATCTTCTCAAGAACCAGTGTGTACAATGACTTGATATTTGCTTTGGAGCTTCCATAGGAGGTGTAGAATCAAGTTTGTCCAAACGAAGTTCATAAAGTGATATTTGGCTTTGTAATAGGAGGGGTAAGATTTTTGGCCCCGCCCCAAATTTATATTTTCTGAACCGATGGTCCGGTATGGACCAAATTTGGTTTGTGGTAGTATTGGGTCATAAGTACTTGACCCATGCAAAAAAAAAAAGATTCCCGCATCCCCATGGGAACCCTGGGAGCTAAAAATAGAAATATTTTCAAACGCCCATATTTCCCAAACCCCACAGAACAGAGAGCTTTTATTTGCTTTGAAGTATCCTTATGACCAGTAGAATTGAATGGTAAAAAAAAATTGCCATCGGTTATGTAAGGGTGTTCTGTAATGGTCATCGAAAAAATGCTGAGTCAGCATATTTGCAAAAATTTTAAAAAATCTTTTCTCCAGAACCAATCATCAGAATCTTTTGATATTTGGTATACAGCATTCATAGGGAGGGGGGGGGGGGGGGGAGGGGGGAGGGGTCAGATAAAAGTTTGTTGAAATAAAGCTCATTGGCCAAATGTTTTGATGCTTCACATAAATGATGACTGGGACCCTCTCTACCACTGATCCTCATTTAATGTTGATCGGATTGCAAACTTGGCCACAATTGCAGCTTATAGTTACTATAGAAACCCTATGGGGAATCACATTTTCATCTTCTTCTCCGGAACTATTGAGCTGACATGAACCAAACCTGGCAGGGATGGTCTATGGGAGGACCTCTACAAACGATTCTCATTTTGTTCCCGTGGGTTGAAAAACATGGCCGCCAGAGGCATTCTTTGATTCTGATTGGTGGATTTTGAAAAATCTTCTCCTCTGAAACTGCCAGGCCAAATGTTTGAAATGGTCTATGAGGGGATTGAAATATGTGGCCACCAGAGGCTATATTCTAATGCTTAACCCAATGCCTCTCCTGTCTGCATGAAGATTAGTACTGTCAGCAAAATATTCGTTTTTTGAGAATCTGGTAAGGGTTGGTTCCAGTTTTTCTCCACTGAGAACCAGTGAGAACTGGGAAAAAAAACAAAAATATTGTGTATACAGTACAAGTCAAAATAAGCTGCAATAAACTAATTGAACTGCTGCTCCTGCCCTGACAAGATCAGAATATGACATTTTCTGTAAAGCTATCAGTGAGCTTTTCAGAAAATGATGTCAGCTTCTGGTCTTATCAGTGTAGGAAGAGAAAGATACATAGTTTATAGGATTATCCTACACAACTTATTTTGACTTGTACTGTAAACAATTGCAACTATATCTTGATATATGCATTACTCTTCTCAAGTTACTTTATCAGAAAATACTAATTGATGACAGGTGTTTGGAAAATTAGGAAAGTTTTTGTTTACATTCACTTCCCATCATGTCAGATTAGATGACAGTAATTATTGTATATCTTTTAAGATATGACAAAAATGGAATAAAATGTGTTTGACTGTAACCCTTTACCTATCCAAAGCTGTTTTGAAAGAGAATACTGTCTGAGAAAATTGTAATTTTCAAAAATATTTAACCTTCTTTTACTTATTTTTTTTTTTGTTGAAACAGAATTCTTAAATGTGTGCATTTTCAGGAAAATCTTTGAAACTACAAGGCCAAATGGTTTGAAAACTTAGTGTGACTGATGACTGTAACCCCCTCTACCAATGATCCTCATTTTAATCTTCATCGGGTTGCAATTATGGCTGCAATTGTGGCTAATAGTTACTATAGAAACCCTATATGAAATCACATTTTCATCATCTTCACTGAAAGTACTGAGCCATTGTTAACCAGACTTGGCAAACATTGTCTATGAGAGGTTCTCTACAACTGTTACTCATTTTATTTCTGTTGGGTGAAAAAACGTGGCTGCCAGAAGCATTCTTTGATTCTGATTGTTCAATTTTGAAAACTCTTTTCCTCTGAAACCACAGGGCCAAATGTTTTGAAACTTTGCATGGTTGATAACTGGGACACCCTCCACCAACGTTCCTCATTTTAATGTTGATCGTATTGCAAACATGGCCACAATTGCAGTTTATAGATACTATTGAAAAAACGTATGGGAAATAACATTTTCATCTTCTCTCTGGAACTACTGAGCTGACGGAATCAAAAACTTGTCAAGAATGGTCTATAGGAGGCCCTCTACAAACGATCCTCTTTTTTGTTCCCGTTGGTTGGAAAATATGGCCACCAGAGACATTGTATGACTCTGTTTGATGGATTCAAAATGTTTTGAAACTTCACGTGATTGAAGACTGTGACACCTTCTACCAATGATCCTCATGTAATGTTGTAAACATGGCCCAATTGCAGCTCATAGTTACCATAGAAAGCCTATGGGAAATCACATTTTTATACGCCCGTTTAAAAAAGACGTATTATGTTATGGTGCTGTCTGTCTGCCCGTCTGTCCGTCTGGGGACAGTTGTATTCCATGCTCTACAGGGCGTGATTTCATTCAGATTTAAAAAATATTTGATATACTGCACAACCAGAATAAGATCTCGCGCAAGTTCGAATTTGGGTCATGTTCAACAGTTTTCCTAGTAGTTATTCCCCCTTCAATACTTAGAAATTGAGCAAATTATGCTTTCTGTGCTCTACAGACCGTCAACTTAATCAGATTCTTTTCAAATTTAATACGCAGCTTCATGGCCATAATATCTTGCACAAGTTCATATTTGGGTCGTGTTCGGTTGTTTTCTTAGGAGTTATTGCCCTTTTCGTACTTAGAAATCAGTCTAATTATGCTTTCTGTGCACTACAGTCCGTGAACTTAATCGGATTCTTTTGAAATTTAATATGCAGCTTCATGAGCATGGTATCTCGCACAAGTGCAAATTCGGGTCATGTTTGTCGATTTCCGTAGGAGTTATTGCCCTTTAATACTTAGAAATCAGGCAAATTATGCTTTCTATGCTCTACAGACCGTGAACTTAATCAGATTCTTTTCAAATTTAATACGCAGCTTCATGGACATAATATCTTTAGGAGGCCCTCTACAAACGATCCTCTTTTTTGTTCCCGTTGGTTGGAAAATATGGCCACCAGAGACATTCTATGACTCTGTTTGATGGATTCAAAATGTTTTGAAACTTCATGTGATTGAAGACTGGGACACCTTCTACCAATGATCCTCATGTAATGGTTATGTAATGTTGTAAACATGGCCCAATTGCAGCTCATATGGGAATGGGCAATGGTTGGAGGGGGGGGGGGGGGGCAGACATGGTTGAGTCAACAAAAATTTCAAACTTTACCCCAGAGAAACTTGTGCATGTTCCAATTTTGACGGGCATATGTTGCCCCGCTAGGCAGTGCTCTTGTTTATATGTAGTTCCAGGTGAGCGATTACAGGCTCTGTAGAGCCACTAGTTGGACTTTGTTAATTGCTAAAATATAGCTTATCACAAAACGGGGGCATTAGTGTCCCATGGACACATTTGGTGATCTATTGTATTGGTGCTCTAGTTCAATGAAGATAAGATAAGATATTGATTAATTCTGTATCAACAAAGACAAATGACTAGAAACTCATGCTTGGCATTGGGGAACAGGGGTATAGCCACCCTTGGCATTCGGGACCCATCTGTTGGCTGTGCCAATTTATTGTCCTTGTTTGGCAAAGTTATGATCTTTTCCTGACCTAGAAGACTAGACTTGTTAATATTGGTTTCTGTATAATAACTTTAGTTTGACAGAACGAAATGAAACAAAATTTTATAAATAGGTTTATTTCTTACCAACCTCAATTGTTTACTACAGGCTTGCACTACAGTGGAAGAACCCAACTCGGATAAAATACTCTCTATTTTAATCTTTCCCAAGATTTTGGAAAGAAAAGTGGTGTAAAAACACCACGAAAAAATAAGTCAAAACTGGGTCGAGCGCCATCGGCGCACACCCAGCATGGGACGCTCTTCCATAGTACAAATCCACGACTTCCGTAAAACAGTGCGCATTGCGTCAATTCGTCATTCTTTTGATTATCCGCACACGTGGTGGATGTGTGTGTGCCATCTTTGCTAAAGTAACAGTGATATTTTAACTTGTCGATAATGGTTTTCCTGTGACTGGATTTATGGATCTGAAGATCGTATAATAACAGGACTGTGTTTTATATATTCTCGTTTATATATTTTTATACTGTACCAATGACCCAGACATAGCTGGTGCTAACTCTTAAAAATATAGGGCCAAACACAAATTTTGCCCCCCAATCCCCAAAATTTGCATTTAAAACCAAAGAAAACATGTCCTGAATGGCCCTCCATACTTCACCTCTACTGCGCATGCGCAGTGTCAAGGACGTCCCGAAATTGGCGCCATTAATCATTCTTTGTTTGGCCCTTCATCAGTTAACATCTGACTGATCTTTGTGCTTGTAAATCTCAGTTTAAATGATGCCAGGCACATAAATATTAGAGAAATGGTGATTCTAAGGAGGATATAGAAGGAGGAGAGGAAAATGAGTGACAGAAAATATTCAGGGCTGTAACTTAAAATTTTTTAATGAAATTATGTTAAGTTACCTATTTTCGAGGCAACAGCCTGTTGTGGTCATTCTTGTTATCAAGTTACACTGCTTGTTCAGTGTTTTCCTCTCTCCCTTTCCTTTAAGTCCCCTCTTGCTATTCTCCCATGCTTTTGGCATATTTTCTGTAATATTATTACTAAAATTTCTTGGGAGTTTTAGCTGGATAACAGAATCAATTCTGTTCTTTTCCCCATGTTTACGTCTTCATCTATGGGTGGTTAGGCGTAGTGTTCTGCATCTACCATCTGATGTTCTGCAGTTTCTTCCCTGGAAGTCTCTGTTTTGCATCAGATAGTGTATTATTGGTAACTGATTTCGGGCCAGGGTGCCTGGAGTCTTGTTCTGGTGTTTTTACACTTATTGTTTACATTTACAACAGCCCTCTGTGTGAGGGGGGGATTTCTTGAAAATAATATCTTGATGTTAATTTAATCATAACTAGATACATTATTATTGTTCGTAAGTGTTGCATAAATTTTTTTTAGAATTTTTGTCCACACTTAGGCTTGGGATCCATTGGGGCTCAACGTTACTTTTCAGAAACTTGGGCTGTTCTGAAAAAATATTTTTTCAAAATTTTTTGATTTCAATTATTTTTTCTATGTTAATGGATCATGTTATTATGTATTTTGATTGTCAGGGGTTGGTGCGAGTACTAGGACTTTGTTTTCTTTTCACAATGAAAGGATATTGTTCAATTGTAATAAGAGGAAATCTTCCTCTGACTTTCATAATCATTGTATAATGTAGTCAGTGTGCTCGCACTAACTCCTGTTCTGTATGTGTTAATTTCGATGACAACATGGGAAGCGTGTGTCACGGTATGTTAGTGGGGAAATGGCCATTCCGGTCCTTTCCCCGCAGGGTCACTCTACTTTATCAATCTCTATTTCAGACGATCAAGAACAGGGTGATGTATCCGTGATGTCTTCCAAAAGTGTGCCTCCGTCGTCACAATTAATGAAGAGCTAGCGGAAAAGTGCTCATGTAAATACGTCAATTGCCTAAGAGGACCCTAGTAGGTTTGACGGCCTTTGACGTCCGCTAGCTCGACCGGTGTAGCATCCATTCATCGAATGGTTCGGCAGCCGGGTTCGTCCATTGCAGTATAGAAGGAGTTTTGGGTGATGCGGGCACTATAAATCAACAAAATGCACACCCAGTGATGGCGGATTAGAGGAGAACGGAGGAAGCCTTTTTGTCCAGTTCCTAGCTTGTCCAGGTCCATCCGGACAGCAAGCGAGAGAGGCCCCTCTCTTGTACAACAACATCTGGCCCCAGATGTTGTGGTACAAATTGTTTCGCATTCGGAGCATACGTTCGCCGCTCGGGACGCTCCGATATATAGTCAGTCCGGAGAGACTGTCAATAAGGCTTCCTCATCCTCATGGTAGCGCACACGACCGCTCTTGGCTACGTGACCTCGGATATCCAGTCAGCTTCGCCAATCAGAGAATCATCGGCGACCAGGTCACACCATCCGGTAGCCAGGAACACGAGGCCTGCAGACTCCGGACGTTCGCATAAGAAAGTATGCTGGAGTCAACGTACATGGAGCTTCCAGCGGCAAAGCATCGTAAGACCGCTACTGCACAGGCCTCGGTGACGGACGTGCTATCCCAAATAGCACAGCTTATCGCAGCATCGACAGAATCTCTGTCGCATCATGTATTATCCGACGACGCTGGGTCGGGACGCTCCGCGGAAGCGGGTACGGACGTCCGAAAATTTCATCCTCTTCCGTCGGGATGCCGAAAGGGATTCGGAGGATTTCGAGCTTTCCCTTTCGGAACAACATCAGCTGCTGTGTATGTCATCTGACTTATCTTCTACAGGTTCTTTCGTCGGACCAGAATGCTGCGATGCCGGATAAGAAACTGATAGCGTCGGTGGACACAGAAATTTTTGGTTCGGTTCAGGGACATCGTCCCTCAGTTCCGACACAGTCCAATAATGTCACACAACTTTCGAATTATTGAACGACGCTATATATATATTATTATATGCTTGCTATTAACAAGCATGTCTGGTTTCTTGTTCGCAAAGTTACTGAGATGTCTTTCAAAAGTGTGCCTCTGTCGTCATAGATAATGAAGAGCTAGCGGCAATAAGTGCTCATGGAATACGTCAATCGCCTAAGAGGTCCCTAGTAGGATCGACGGAGTTGACATTCGCTAGCTCACCCGGTGTAGCATCCATTCATCGAATGGTTCGGCAGTCGGGTTCGTCCGTTGCGGTCTAGGAAGGAGATTTGGGTGATGCGAGCACTATAATAGACTTTAGTACACACCCAGTGATGACGGATTAGAGGACAGATCGGAGGAAGCCTGTTAGTCCGGTTCCTGGCTCGTCCAGGTCCGTCCGGGCTGCGATCGAGAGGGGTCCCTCTCTCGTACAACAACATATGGGACCGGATGTTGTGGTACAGTCATTTCGCATTCGGAGCATATGTCCGCCGCTTGGGACGCTCCGTTATATTGACAGTCCGAGAGACTGTCGATAATGCTTCCTCATCCTCACAGCAGCGCACACGACCGCACATTGGCTACGTGACCTCGAGTATCCGGCCAGCTTCGTCATTCAGTGATTCCACGGCGAACAGGTCACTCCATCCGGTAGCCAAGGGACACAAGGCCTATACACTCCGTTCGCTCGCATAATAGAAGTATGCACGGGGTAACGAACACGGAGCTTCCAGCGGCAAAGCATCGTAAGACCGCTTCTCCACAGGCCTCAGTGACGGACGTGCTATCCAAAATAGCACAGCTTATCGCAGCATCCCTGCAAACGACAGATTCTTGGTCGGATCACGAATAATCTGACGGCGCTGGGTCTGTGCGCTCCGCTGTTGCATCAGGTACGGACGACCGAACTCTTATAGGGTCCGACAGGATGGCGAAAGGGATACGGACGATTTCGACCTTTCCCTTTCGGAACAACAGAAGCTGCCATACATTTCTTCCGGCATTATCTTCCAGAGGTTGTTCCGTCGGACTACATTGCTGCGATGCTGGATAAGAGACTAATATTGTCATTGGACTCGGAGTTTTGGATCGGTTCAGGGACATTGTCCCTGACTTGCCGACACAGTCCAATAATGTCATTAGAACATTCAAATTATTTAACGACGCTATATATAAGCTTGCTACCAAGCATGATAATCTAGTTTCTTATCCGCAATGCTCTATTCTGCCTTTCATCAATTCTAGGGAATAATTTATATTGGCAGAACAGGGCATACCGAGAGTTCCTATGTGTCTTAACGGCGGGACTGAAGACTGGGATTTATCTTTTTCGCCGTCTATGTCAATTCCAACCACGATGTTGGAAACGACAATGATGTCTATTAGACTTGACTTAGACGCTTTATCATACGTAGACCACCTTACTGAGGCGTTATCATTACGTCTTCAAGAGAAAGAATTCCAGGATATGATCCTCAATGTGATTTCTTTCAAGGGCAGTAGTTTTTCCACGTATAACTCCGCCCTTCAGTGGCAACCTGGAGTTGGTTAGGCATGACGCAGCCCTAGCTACATCCACGCGCGTGGATAATAAGGTGAAGAACTCTCTCAGAGTCGCTTCGGTCTCGGAGAAGCTTCTCTTCGACGGCAACCTTTCAGCAATCTATCAATTGCTCGATATACACGTTCTCTTGTCTATCAAGTGTAACAAGAGATTCAGACTGGGGCAAACAATTCGGTGGTTGACTCAGAGAGTGCCACTGCAGTTGCCGGATCCGAGTTTTATGATTATGACGGATGCCAGTCAAACAGGTTGGGGTACAATATTGATCCCAACGGATTCGAAGTGCCAGGGTCTTTGGGTTCCACAGTTTCTAGGCAAGCACTCAACTTCCAGGAAATTATGTTATTTTGGCTTGCACTATGTCATTGGATGAACATTATTCAGAAACGCATGTCCAAATCCTGTCCGATAATACGACAGTAGTTGCGTATCTCCGGAACCAGGGAGGCACTCATTCGATTCCGTTATTCAATTCAACGGAAAGAATCCTTCTGTTTGTACTAGAACACCAAGTTCTACTTTCGGTCTGTCATATTCCGGGTCGTCTGAATGTATTAGCAGACTCCCTTTCACGTAAGGGTCGCTTGTTGCCGTCAAACAAACAAGTATTCAATCAGATTTGCTATCAATGGGAGCGCCCAATGATAATTTATTTGCGACACAACTCACTATTCAATTGCAGACGTATGTGTTTGCATTCCCTGAGCTTATGTTGTTAACGCTCTATTGATCTAATAGGACGGAATGATAGGATATGCGTATCCTCCAGCGCTGTTGATTCAGCAAGTATTGCTAAGATAAGCATCCACAATACAATTCTGTTGATAGCATCTCTGTCTTCACAGAGACCGTGGGTAAATTTACTCGGGTGTCTACTGTGGGACTTACCGCGAAAACTTCCTCCATGAGAGGATCTTCTTTCGCTGGGGAAATCGTGTCAACTTCATCACAACCCGCAAGGTCTCAACCTTCACGTATTCCGTTGTGTTGTCCTTCTTGCATGGCAAGCATTGTACAGGACGAGCTATGGATGCGATTTCTTACTGTAGGAGAACCTCTTCTTCGCTATACTATGCGGCTAAAGTGGAGGCTCTTCCGTCGTTGGTGTAGGGATCAATATGTTGATATTTTTGATCCCTCCATACTAGACATTGCAACTTTCTAGTATACTTGTTTGACAAGATCAACTGCAGTCTGTTACTATTAAGGTTATAGGTCTATGTTATCTCATACCTATGCACTCTATGATAGTTTACAATTGAGTCTTATGTCTCTTTATCTAAGTCAGTTAGAAACTTTTCGATAAATTGACCTAGAATCCTTAGATTAAATTCCTATACGGAATTTAGCTTCGGTTCTTATTTAGCTAAGTAATCATTTGAGCCTCTGGAAACCGTAGTTTTCAAATTCTGACCTTTTAAGACAGTAATTCTGTTAGTCTTCTCTTTTACTGAGGAGTCAGTGAGCTTCATGCACTATCGGTGGACGATTCTCACTTTCGTAGTATCGGAAACTCTACTTCCTTTACTACTTAGGTTGGATTTTTGGTTAAGAGTCATACTCCTAATAGTATCCGGTACCTATTGTTATTAAGGTCCTTCCGTCTTCGTACGGGCATAGGCTTTTACTCTGTCCGGTTAGAGTTTACGTATTTATAAACAGATATCAGTTTATTAGTACGGACGTAAGCTTCTTCGGTTTTTCATGCCTAATAGAAGGACATTACGCTCCATTCTATTGCTAATGGATTCAGTTAACTATCGGTACTGCTTATGGTATATCATTGACTCAGCAGTTTGTGCTTGAGATTTCGTCTCATGAAGTAAGAGCTCTTTATACATCTTGGGCTTACATTAATAGTGTCGCTATTATAGATTTTATGAAGGCTGCTCATTGGGCTCAGCCATCCATTCATGAATTTTTATCTCAGAAATATTGAGTCTTTTTCTGGAGGCCTCCATTGTTAGGTCTATTATCTACTGCTCAGAATGTCATTCACTTAACAGTTGCTACTATAGCTAGGTAGGCTTTCTGTGCCGGCAGTGACTCTGTCCTGCTGCCCTCTTCGCTCTGGGCTATTTGACCCAGGGCAAGGAGAAGGGGGGGGGGGGAGGGTGTTCCCTTGGGTCACCTGTTTTATTATGAAAACAAGGGGATACCTCCTCCGGAGTTAGTAATTCAGAGCTGTTACTGGGATGGTTTTTAAGTGATAAGTTTATGTTTTTAAAATTCATTCAGGTCATAGTTTTTAAAGTATAGCTTTTGAATATATCACGTGTCAAACGGGCGTTATTATACAATCCTCAGACACTTTTAAGGAGTATAAAGAGTCTCTATTCTCTAGACTAACTTTATTTATTGGCTTACTTTAAAAATTATTAGTATAAGGATTATACTGGATATTGATAGAGTACATGGATGTTATGATGCTCAATTTTGAAGGTGTTGTGTCTTTCTAATTTATCATAAATAAGAAAGATACATGTAAGGCCTTATACTCCTTTTCCCCTCGAGGGGATGACTCTATTTTATATAATTGAGCTTATTTGAACTTGCTCTATGTCCTAGGACCTCCAGCCTTTTTACTATTCAGCTATGTCTGGGTCATTGGTACAGTATAAAAATGTTAAAAAATTTATAGTAATTTATATATTTTTTATACTTACCAATGACCCAGACGGGGATGGCCCTCCCAGGAGATGGGAACTCATACCTCCCTGCTGAGTACATAGCGCTTACCAGGCACTGGTTATAAGAATGATTAATGGCGCCAATTTCGGGACCTCCTTGACACTGCGCATGCGCAGTAGAGGTGAAGTATGGAGGGCCATTCAGGACATGTTTTCTTTGGTTTTAGATGCAAATTTTGGGGATTGGGGGGCAAAATTTGTGTTTGGCCCTATATTTTTAAGAGTTAGCACCAGCTATGTCTGGGTCATTGGTAAGTATAAAAAATATATAAATTACTATAAATTTTTTAACTTTCAGCCACATTCTCATTGTATATTATTTACTATTCTGTTTTCGCGAATGTTTTGTTTGCGACATCGTGTCATCGCGATTCGACAATGAATTTTTCGGTTGATAAAAATTTAATTGTTATTGGAGTTCGGTGTCGGTCATCTGGGTTCTGCCACCTTCTCTCGTAGTTGAGGGTGTTCTTCTACTTTCTGTTTCTGTTGAGTTCACCTTTTTCTTCTACTGCTCTCACCTCTGTTCTTTCCAGTTCGGTTCCTTTAGGACAATTCCTTTTGCCTTCGCCATTGGTGTGCGTTCTCGTGTCCGTTTCGTCCGCACCCGCTGGGAGATGTGCAGCTCCTCCTGCCCCTGGGGGGGGGGGGGATACTGTCGTTTCGGGGCTCTACCACATCTGGTGTGAGTTTGACCCCCTCCGTGGGGGATGTGCAGCTCCGTTTCGGGGTTGCCCGATTCGACGCTATCGTTTTGGGGTCGCCCGATTCGACCACATCTGGTGAGAATTGCTCCCCCTCCGTGGGGGATGTGCAGCTCCTCCCGCACCAGCGGGTGGTGGGGACCGCTGTCCTTTCGGGGCTTCCCGATTCGACCATGTCTGGTGAGAGTTATTCCCCTTCCATGGGGAATGTGCAGTGTTTTACCGTGGTGGATACTGCAGGAGCTGTTGGATTTCTGGTGTAGAGATGCCTGGTTCCGTGACTATGCGCCCTCTCCAGTCGACATCTGAGGCTGTCACTAGGGTTGTGACTCCTCCTTTGGAGGCCGAGCTTGGTGGCTCTCTCCGCTTTTCCCCCAGTTCCAACAGCTCCCGTCATATCTGCTGCTACTGCTGTTCCGTCTACAATGTCATTGGGCACCGTTTTTAGCCAGCCTCGGCTTCTCCCTGCCAGGGTCTGCAGGGATGTCTGTAGTGTGGTTGTGGAGTTTCGGCCTCAGCCTTCCCAGACTTCCACTTGGCGAAGTCAGATGGGGCTATCGACTGAACCCCCTACTGTGTCCTCTCAGCCATTGAGCACAGTAGTTTTATACCTGCAGTGGTCTGCTGCGGTGTCTGGTTGTGTAGACGTGGGGGTATCGGCCTCAGCCTTCCCTGACTTCAACTCGGCAAAGTTGGAAGTGGCTGCCGGCCGGACCCTCTCCTGTGGTCTCTGCGCTGTCGAGCACCACAGTTGTCATTGGATTCTGACTGAACCCCCTACTGTGTTCTCTCAGCCATTGAGCACAGTAGTTTTATACCTGCAGTGGTCTGCTGCGGTGTCTGGTTGTGTAGACGTGGGGGTATCGGCCTCAGCCTTCCCTGACTTCAACTCGGCGAAGTTGGAAGTGGCTGCCGTCCGGACCCTCTCATGTGGTCTCTACGCCGTCGAGCACCACAGTTGTCATTGGATTCGGTTGTTCTTAGTGGGACACTATGAACTCCGTGGCGTTTCCGTCCACTCATTCTGGCCACACGACCAGTTTTGGGGGACCAACGTCTTTTGTGCAGCCTGGACCTTCTGCCCTCATGAGTTCCTGCTATGTTGATCCTCGGGTGTGTCACACCCCTATACCCGTCTGCCTTCAGACGTTTTGGCTGCCGCCCGTTGTCCCACGTCGGGTGTTTTGGAGGATCGTGACCCTTTGCTGGTTAAGAGGGTAAGAGTTGAAGCTACTTTGCCGGTTCGTTCCCCTGTCGAACCGGCCAGTACGGGCAGTGAGCTTAGGGAGGCCCTCTCCTTACTCACTCAGGTTCTGTCAAAGAGCCTTCCCGTTGCTTCCAGCGAGGCAGCGAGTGGTTTCCAGGCGCTCCCTATGGCGCCGCCTCCCGGGATTGGAAACAGGCCGCTTTCTGATCCCTCTGGTGTTCCGACACCATGGGAGGCGTCAGCTGGTTTGCCCACAATGGGCTATCTGTCTTCCGACTGGGGGGAAGAGTCAGACATGCTTGATGTCGAGAGCCAGCAGTCTTCGGACTTGGGGTAGCTCTTGATTTCGTGTTTGGGTTCCTTCCGGTAACACGCGCCAACACCCTATGGCGCAACCCGCTTCTGGGTGTCTTCGACCGTGCCCGTCGGTACAGTTGGTTGAAGCATTTTCAGCCTTGGACTCCAAGCTAAGTTCCAAGGCTATGAAGGCTCCGTTCTTCACCAGGGTTGACACCTTTTTGTCTCCAGCGCGTTATCGTTCCTACGATTCCGCCAATCCGTCGGTCTACCAGACTTTGACGGTTTTGGATCAGAACTCCAATTCCCTCGGGCTTTCCAAGTCCAAGTCTGCCGTCATTCCGATGACGACTCTGGAGTCCACATTGGGCTTATCGAGAGAGATGCTTGGTTTGTTTTCTCTCTCCAGTCACGGCGTCTCAGCTTTAGCTGCTTATCTGCCTCCAGATAAGTTTGACGAGGTACAGGCTCCTTTGCGTGTGCTGTCCAAGGCGCTCGTGCATCTTACTCACACGCATGCCTGTAACACGGCTAATCTGGAATTAGTTCAAAGGGACTCTATGCTGGACACAGGCCGATCCCTTCCTGAGGAGCAGTGCGCTACTCTTCGATCTGCTTTTTTGGCAGGTCCACAACTTTTCCATGGTTCTGTGTTGACGGTCCGGGATGACGTCCTACGTCATTCCAACAATCAGCTGCTGTTTCTTCAGCTTGATCAGCCTTCCAGGGTAGGCACGGGCCGTTCCAACCCTAA
This sequence comes from Pictodentalium vernedei, assembly GCA_031216915.1. Taxonomy (NCBI): domain Eukaryota; kingdom Metazoa; phylum Mollusca; class Scaphopoda; order Dentaliida; family Dentaliidae; genus Pictodentalium; species Pictodentalium vernedei. Next base: position 254,916,529 of record CM062294.1, read on the forward strand.
CAAGTACCCTCTGCTTCCTCTGCGAAGCAAAGGGGCTGATCCTTCTGCCACCGCTTCTACTTCTTACTCAAGGGGTAAGGGTAAGCGTCGGCAGTCTTGAGGGAAGTCCCAGGATTCTTCATTCAGTAGAGGAGGTGTTTTCTCCTCTCGCGAGCCTCGTCGGGGTTCGAAATGAAGGTCCTTTCCTCGACTCGTCCCAGGTTGGAGGAAGGACAGCAGAGTTCGCAGACCGTTGGGCCACCATCACATCCGATCCTTGGATGTTAGATGTTGTTTGGTCCGGCTGCGAATATCCTTCCGACGGCACCCCACTCTGTCCAGGGTGCCTCTTCCAACCCCAGTTCCTTCAGACATTTTACGTCGGGAACTTTTGTCCACGGAGATAGACAATCTCCTGACAAAGGGGGCGATTGAGGTCATCAAGAACATTAGGTCAGTGGGTTTCTATTCCCGCCTGTTCTTGGTGCCGAAGAAGGATGGCCGACTCCAACCGGTTATTGATCTGAGTTTCCTGAACCAGTCTATCATTGCTCCCAAGTTCAGCATGGAGACTTTCAGGTCGGTCCTCCGTTCAATTCACCAGGGAGATTTTGCTTGCAGCTTCGACCTGCGAGACGCTTACTTTCACGTTCCGATTCATTGGGCGTTACGGAAGTATCTCAGGTTCGTTTTTCTGGGGCGAGTTTACCAGTTCAAGGCCATGCCTTTCGGCCTCAACCTGGTTCCTTGGGCCTTCACCAGACTGATGTCGCATGTGATAGCTTTCCATCGCACACAGTCCATGGTGTCTACTCTGGCATATCTGGACGATATCCTCCAGGGGCATTCCAATGCTGCCTTACAGGAGTCGGATGTCGCCACTCTGTTGAGCTGTCACGTCGCTAGGTTTCAGAGTCAACAAGGAGAAGTCGGACCTGGTCCCTTCTCAGTCGTTTTATCATCTGGGGATGGCTTTCCGCACACAATTCAATTTGGTGGCGGTTCCCCAGGCCAAGGCTGTGATTCTCTCAGCTTTTGCTCCGACTCTGTCCCAGTCCACATCCGCGACGGCTCGGAGTATTCTCCGGCTAATCGGTTTCTGCTGTTCAGTGACGGATCTCATTCCTCTAGGTCGGCTGCGTGTCAGACCTCTCCAACACTTTCTGCTCAGTCGTTGGAGGCTGAATGTAGATTTTCTGGATCTGGTGCTTCAGTTTCCAGAATATCTTTATCCTCACTTTCTCCTCTGGGCGGATGTCCAGTGGCTTTCGAAGGGTGTTCCGTTGGACTTACCCACGTCCGATCGCGTTCTGACGGCAGATGCCAGCGATCTCGGATGGGGTGCGACGTTGGATCCTCTAGGTCTTTCCATTCACGGGATGTGGGACCAGGATCATGCAGCTCTACACATCAACCAGAAGGAGCTTCTTGCTCTTCTTCTGCGTTTCAGGCAGTGGATCCCTCACCTGTCGAATCGCCAGGTCCTTCTGTTGTCCGACCATTCGACGGTGGTTGCTTACATTCGGAACCAGGGCGGCACGCACTCTGTTCCAATGTACTAATTGGCTTGGGATCTTATACTGCTCGCTCAGGATGTCCACGTCGGGGTGGCTGTTCGTCACATTCCCGGTCGCCTGAACGTCCTAGCCGACTCCCTGTCCCGTCGGGGCAGAGTCATTTCCACCAAGTGGATGCACCACATGGCGGGTTCCATCGATCTCTTGTGACTCGTTGGAACCATCCGGTGGACACTTTCGTGTCCCCGTGTCCAGATGCTCTGGCTTTCGCCGTGGACGCTCTGGCCCTCCTTTGGGATGGTCTTGTTGGCTACGCCTTCCTGCCGGTTCCGATTCCGCCTCAGGTTCTCACCCAGATATGAACCTGCAGTCGTCGAATCCTTTAGATCACACCCGTCGCCTCGGTGGGTGTGGATCAATCTCCTCCACTCTCTGTTAGCGGCGGTTCCGGCAAGTCTCCCTCTACCTCGCGACTTTCTTTGCCATAGTCGCCCGAGGAGGTTTTCAAGTTGACCCGACTTCATTGTGCCTTCGCTCATGTCTTTTATCGGGTCCTGTCTCCTCCGTAGTGGTTTTTCGAGACACGCAGTGGAGTTGCTTTTCTTCTTCAAGGAGGCACTCACTCCAAGTGGAAGGTTCTTCTGTCGATGGTGTGCGATCACTCTGTTGCTTCTGTCACTCCTTCGATCACACCGCTTGCGGAGTTTCTGGTATATGTTTGTTTCTGGGGGTCTCCAGCAATGGGTACATGTCCATGCTTCGGAGACATTTTTTCCTATGTGATACCGCATTGTTTCGACACTCATCCTTGCCTCTCCAAGCTTGTTCAGCTCTTTTCCTTGAAAAGGCCTAGGACTTTGCAGTTTACTCAAAGATGGTCACTTTCTTGGGCACTGCTCTGCTTGGGGGTGGGGGGCATTCACGCCTTTATCCTGGATGAATATGCGTTTTCCCACGTGCCAGATCTCTCCTGCATCCATTTCTTGATGGACTTGTCTTGCTATTCGTGCAGCTTCCGCTCGTCTAGCTACTGGTGATTGTATTACCAATTGTTTTTTCTGCCACGAGGTGCATGCATTGTCTTCCTCTTTTAATAACTCTGTCATGTTGTCGGATGACTTGTTATACTGGCAGCCTTCTGGAGAAATGCTACATTCTCCTTTTATCTGCGACATTTGCAGGAGCCGACAGAGAACCTTGGGGCCCTCTTTCTTCGGCTCAGGCTGTTGTCTATCCCAGCCTTTCAGCTTTTTTCAGGGTCAGTTCCAGCTTTGTGCTGTTACTGCCCTTTCTGTCTGTGCGTCACACTTCACCATACGCCTCATCTTTCATTGTCTTTTCTAATGTTTGTGATGCTATGGTTTGATAGGCCTAGGGATCTCTTCCTCTGTCCACGGTCCCAGTGCTATTGAGTTATGTGTGGGTTGGTTATGTGATTCCCTCCAGCCTTTTGTCTATTCAGCCTGTAGTAAACAATTGAGGTAGGTTGATAAGAAGTATAAATTTTATAGTAAATTTCCTTTCTTATTATACCTACCGAAATTGTTTACATGGAGGCCCTCCCGTCTTCTTATTCGGGTAAGAATCCTTCCTCCTCGCTGATCACATAACTCCTGTGTTGTTCGGAATCAAAAGAATGACGAATTGACGCATTGCGCACTGTTTTACGGAAGTCGTGGATTTGTACTATGGAAGAGCGTCCCATGCTGGGTGTGCGCCGATGGCGCTCGACCCAGTTTTGGGTTATTTTTTTGTGGTGTTTTTACACCACTTTTCTTTCCCAAATCTTGGGAAAAATTAAAATAGAGAGTATTTTATCTGAGTTAGGTTCTTCCACTGTAGTGCAAGCCTGTAGTAAACAATTTCGGTAGGTATAATAAGAAAGGAAATTTACTATAAAATTTATACATCCACATAATACAGATACAGGTTAAAATTGATAGTGGGCTTGATCCAATATTTTTGGGCAGACTTATGGCCCTTTTATGACTTAGAGGTCCAATATTTTGGGGCAGACTTATGGCCCTTTTATGACTTAGAAGACATGTTGATATTGGTTTCCAGATGGTAACTTGAGTTTTGGGTGTCCAATTCCAATCAGACTTGGAATAGAGCTCATTTATTTATTTATTTATTTATTGGTGTTTAAGGTCACATATTTCTGCACAATGGCTAACCATGACCGTGACCGTGAGCTCACTGTAAACAATATACCACGCAGGTTTGATTTTGAATGTGGGGCATTAGTGTCCCATGGACTCATTTGGTGGCCTGCTGTATTGGTGCTATAGTTTAATGGAGATCAGATATTTAATAATTCAGTATCAACAAAGATAAATGACTAGAAACTGAAGCTTGGCAGTGGGGGGGGGGGGGGGGGGGGGGGGGGAGGGGCGTAGCCACCCTTGGCATTGCACTTGTTTCAATTTTTTTTTAAACAAGGCAACCAGCATCCATCTTTGATTTGGCATATAAATTGTCAACATTTCCTTTGGCACACACACCCTCTGGGGTGCATCTCTCACTCAATCTTTTTCAATTCTCTTATGTGGCTTTAGGGTGATGTCTATATGGGAGTTATCAATTTTTTTTTAATTTTGCTCAAAAACATAGCCACCTACAGCCATCTCAGATTTTGCCATTAAATTGTCTACAAATCCTATAGCACATCATACAGGTGGTATATCTCCTCTTTAATCTTTTTCAGATTTTGTATGATTCTGATGGCCTCTTCAAAAAGTTTCCAATTTTTAGCTCACCTGAGCGAAGCTCAAGGGGAGCTTAACTAATCACTTTCTGTCCGTCGTCCGTCGTCCGTCGTCCATCGTCCGTCGTCCGTCGTCCGTCGTCGTCCGTCCGGCGTTAACTTTACATTATCGACTTCTCCTCCTAAACCACTAGCCCAATTTTATTCAAATGTTGGCTAAATGTTTATTACCTAATGCCAATTCAGATTTGTTCAAATGAAGTTGCCCCTCCTCCTGGGTGGTGCCACACCCCCAAGGGGCACCAAAATCTTTGTAAATCTTCTTCTCATGAACCAGCAGTAGCAGAGACTTGATATTTGGTGTGCAGCTTCCTTTTGAGGTGTAGACTCAGATTTGTTCAAGAGAAGTTTGTGGGGCTATACTTGACGTTGTTATGAGAGGGGCAAAATTTTTTGCCCCGCCCAAAATTTCTATTTTCCAAACTGAGAGGCTGATTTGAACCAAATTTTATGTGAGGGCTTATTGGGTCATGAGTACTTGATTTATGCAAAAAAAAGTTTTCCCGCAGCCCCGTGGGAACCACAGGAGCTAAAAATAGAAAAAATTTAAAACGCCCATATCTCCAAAACTGCACGGCACTGAGAATTTTTATTTGGTGTGCAGCTTCCTTAGGACCAACAGAAAGGATTGGTAAAAAAAAATTGCCATCGGTTTTATCATAGGGTACAGTTTTGGGACTTTGAAAAAGTGCTGAGTCAGCACTTTTTAACACTGTAGGCAATGGGAAAAACATTAAAAAATCTTCTTCTCCAGATCCAGCAGGCAGAATCTTTTGATATTTGGTATGCAACATTGTAGGGTGGATCTGATTCAAGTTTGTTCAAATCGGCCCCCTGGGTTCATATTTGGGCTCAGTATAGGAGCCCGATTTCGAACTTAGTGCATTTAGGCAAATTTCTTAAAAAATCTTCTTCTCCAGATCCAGAAGGCAGAATCTTTTGATATTTGGTATGCAACATTGTGGGGTGGATCTGATTCAAGTTTGTTCAAATCGGCTTCCTAGATTCATATTTGGGCTCACTATAGAAGCTCGAATTTGAACTTAGTGCATTTCATGCAAATTTCTTAAAAAATCTTCTTCTCCAGATCCAGCAGGCAGAATCTTTTCATATTTGGTAAGCAACATTGTGGGGTGGATCTGATTCAAGTTTGTTCAAATCGGCCCCCTGGGTTTATATTTGGGCTCAGTATAGGAGCCCAAATTTGAACTTAGTGCATTTCAAGCAAATTTATTAAAAAATCTTCTTCTCCAGATCCAGCAGGCAGAATCTTTTGATATTTGGTATGCAACATTGTGGGGTGGATCTGATTCAAGTTTGTTCAAATCGGCTTCCTAGATTCATATTTGGGCTCACTATAGAAGCTCGAATTCGAACTTAGTGCATTTCAGGCAAATTTCTTAAAAAATCATCTTCTCCAGATCCAGCAGGCAGAATCTTTTGATATTTGGTATGCAACATTGCGGGGTGGATCTGATTCAAGTTTGTTCAAATCAGCCACCTGGATTCATATTTGGGCTCACTATAGAAGCTCGAATTCAAACTTAGTGCATTTCGGGCAAATTTCTTCAAAAATCTTCTTCTCCAGATCCAGCAGGCAGAATCTTTTGATATTTGGTATGCAACATTGCGGGGTGGATCTGATTCAAGTTTGTTCAAATCGGCCCCCTGGATTCATATTTGGGCTTAATATAGAAGCCCGAATTCGCACTTAGTGCATTTCAGGCAAATTTCTTCAAAAATCTTCTTCTCCAGATCCAGCAGGCAGAATCTTTTGATATTTGGTATGCAACATTGCGGGGTGGATCTGATTCAAGTTTGTTCAAATCGGCCCCCTGGATTCATATTTGGGCTTAATATAGAAGCCCGAATTCGCACTTAGTGCATTTCGGGCAAATTTATTAAAAAATCTTCTTCTCCAGATCCAGCAGGCAGAATCTTTTGATATTTGGTATGCAACATTGTGGGGTGGATCTGATTCAAGTTTGTTCAAATCGGCTTCCTAGTTTCATATTTGGGCTCACTATAGAAGCTTGAATTCGAACTTAGTGCATTTCAGGCAAATTTCTTAAAAAATCTTCTTCTCCAGATCCAGCTTCAGAAACTTTTCATATTTGGTAAGCAACATTGTGGGGTGGATCTGATTCAAGTTTGTTCAAATCGGCCCCCTGGGTTTATATTTGGGCTCCGTATAGGAGCCCAAATTTTAACTTAGTGCGTTTCAGGCATATTTCTTAAAAAATCTTCTCCAGATCCAGCAGGCAGAATCTTTTGATATTTGGTATGCAACATTGTAGGGTGGATCTGATTGTGATTCATGAACATATTTATTTGTAAAGTTGATAGAATCTTAGACAAAATTTGCAGAAAAGATCTACTATAGAAGGGGGTGGTATCCAGGGTGAACCGTTTACCCAAATCTAGCAGTACTAATGCATTATTCACACAAATCTTCGTTCAAATTTTATGACCCCTCATTGGAACACACGCATTCAGCTCATTCCAACAAAGGTCATATGCCATGTTTTCGAGACAAAGGAATAAAAATTTTAGTTATTCATGAAATTTTTAGGCAACTGTTGTCTGTTATTCACATTGCTTCATGAAATTTCAGTACTTTTAGAAGTTACCTCAGTAATCAAGGGTTAATTCCCCTTAATTAAATGTCGCCTCTAAAAAACAACCACTTTGCATATCTTACCTTTTTACCAGCATAACTGCCAAAACTTGTCAGCATTCTTCGCAAAAATCGCTATTCAAATTTTAATTTTTGTCTCTTAAACATACATGTACTTATCGCTTGTAAATACCCCATTGGAATGAGCTTTTTGAGCTCATTCCAATGAGAGGTCGCACACCATGCTTTTTGAGTCAAAAAAGCAATTTTTTTAGTTATTCCAGAATTTCGTACGTAAAACACAGCTTTATGACTTCACATTAAAATGAGCTCTCTAAGCTTGTTCCAATCAACATTCACGCACTATGTCTTTCACACAAAAAATAAAATTTTCCATTTATTCAGGAATTTTGTTTGCAAGAACACTCTTACCCCCCCCCCCCCCCCACAAACACACACACACAAACACACACACACACACACAAACACAGACACACACATCTAAAAGTTCGTCAGCAAAAAAACAGTTACTTCAATTTTTAAATGCATTATAGGAACAACTTGCCTAATCAAATTTAAATACTTTTGCATCATTCTGTATCTAGAACAAACCATTTACCATATCTTTACGCAAAATTCTCCAGCATCATTCACAAAAAAACACCATTATTTATATATTCACATTTCTGTCTCAAAAATATACCTGATCTTCCCATACCCCTATTGGAATAAGCTGTTTGAGCTTGTTCCAATGATGATAAAAAAAAATAAAATTTGTGAAAATTTTTGTTTTCTTGCATGCAAATATATACATGTAGCACATGGAAGATATCCACAGTTGGGGAGAGATGTCCAAGGCTATCTCTTCACATTCCTTGTTTGTGCTTCATGCTAAACCAGTTTGTCTGCAGAGATAAATTTGCTTTATTTAAAAATCATTGGAGATTGGCCACACACCAATGATTTTAAATAAAACTAATTTTAGGTAACAAATGCTGAACTTCAAACAAAATCTATTCACTCAACCAGTTAATGTTGATGAGGCATGACATGGTGAAGGTGACCTAAAATACTTCTTAGAGTCACTTTGTCAGGTGAGCGATTAAGGCCACGTGGGGCCTCTTGTTTTTAAAATATGGCCACAACTGGCCATCTTGGATTTTGAAATTAAAAGGGTCACAGTTCATTTAGCACATTCTACAGGTCACTTTTCATATCAAAATTTTTCCACTTCTCATATGTCGCTTCATGCACATGCTTGCCCACGCACTCAAAAAAAACACACATTTCACTCATGTGCAAAAACACACACATACACACACACATGCATGCACAGTGCTACCATAAGTGATGACAAATGAGTTTTCTACATGACTCTCCGATGTCACTGCATGATTGCATGGAATGTTTTGTCAATGTTATACAGTGATACACAACTTTTTCAAGAACTATGCATTGTTTAACTGGTAGAGTCCTGGAAGCCCATTACTGGGCTTTATTCTGAAGTGCAGGTATTCTAACTTAAAGGCTCAGTTTTTCTGTGGATATGTTCCATTTTATCTTTCGATTGAAACTATTTTGCCTGTTCAGATTTTCTTTGTTAAAAGTTATGGGAGAGTGCCTATAGGCACTCTCCCATAAATTGTAACAAGGAGAATACATGTGCACAAATTTTGGCAACCAAAAATAATTCAACACTTTAAAAAGCTTGCTGATAATTCAATGTTTACTGTAAGGTCATTAAGAGTTAAGTAATTCTTAGGGATTTGCTTTTTATACCCTCACAATGAATTGGGGGGGGGGGGGTGATTATACTGGAATCATCTTGTCCATCTCTCATCCATCCATGCATATGTCCGTCTGTCCATTCCATCTGTCCTTTTGTCGACATAATTTTGTACAGAGATTTTCTCAGACTTCTATGAACCATTGTCCTTTAAACTTGGTATGAATGTTCACCACCATGGGAACCTGTGCACCTACTATTATAGTTCCAGTCAGACTGTTTTTTTCAGAGTTATACCCCTTTTTGACCTGTCTTAGAATGCTAGAGTTTTGTCCAGAGATTTTCAAAGATGTTTATAGGTCAATTCCTTTTGAACTTGGTATGGATGTTCACTATCAATGGGAATGTGTGCACCTGGCGATTATATTGCATTGAGGAGTCTGACAGTTGCTCACCATTGCTCAGTGGTTCTCTTTGGTTGTTCCAGCGTTTCCTCCAACTGTAGAACTGTCCAACATGTGACCCTGGCTATCAAAGGTGTCGTTTAACTCCAATATATAAATAATAGATAATTTTCTTTAAAAAACTTATAATTGCTTAAAATCTGCTTCTTTTCAGTTTCCAACATTTAAGAAAAGGGGTATATTGGTCATTGACTATTAATCACATTATATCTTCATTATCTTTCTCAGAATAGTTTCTGATACCATATGCTTGACAGCCTAATCAGTATTGGGTAAAATAAAAATCTCCAACTTTGGAATCTGTTTTCACTATTAATGGACTAGTTTTCCATAAAATGCAAATAGTTCCTAGGAAAATATGTGAACAGAATTATGTGGTCATAAGCAGAATTACTTCAGTTAACAGTGATATACCATTATCTAAATTTAATGGTGCTTACATATATGGTTTTATTAAGTTGGTTTGTTATTAAGAGTTTTACAACATTTTCAACACTATATATCAAGTGGAGAATCTGTTCGTCAGTCTCAGTTTGAGTAAAGTATACATCATGAGAACTATCATGTTGATTGTTAAAATAGGCTGTGATTTATTTTGATGAAATTTTCAATTTTACTCCTGGAAGTGGGGCATTGTCTTTTTACTGTGGTAAAAAAGTTCTGCTGCACTGGTAAAAATGGGATTTGATTGCCTGCATCTCTTGTGGAAGTCCTCTAATGTGGACATTGCAGGTATAAATGACTGGCTAAAGTTGACTTCATACCCAAATGAGAGTCATGATATAGCCATAGATGCTGAAAGTGATCTTGAACACCAATAATTAAATAAATTTTATTTTTAATACTGTCAATTTATTTGAAAGCAATTCATCACCTCCTTAAGAACTTTCATTTTGTTCAGAATTATATTTTTTATTTTTCAAAATCTAATTACAGTCCTGATCACTGGCAGTTTTGGATGAGCTATCTTGACTCATGGGATAAACTTATTGAGGCAAAATGGACTCCAGATAAAGAAGAAGGGTGAGTTTACCGTTAACTTGAAAAGTTAAAGTTTACATTGATAGTTGGGAGTTGGTTCATCAAAATTATTCAGTTTAACTTCTTGGAGACTGCTTATGAGCACTCTCAAACGAAAGAGAACAAAGAAACCTGAATGTCAAAAGTATTCCCAAACAAGCACACTAAGTTTCCAAGCGATTCAATCATAAATGTGTCCTGCAGGGTGTGTCAGAGGAAATATTGATGCACAACTGCACTATGTTCATGAAAGTTCATTGCCAATGGCAACATTTTTTGACGGGCAAGGAAGAAAATTAATAGTTCCTATCTAGAGGTCACTCCAAACAAGCATACCAAGTTTCAAAGTGATCCGATCATAAATGTGCCCTGCAGGGTGTGCCAAAGGGAAATATTGATGCATAACTGCACTTAGTTCATCAGAGGTCATTGCCAATGGCAACATTTTTAGCTGCGACTAGCAGCTCAATAAGTAGCAATGTCGGTCTGTTGGTCTGTCTGTCGGTCTGTCTGTGACCAACAAGTTTCAAAACTCAATAACTTTTGAAATACTTGATGGAATGACTTTATATTTGGCATGTAAGTGTATCTTATTGATGTCTAGCCACTGTTCAATGCATGCGTTGTTCCAAATATTTTTCTTGGAGTTATGGCAATTGATGAACTTACAATTTTGTGAGATTGCACCACCCGTCGCAGCTACGGCATTGATGTCACGATTTTTTGACGACCAATCGTTTGTAGAGGACCCTCCCTGCCAAGTTTGTTTTCATGTCGCTCAGTAGTTCCAGAGAAGATAACAATGTGATTTCCCATAGGGTTTTCTATAGTAACTATAAGCTGCAATTGAAGCCATGTTTGCAACACGATCTACATTAAATGAGCATCGTTGGTAGAGGGGTTCCCGTCATCAACTATGCAAAGTTTCAAAACATTTGTCCTTGTGGTTTCAAAGAAAAAGATTTTTCAAAATCCACCAATCAGAATCAAAGAATGCCTCTGGCGCTACGTATACAAACCCATGGGAACAAAATGAGGATCGTTTGTAGAGGACCTTCCATAGACTATCCCTGCCAGGTTTTGGTACATGTCACTTCAGTAGTTCCAAATGTGATTTCTCATAGGGTTTCTATAGTAACTGTAAGCCACAATTGCAGCCATGTTTGTAACCCAAGGGGGGTCCCAGTCATCATTTATGTGAAGTTTCAAAATATTTCACCTGGCAGTTTCAGAGGAGAAGATTTTTGAAAATCCACCAACCAGAATCAAAGAATGCCTCTGGAAGCCATGTTTTTCATCCGATGGGAACAAAATGAAGATTGTTTGAAGAGGACCTCTCATAGACCATTCCTGCCAAGTTTGGTTCACACCAACTCAGCGGTTACAGAGAACAAGATGAAAATGTGAAAAGTTTACGGACGACGACGCACTCCAAGCGATGTGAAAAGCTCACATGGCCTTTTAGACCTGATGAGCTAAAAAGGAGATGTAATTATGAAATAATAATATAAAGCACTGAAATAAAGTGCAAATTGGTTTAATGCTACAAACACTACAACAATTTCCTACCACAAAATTTCTAACTTTTAAGCATAATATACAGTGGAATATTTAGTGAGGTACAAGTAAATGCCATTCAAAATCCTGACAATACAAGTGAAAATCAAAGCACCCTCTGGACTCTGAAGTTTTCATTTAGGGATCTAGAAACCAACGCTTGATGAAAAAGTATATAGCTCATAGCTCACAGTGTTTATTCCAGCCAATCAGATCATCTAAAAACTAGGGTTTACCGGGAATTCCTCATTGACGTAATCAACTTTGTGTCATTCACTGTAACATGATGCTAACACTTCAAAGTATGGACATTCTTTCAGAAATTTAGTGTCAATAAAGTCCACATCGATATTAAATTTATCGGATTTAAAAATTAAACTGGCAAAACTTAACATGGATTATCAACAATTTGTCTCACAATAGCTTGATCCAGAGCGGAGTTTAGGTCCATTTCATGAAATAATATGCGAGCATAAAGTCAAAATTACTGTCCATTTCATGAAATAATATGCGAGCATAAAGTCAAAATTGCTGCCCATTTTTGTGATATAAACAATGAATACAAAGGATAACAGGTACTGAGAAACGTTACGTGTCCCTTGCAGAACAATATTTCAGTGGCATGATGTATACGACTAAAAAATAGTCTATTATGAAAAATAATAGTAGACTATAGCACCTTACGACGGTTATTCGATTAATTAAATAGTGGAGGCAGCCCTAGTGTTTACAGATTCGGTTCCTGAAACTCTGCAATCGTTGACGTAAACTAAAAAAGTAAATGCTTTTTTCCCACATGCGCAATTGATTGTTCACCGCAAATTGTAATTATGCGAGCGATGGTGCGTGAGAGTGATTGCGTGCCATTAAAATGAAGGTCTGGTTCAGACATGTTAACTTAACCTTCCAAAATTTTTTTCAGGGAGATTGAAGAAAATTTTCAGGGAGATGACATGATTTTCAGGGAGATTTTTTTTTGCGTGTAGAAGCCACGTGTAGATCAATTTTAAATACAAATTAATAACAAATACCCCACCCCCACACACACAGACATAACAGAAAACAGTCCAACAACAATACATCAAAGGAACATACGCCAACGTTCTACTAACCGGACCTGTTAACCTCTCGAGGTGACTGTCGGTGAGATTTTGATGAGCTCCCAGTGAGACTCGGATGCTTGTCAGTGAGATTTTTGCACGTGGGCAGCACATCAATAATTTCCATGTTACCACCCCCCCCCCCCCCCCCCCAAACACACACACACACACATACATTAAACATTCCACCCTAATGTGTTTTATTTGAACAATTTGTCCTTTCAAAAGCCAAAACATAGAAATATAGAGAAAAACAGAAATCAAAAATATGGATGTGGTCATGTGCCAATATCTGAGTTGTTCCAAAGAAATCCATATTTCAATGGTTTTATGTACAAAATGTTTGGAGATATTTTCGACCTTTTCAGCACTATATCAGTTTTGACGCTGTGTTGAAAGTTTTGGATCTATTTGGGAAATTATGGGTACTTGCGGTGACCTGCGGTAACCTGCGGCGATCTGTGGTGTTTAGGCACACCCCGAGCCCGGTTGTTGTGGTAATTCGATCTGCCAAAGCCCAGCGCCCCACCTAACCACACCGGGTACTCACTGGAAGTAGTTGGTCATTTACGAAGGGGATTTGGAATGGGGTGATCATTTTTCAGTGAAACGTGACCATTATGCCACAGCCAGCCCAGGACGAAACATCTCCGGGATATTTAATTTATTTTGTTGTCCATTTATCACAACGAATGAAAAAACATCCAAGTGCCGTAAATTAGCAACTTTTTAGAGATTTTTTTCACCAAAAACATAATTTTTTTCACAGCCTGCTTTAGAAAATTGCGAATCGGAAATTTTTCCCAATATATTGAAAATTACGGCAACTCATATGTTTGAGCCGTTTGTCTGCAAAATTGGCTATAATTATATGAAGTGAAATCCAAAATGCACAATAATAAATTTGTGCGTATTTTTGCACATGTTCGATTGGACAAAATTTATGCATATGGAACTTATTTTTCGATTTGACTGCTACCTGTATACAAGCAAAGGTGTGCCTTTAATATATAATCAATTTCAGCAATTATCCTGCATCTCAAATTCATTTAATCCGCCTGTCAAACGTGTTGCAAATAATCACAACACGGCCATTGACAGAAATGAGATTGGTCACCAGTTCTTACGTAAGTGGTGACGTTTCACACAAACTTAATGATCTTGCCATTGGGAGTAGAGCACATGCTTTTGTATTTGTAAACAAAAGCTGGTGGATTCAGTTTTTGTCTGGTATGTCGACTTTCCGGGAGATTTTGGCCCAAATTGACTCCCGGGCAGGAGGGCGGGAGGGGATAGCTAATTCCGGGAGAATCCCGGGCATTCCGGGGGAGTTAACATGTCTGGTCTGGTTATAAAAAGAGAGCATGCGGCAGCCGAAGGGTCAATGCGGGAAACTGATTTTTTACTTCTTACTTTTTTAGGCCTTTCCTAATGCAACAGCTCAAACTGACTAGCATTGTTCACATATCTCAAACCAGCCCAATGCAAAGCATGCATTCTTTTACTTAAGAAAGCTAATCAACTTGTTCCCATAATAAGAAAGGATTTGACATGAAAGTGCACTGCGTTCGATCTGCTGAGCTTTCTAATAAAGACAGCATAACTGTACTTGATGGAATTGCAATTTGGCAGCAGTCTTCAAAATGTGAATTGTCATTAAGGAAAAGTATTTATCGAATAGAAATAAGGCAAAATCGAACTTTCCCCAAAAATTTCCTTGTATATTGTGGTCTAATAAGAAATTTCTGTCCTTCATTACGTGTACAGTACCCATATGAGACTGATCAATTAATAACCCAGTTATTGATGCTAAATTTAGGTTAGTGCTGTCTATTTATAGAGGAACTATTTATGAGTGGGCGTGTACAATTAATTACTTATCTTCATTGACAACAGAGCAACAATAACAAGAACATTGGCTTTGATATATTTTATTTAATTCAAGTGTTTCAACTTTTAACAAGCGATAAACTATAGAAACATAATACACTGCACATAGAGATTAACATAAATAGATATTTACATAATGAGTAGTCTTTTTTAATCTTTTAACTTCATTTGGTTTCTGATAACAAACATTACAGTACGTTCAACGTGGATTGAAACAAAAACGCCGCCGCGGTGTGTTCTCCACCGTGGAGTTCCAGTGGACCGCGGTGTTTGATCAGTGGAAGACAGTTTTCAAAACACTGTGACCCACCGTGGTCACGAGCGTTAACGATTAGTTAAATTGCTTTTGCATGTCAGTTTCTCTGCTGATTAATAAATACTGTCTTGTGACATCAACTGGCAAGACAACTGCGTTTGTTACTGGTAGTAGATAATTTATTTTAAATTAAACTTGGAATTTGGAGGAGGCAGATGGCGACTATTACTGTGGTTTGAAATTGTAAATTGGGAATAGAACAGTCAGTTCCATTTGGTTATGTACAAAGTCCTCGTCACTTTTGAAACTAAACTGTTGTGTTTGCGCGATCGATTTGATTGAAGAAATAAATAAACCAGACTTGAGAAAAACAACTAATATTCGCAAAGTTCGCAATTTCACATTTTGTTTACAGCTGTATGCCAACACGTGATGAACCGTGTTTTTCTTGGGTGGGGAGTGGGGGCAAAAAAGCCTCCTGCGCCACGAAAGCGCCCACGGCGCACGGCTAATGATCGAAGTGATACCAGTTTACGACATTGAGTCAACTCGACCAGCACATCCTCTTTCCTGTCTTACTCTTGTCGGGCAACGCAATTAAAGATTCTTATAAAAAGGATATAGTAAAAAGAAAATATAGTGTTTTTGAATGGACACCAAAAAGTATCTCACTCGTGACTGAAACTAATGATTATTTCACAGGGGGGGGGGGGGGGGGGGGGGGGGGGGTGTGGATGGGAGATATTTGCATACCGAAACAGATATCCTTCATCCAATTCACAAGGGGTTTGTACATACTTTTATACTCTTTGCATTTGCAAATTTTTCAACGTTCCTCTATACATTGTTGTTATTTGTATTATCAATTGAAATAGCTAAGCCTGTGTGTATGTAAAAATATGTGGGTGAATATAAGGGAGATACCGAATTAAAATATCTGGGAATGTGCCATTCTAAGAGAGAGAGTACACTTCAGTGGGAAAGAGATAGCGAGAGACAGATATACGTGATGGGGGGGGGGGGGGGGGGAGAGAAAGTAAGAAAAAGTGAAAGAATATTTGTACACGAAAGTATACGCAAGTGCATGCGGGTGTATGTCTGCATATTAATCTCTATGTGTGAGGGGGGGGGGGGGGGTCTGCAAGGGTGTGTGTTGGTGTGTGTGCATGTGTTTTGGTTTTTCGGGTTCGGGTTTTTGTTTTTTTTTGTTTTTTTTTATGAACTACTGTAAAAAAGACCTACCTCTGATGAAAATGTGTCTCATAAGCCTCCATAGGCTGGATTTCATATAAACATTTTGTTAATACTCTATGTATATTATGTATGTGTATTGAAATGTGCCACTTAAATAAAATATTCTACTGCTACTACTACATTAATGTAGTCGGGATTGAAGTGATTAATTAAATATAGTAGATTAAACTACCACTTGCACAAGGTGTGAAATAAAATTTGAGTGGCGCGACAAAGCACAGAGCTGTCCTTCAAACCAACATCTGTTTTAACACCTCTGCACATGATAAGCTTGAGAAAAAATAAGAGACAAATCAACATTTTCAATTGCTTTTTATTAATTCAGCAATCATAATTATAACCATATGTAAATAAAATCAATAGAAAATAATATTTTTTTTATTTTTCAATAATGACATGTCGATCGACAAGCCAGACCACCACGCATCATAACCCTAGCTCAAACATACCCCGAAATTTCGTATTAGAATTTTTTGGTTTTGTCCCCCACAGGTGTCTTGAAACCCCAAAAATTAAATAAGTCTTTCAGACAGGAGATTTTAATTCCTCTATCGGAGATTTTCTGGCGCAACCCGCACATCAAAAATTTCAGTGGATTGGCAGTGTAAGATTCAGTCATCCATACCACTCCTAAATGGTGAAGAAAATAGTCCCCCCCCCCTCCCCATCCCCAAAACGAGGCAATTGGACCCCAGACTCCCATAAACCCACACGCACAAATAGGCCTATATTATTGATTGCTTGCCCATCTGTCACCCCCCCACCCCTCCATCTTGGCCAGTTTCCCTTGCTATAGTGCATGCAGGCACTTCAATATTCGGATTCCGAAGCGTCTTGGGCTGAAACGTCCCAGGGTCACCACAAGCATTCCTTTTTCGTTAATGTAGTTTATTTGTGTTAATTCCACTCTCAACATGTACATTTTAACATTCCACTCTGAACTTAACTTTTAAAATCGTAAATCGGGGGCGCGGTGGCGTTGCGGTAACCGGTTCTCGTCAGATCACCGAAGTTAAGCAACGTCGAGCCCGGTTAATCATCGGATGGGTGACCGTCTGTGCGATCAATTCGGACTCCCGCGTTGTGTCCTTGGGCTTAACCCCGATTGGCAACATGGGGGCACGATGACGCCGTGTGCTAAGGCATTGGCCCTACTGCACGTCAATGGTACGCAAGTCTTCAACCAATCTTACCCTGCCTGTGCTGCAGTGCGGAGTTACGATGTCGGGGAGCTGGCAGCTGCTCGTCTTTGCTCGGTGGTTCCTCCGGGTACTCCGGCTTCCTCCACCCGAAAAACTGTCACGGTCATGATTAGCCATTGTGCATAACTATATGACCTTAAACACCAATAAACAAATAAATAAATAAATAAAATCATAAATCGGATTCCCTTCCCCCCAACCCGCAATTTATTCAACATTCAGTACCGGTAACATGATTCTTCTTCGTCAATAGCCACAGTTAGGTAAAAGACCGTTGGGGAAATGTCCAGATATTGTGCTGGTCAAGTTATAATTTTTTTTAACTCACATCCATGATTTCAGTACGGTATATTTATTTTTTCGTAATTCCTCGAGTTCTGAATCGATTTTGATGAACAACATTCGGAATCGCAATAGCTTTTAATAACTTTTTGAAATATTGAACTATCTTTTTAATATTTCAAGTAAAAGCAAAAGTAATTTTTCACTAACTGTGAAAAAATTTGATCTAATTAAGAGCTGGTGACTGAGAGATCAAAAGATAAACCGACGTCAGCCGAACATCCCATCACACAGTTTGACATATTCATGCGAGATTAAAAACACGATTCAAACTCCATATTTTGATCGTTTGTCTGCCATATTAATTCTTTTTATTATCAAAAAACATGTATGGAGCATACGTATTCAATTTATACTTAAGTGCAATACCTAACAATCACTAAACAACAATGAACTGAAACTATTTTTGGTGGAAGAATAAACCTGATTACCGCACTTGCAAAAAACACAAGTTAATTATAGACAAATTGAAGTCACATGGTGGGGTTTTGAGACCCCACCTGGTAGTGTAATTAGTGGGGTCTCAATTTCTGTGTTCATATGGGCAGCGTACACGACATGTTTGTTATTGTGCTAAAAACTTTGAAAGCAGAAAATAGGTAACTGAAGAAGTGTACTCTGATGACGCGATTGTTTCATGACCTGCATAACTTAATCAACCCCCAATGAAAAGCTAGACAAACTATAGATAATAGCCTCATTGAATATTAAATGCATCACATGACCAAACAGTGTGATTTGTTTGGTCAGTATGTGCACTATGTAATGTGAGTTGTAAAACTTCATTCAATAGTAAATATCATAATGTGACATTTTGGTTTCTGACCAGTCTTATTACTGCAACATTTACCCAAAACAAGAACAGGTTGAAAAGGCATGAATTTCTGTAGATGTACTTCCTATGTCAGCATTAATTAAAATAACACAACAGTTAGCGGGTATGCCGTTCACACCTCATTTGTGAGTTTTAATCAGTGCAATGGAATCTTGAATCTTTGCCCGGTAATTTAATCTATTTTCTGGAAAATTTGAGAAACACAAAAAAGAGAGCTTCTTGTTTCCAATTTAGAAGCGCAAAGAAGCATGAGTGTGATAGCACTCCTCAAATCGACACCACTGGTTAATTGAGTTGTAATTAATTGTAACTTCAGCATAATTGAAATGTTGGCATAATAAAAGTGACCTGATCTACCAATAGTACAGTAAAGCTAATAATAGTTACTAACAGACGTAACCTGATTTTGTTGAACATTATTAGCTCACCTGACTGAAAGTCAGGGTGAGCTTTTCTGATCACTTTTGGTCTGTCGTACGTCGTGAAGGTGGTGTTGGGGTCATTTTCTTCCAAGCCACTGGCTGCAGTTCAGTGAAAATTCACATGAGTTGCGGTTATATAGGGGCATATGGGTTTTTCTTCAAATTGGGTTTCTGCTCATATTGAGGAGGGGGTGGGGCCAAAATGCTCAAAATTTAAAAAAAATCTTATTCTCATGAACTAGCCATAGCAGAGACTTGATATTTGGTATGCAGCTTCCATTTGAGGTGTAGACTCAAGTTTGTTCAAGAGAAGTTTGACAGGCAATATTTGCCTTTGTTCTGGGAGGGGCAAGAATTTTTGCCAAGCCCAAAATTTCTATATTTTTATACTGTACCAATGACCCAGACATAGCTGGTGCTAACTCTTAAAATATAGGGCCAAACACAAATTTTGCCCCCCAATCCCCAAAATTTGCATCTAAAACTAAAGAAAACATGTCCTGAAAGGCCCTCCACACTTCGCCCCTACTGCGCATGCGCAGTGTCAAGGACGTTCCGAAATTGGCGCCATTAATCATTCTAAGTTTGGCCCTTCATCAGTTAACATCTGACTGATCTTTGTGCTTATAAATCTCAGTTTAAATGATGCCAGACACATAAATATTAGTGAATTGGTGATTCTAAGGAGGATAGAGAAGGAGGAGAGGAAAGGAATGTGTGACAGAATATTATCAGGGCTGTAACTTAAAATTTTTTAATGAAATTATGTTAAGTTACCTATTTTCAAGGCAGCAGCCATTTTGTTGTCATTCTGATTATTTAGTTACACTGTTTTTTTAAGTGTTTTCCTCTCTCCCTGTCCTTTAAGTTCCCCCTTGCTATTCTCCCATGCTTTTGGCATAGTTTTTGTAATTATTATTACTAAATTTTCTTGGGAGTTTTAGCTGAATAACAGAATGAATTCTGTTCTTTCCCCATGTTTACGTCTTCACCTACGGGTGGTTAGGCGTTGTGTTCTGCATCTACCATCTGATGTTCTGCAGTTTCTTCCCTGGAAGTCTCTGTTTTGCATCAGATAGTGTATTTTTGGTAACTGATTTCGGGCCTGGGTGCCTGGAGTCTTATTTTAGTGTTTTTACACTCATTGTTTACATTTACAACAGCCCTCTGTGTGAGGGGGGGATTTCTAAAAAATAATATCTTGATGTTATTTTAATCATAACTAGATACATTATTATTGTTCGTAAGTGTTGAATAAATTGTTTAAAATATTTTTAAAATTTTTGTCCACACTTAGGCTTGGGATCCATTGGGGCTCAACGTTACTTTTCAGAAACTAGGGCTGTTCTGAAAAAATATTTTTTCAAAATATTTTGATTTCAATTATTTTTTCTATATTAATGGATCATATTATTATTATGTATTTTGATTGCCAGGGGTTAGTGCGAGTACCAGGACTTGTTTTCTTTTCACATTGAAAGGATATTGATCAATTGTTTTAAGAGGAAGTCTTCCTCTGACTTTATTATCATTCTATATGTGGTCAGTGTACTCGCATTAACTCCTGTTCTGTATCGTATGATTTCGATGACAATATGGGAAGCGTATGTCACGGTATGTTGTTGGGGATTTGGACACTCCGGTCCTTTCCCCGCAGGGTCACTCTACTTTATCAATTTCTATTTCAGACGATCAAGATTAGGGTGATGTATCTGTGATGTCTTCCAACAGTGTGCCTCCGTCGTCACAATTAATGAAGGGCTAGCGGAAAAGTGCTCATGTAAATACGCCAATTGCCTAAGAGGACCCTAGTAGGTTCGACGGCCTTTGACGTCCGCTAGCTCGCCCGGTGTAGCGTCCATTCACCGAATGGTTCGGCAGCCGGGTTCGTCCGTTGTGGTCTAGAAGGAATTTTGGGGTGATGCGAGCACTATAAATTAACCTAATGCACACCCAGTGACGGCGGATCGGAGGGAGAACGCAGGAAGCCTTTTAGTCCGGTTCATAGCTCGTTCCGGTCCATCCGGACGGCAAGCGAGAGAGGCCCCTCTCTCGTTCAACAACATCTGGCCCCAGATGTTGTGGTACAAAATGTGTCGCAAGCGGAGCATACGTCCGTCGCTCGGGACGCTCCGTTGTATAGGCAGTCCGCTGAGACTGCTAAGGCTTCCTCTTCTCGTCAGCGCACACGACCGCACCTTGGCTGCGTGACCGCCGATATATTACCAGCTTCGCCGATCAAGGATTCTTCGGCGACCAGGTCACACCATCCGGTAGCCAGGGACACGAGGCCTGCAGACTCCGGACGTTCGCATAGGAAGTGTGCGGGAGTCAACGTACACGGAGCTTACGGCGGCAATGCATCGTAAGACCGCTACTGCACAGGCCTCGGGAACGGACTTGCTTTCCTTAATAGCACAGTTTATCGCAGCATCCCAGCATCAACTGAATCTGTCGCATATATTTTATCCGACGATGCTGGGTCGGGACGCTCCGCGGAAGCGGGTACGGACGTCCGAAAGTTTCATCCGGTCCGACGGGATACCGAAAGGGATTCGGAGGATTTCGAGCTTTCCCTTTCGGAACAACATATGCTGTTGTTTATGTCATCTGACTTGGTCTTCTACAGCTTCTTTCGTCGGACCAGAATGCTGCGATGCCGGATAAGAAACTGATAGCGTCGGTGGACTTAGAAATTTTTGGTTCGGTTCAGGGACATCGTCCCTCAGTTCCGACATAGTCCAATAATGTCACACAAACTTTCGAATTATTGAACGACGCTATATATATTATTATTTTATGCTTGCTAACCAAGCATTTCTGGTTTCTTGTTCGAAGAGTTATAGAGATGTCTTTCAAAAGTGTGCCTCTGTCGTCATAGTTAATGAAGAGTTAGCGGCAATAAGTGCTCATGGAATATGTCTATCGCCTACGGAGTGACATTCGCTAGCTCACCCGGTGTAGCGTACATTCATCGAATGGTTCGGCTGCCGGGTTCGTCCGTTGCGGTCTAGGAAGGAGATTTGGGTGATGCGAGCACTTTAATTACTTTAGTACTCACCCAGTGACGGCAGATTGAGGACAGATCGGAGGAAGCCTGTTAGTCCGGTTCCTGGCTTGTCCAGGTCCGTCCGGGCTGTGAGCGAGAGAGGTACCTCTCTCGCCCAACAACATAGGGGACCGCATGTTGTGGTTCAGATATTTTACATTCGGAGCATATGTCCGTTGGTCGGGACGCTCCGTTATATTGACAGTCCGAGAGACTGTCTTTAATGCTTCCTCATCCTCACAGCAGGGCACACGACCGCACATTGGCTACGTGACCTCGAGTATCTGATCAGTTTCGGCATTCAGTGATTCCACGGCGAATAGGTCGCGCCATCCGGTAGCCAAGGGACACGAGGCCTATACACTCCGTTCGCTCGCATATTGGTAGTATGCACGGGGTAACGATCACGGAGCTTCCAGCGGCAATGCATCGTAAGACCGCTTCTCCTCAGGCCTCGGTGACGGACGTGCTATCCGAGTTAGCACAGTTGTTTCGCAGCATCCCAGCAATTGACAGTTTCTCGGTCGAATCAGGAATTATCCGACGGCGCTGGGTCGGTGCGGTCCGCGGTTGCATCAGCTACGGATGACCGAACGCTTTATAGGGTCCGACAGGATGGCGAAAGGGATTCGAAAGATTTCGAGTTTTCCCTTTAGTAGTATCGGAAGATGCCTTTCATATCTTCTGGCATTATCTTCCAGTAATTATTATTTCGGACTTCATTGCTGCGATCTTGGATAAGAGACTTATAGCGTCATTGGACTCGGATTTTTCGATCGGTTCAGGGACATTGTCCCTGACTTACCGATGCAGTCCAATATTGTCATTACAACATGTGTTTTATTTTTTGACGCTATATACATATATATATACAAGCCTGCTACTAAGCATGATAGTTTAGTTTCTTGTCCGCGTTGCTCATTTCTGCCATTTTATTATTTATACATATAGTTTATTTTGGCAGAGCAGGGCATACCGAGAGTTCATATGCATCTAGACGGTGTGATTAAAGACTGCATATATTCTTTTTCGCCGTTTATGTCTTTTCCAATTTCAATGTTGGGAACGACATTATGTATAGTAGACTTAACTTAGACGCTTTATTATACGTAATCCGCCTTACTGAGGCGTTATCATTACGTCTTCAAGAAAAGATTTACGGGATATTATTCTCAATGTAATTTCTTTTGAGGGCAGTAGTTTGTTCACGTATAACTCCGCCCTTCAGTGGCTGATTGGAGTTAGTTAGACGTGACGCAGCCCTAGCTACATCCACACGCGTGGATAGTAAGGTTAAGAACTCTCTCAGAGTCGCTTCGTTCTCGGAGGAGCTTCTCTTCGACGGCAACTTTTCGGCAATCCATGAATTGCTCGATTTACACGTTCTCTTGTCTATCTAGTGTTACAAGAGATTCAGACTGGGGCAAACATTCGGTGGTTGACTCAGAGAGTGCCGCCGCAGTTGCCGGACCCGAGTGTGGCTGTTATGACGGTTGCCAGTCAAACAGATTGGGATATAATACTGATCCCTACGGATTCGAAGTGCCAGGGTCTTTGGGTTCCGCAGTCTTTTAGCAATCAGTTTAACTTCCGCGGAATAATGTTTTTTAGGCTTGCTTTATGTCATTGCATGAACATTATTCAGAAACGCATGCCCAAATTCCTGTCCTTTAATTCGACAGTAGTGGCGTATCTCCGGAACCAGGGAGGCACTCTTTCGTTTCCGTTATTCAATTTAATGGAAAGAATCCGTCTGTTGGTTATAGTACACCAAGTTCAGTTTTGGTCCGTCATATTCCGGGTCGTCTGATTGTTTTTTCGGACTCCCGTTCTCTTACGGGTCGCTTGTTGCTGTCAGAATGGACTCTCAACAAACAAGTATTCAATCAGATTTGCTATCTATGGGAGCGCCCAATGATGATTTATTTATGACACAGCTTGCTAATCAATTGCAGACGTATGTGTTGGCTTGTCCAGATCTCTGAGCTAATATTGTTAACGCTCTATTGATCTATAGGACGGAATGATAGGATTCGCGTATCCTCCGGCGCTGTTGTTTTAGCAGGTATTGCTAAGATAAACAACCACAATACATTTCGGTTGATAGCATCTCTATCTTCACAGAGATCATGAGTAATTTACTCTCTTGTCTACTGTGGGTCTTAACGTGAAATCTTCCTCTATGTGAGGATCTTTTTTTTTTTCACTGGGTAAATCGTGTCATCTTTATCACAACCAGCAAGGTCACAACCTTCATGTATTCCGTTGTGTGGTCCGTATTGCATTGTAAGCACTGTACGGGACAAGCTTTGGACGCGATTTCTTACTATAGGAGATCCTCTTCTTCGCTATTCTATGCGGCTAAAGTGGAGGCTCTTCCGTCGTGGTGTAGGGATCATTATGTTCATATTGTTGATCCCTCCATACTACTCATTGCTATTTTTTAGTATACTTGTTTCACAAGATCTACTGCAGCCTGTTATTATTTAGGTTATAGGTTTATGTTACCTCATACCTATGCACTCTACGATAGTTTACAATTGAGTCTTTTGTCTCTTTATCTAAGTCAGTTAGTAACTTTTTGATAAATAGACTTAGAATCTTTAGATTAAATTCCTATACGGATTTTAACTTCGGTTCTTATTTAGCTAAGTAATCATTTGAGCCTCTGGAAACAGTAGTTTTCAAATTCTGACCTTTTAGACAGTAATTCTGTTGGTTTCTCTTTTACTGTAGAGTCAGTGAGTTTCATGCACTATCGATGGATGATTTTCACTTTCATAGTTTCGGAATCAATACTTCCGTTACTATTTAGGTTGGATTGTTGCATAAGAGTTAGGCTCCTATTATCCGGAACCTATTATTTTAAGGTCCTTCCGTCTTCGTATGGGCATAGGCCTTTACTCTTTCCGGGTACAGTTGATGTATTTATAAACAGATATCTGTTTATTACAAAGGGCGTAAGCTTCTTCTGTCTTTGATGTCTAGTAGAAGGACGTTACGCTCCATTTTATTGTTAATGGATTCTATTAACTATCGGTACTGCTTATGGTATATCATTGACTTAGCAGTTGTGCTTAAGATTTCGGCTCATGAAGTAAGAGTTCTTCTACTTCTTGGGCTTACATTAATAGTGTCGCTATTATAGATTTTTGAAGGCCGCTCATTGCGCTCAGCCATCCACATTCATGAATTTTATCTTAGAAATATCGAGTCCATTTCTGGAGGCCTCTATTGTTAGGTCTATTATCTACTGCTCAGAATGTCATTCACTTAACAGTTGCTACTATAGCTAGGTAGGCTGTCTGTTTCGGCAGTGTCTCCGTTCGGCTGCCCTCTTCGCTCTGGGCTATTTGACCCAGGGCAAGAAAAAGGGGGGGGGGGGGGGGAGGGTGTTCCCTTGGGTCACCTGTTTTATTTTGAAAACAAGGGGATACCTCCTCCGGAGTTAGTAATTCTGAGCTGTTATTGGGATGGTTGTTTAGTGAGAAGTTTAGGTTTTTAAAATTCATTCAAGTCTTAGTTTTTAAAGTATAGCTTTTGAATATTGCATATGTCAACGGACATGATTATGCAATCCTCAGACACTTTTAGGAGTATAAGAGTCTCTATTCTCTAGACTTACTTTATTTATTGGCTTACTTTAAAAATTATTAGTATAAGGATTATATTGGATATTAATAGAGTACATGGATGTATGAAGCTCAATTTTGGAAGGTGTTGTATCTTTCTAATTTATCATAAATAAGAAAGATACATGTAAGGCCTATTACTTCTTTTTCCCTACAGGGGATGACTCTATTTTATTTTATTGAGCGTATTCCATTTTGCTCTATGTCCTTGGCCCTCCAGCCTTTTTACTATTCAGCTATGTCTAGGTCATTGGTACAGTATAAAAATGTTAAAAAATTTATAGTAATTTATATATTTTTTATACTTACCAATGACCCAGACGGGGATGGCCCTCCCAGGAGTTGGGAACTCTTGCCTCCCCGCTGAGTACATAGCGCTTACCAGGCACTGGTTATTAGAATGATTAATGGCGCCAATTTCGGAACGTCCTTGACACTGCGCATGCGCAGTAGGGGCGAAGTGTGGAGGGCCTTTCAGGACATGTTTTCTTTAGTTTTAGATGCAAATTTTGGGGATTGGGGGGCAAAATTTGTGTTTGGCCCTATATTTTAAGAGTTAGCACCAGCTATGTCTGGGTCATTGGTAAGTATAAAAAATATATAAATTACTATAAATTTTTTAACTTTTCAAACCGAGAGTCAGATTTGAACCAAATTTGATATGAGGGCTTATTGGGTCATAAGTACTTAATTTATGCCCAATTTTTTTTCCCGTCGCCCCATGGGAACCACAGGAGCTTAAAATAGAAAAAAATTAAAACGCCCATTTCTCCAAAACTACACGGCACTGAGAATTCTTATTTGGTGTGAGGCTTCCTTAGGGCCAACAGAATGGAATGGTCAAAAAAACAATTGCTATCAGTTTTATCATGGCGTACTTTTTGGGGACTTTGAAAAAGTGCTGAGTCAGCATTTTTTAACACTGTGGGTAATGGGAAAAACATTTAACACTACTTTTCTCCCAAACCACTGCTCCAAAAGCTTTCAAATTTCACATACAACATCTTTGGAAGATTGTTTCACACATTTATTGAAATCAATTTCCTGGGTCCATATTTGGGCTCTCTATGGGAGCCCAAATGTTTAAATTAGTGCAGTATGAGGAATATTCTTTAAAAACCGTCTTCAGATCTACCAATAGGAATCTTTTGATATTTGGTATGCAGCATGCTTAGGGATGTGAGATTCAAGTTTGTTCAAGCCAAGTCTCCGGGTTCATATTTAGGCTGAAAATTTGGGGTCCCAGTCTGGACTTAGAAATTTTGGACCAAAATACGGAAATTAGTTTTTTTGTTTTTTATGCGTTTAAGGCAATTTTAAGACAAAAATTTTTTTATTTTTTTTTTTACACTAAAAATTTGGGCTCCAGGTGGGATTTTGGACCAAAATCTGGAAATTAGTTTTTTGTTTTTTTATGTGTTTTGGCAGGCCTGGAAATAAGTGGTCGGTCACGGACAGTGACCGCCACGAAACGTTGATGTGACTGGTGCTAACTGTATCCAAATGGTCATGAATGACGGGTGCATTTTTCTCCCAAGTACTGCACTGACCTGTGTCGAAGCCAATATTCGCGATTAAGCCCCCCCCCCCCCCCCAACTCCCCCCCCCCCCAACTTTCTGCATTTGGAAAACAATGTGCCCTCTCCGTGTTTAAGCCCACTCCCCGAATTTCGAAAACTGTAAAAGTCCTCCAGTTTGCAGGTGAATTTGAAACGAAATTTGGTGAGTTACAGTGTGTTGTCATTACCTGGAGGCTAGAAAACAGTGCAGATTTCCTTTTCCATCTAACGTTCAAGAAATTGATTGTTGAATGCCTTGATATGTCAAATTGAGGTAAGTGGTTTTATTTTATTAAAATAAAATTCATTTCGAAGCCAAAATGATGTTGTTTTTATTTTCACGAATTCACTTTGCTGAATAATATCCACAAACTAGACAACATGCTCCTTACTTGTCAATTATTCCAAAAACATGCCCATAACAGACTGAATAATTTATACATGAACCAGGGCGTGTTAAATGTATATTTTTACCAACTTAATTGTAATTGCTTTCTATTGTGTCGGGTTATTTTTGGGGGAGAATCCATACAAGAATCTATACAAGATGAAGAAATTACAAACAAATTATTGTGTACACAATCAGAAACAACCACTCGATCGATCAGAGGTTCTGTTTTGTTTTCTTTATTATAATAATCACATGTGGCTTTGTTGACAACACAGTCACACACAAAATAAATGTCTTTAAAGTCTGCCGATGATATTTGTATGGCTTTTCCCACAATATGTATAAAACTTGGACCAGGCAGTGACTGAATTAAACAGTCATCGCAATGAAATCTAATAATAAATTAGGCATTTGAACTCGTTAATTGGTAATTTCCTATAGAAGTATTAGCGTCAATACATTTTCTATAGTAAATTTCCTGAGTACTCCAGGGTACCACCATAGGGGTAGACATTATGTGAATTTTCCCCCAATAGTCAATCCCCATAAGTGTGCCACAGTGATGGAACCCTCGAGTATTAAGAGGAACTATCATGAAAAGTGTATTGACTTCAATATATCCCATAAGCATACTATAATGATGGCACCCTGGAGTACTACAGGTTACTACTATTAAAAATGTATTGTTATCAATATCAATACATTTTCTATAGTAGTTTACCAAAGTACCCCTGGCCGGTCTGAAGCCAGGAGACTCTGTGCAACCCGAAAAGAGGGTGGGGGGGGGGGGGGGGTGGATTGGGAAGAAGCAGCGGTCCAAGCAGAAGTTGATCTGTTGATGTGATTTTCATAAAATTCAAGTGCGAATCTATTCCAAGTGGCTATTAGATCACTGCCGTTCTAGAATGTTGTGAAAGTCACAGATGTACTTGAAATTTCCAACCGGGACTACGTTCATGATGTGGTGTGTGTGGGGGAGGGAGGGGGAGGGTGTGGATGGAGCGGATTAGTATTGAGTCAAGATTGGGTGTAACTTGGGGAGAATAAGTATTGTAATGAATATGAAATGAGCAAGTCCCTCAGGTGACATTGAAAGAAAAAAAAATCTCAATTCCTGTGAACGAACTGAATTTGCACCCGGTGTGAATTCGCATAAAATGAGAATTTTTTGGTTTTGTTTCTTTGCATGTCACCTGAGGGACGAGTTCACGCATGTACATCTTTGTGGTTTGTGCTATTTTGGGCAGTTTTTAATTACGTGTTTTATTTTATATTTGCATTATTCATTTGATGTTATATTGAGTAATTAGTGTCCTTGAGTAATAAAAAAGATAAAACTGGGTTTGTTGTATTGTTATTTTGTCACTTCAAGTGGATTCCCTCTGATGAGATTGTATAGTTGGCTTGTTTGGGCGTTTAATTTGCTGGTTTTCGTCCTTGTTTGCACGTGATGCAGTTACCAGAAACAACAATGTTTACTGAAAAAAATACGAACAACACACGTGGATTTAATAAAATTTTATTCACAGAGCAGCTGAAATATGAGTAAATATATTAAAATAATTGAACACTGAAAGTAAAACATGTTACATACTCATTGGTGATTTGACAAATGATACTGAAAACCAATGTTGATTTTGTATTTTATTCATAAAGTGAATGATGTGGGATCATCATTTTATCAGTATTGTTTATCAAGAAAAACCCATTCACAGACTCAAGTTTTCATGTTTAAGCCCACCCCTTGATTTGTTCTCAACCCACTGCAAGCACCCCATGGGCTTAGACACTGGTCAGTACGCCCTATTTTTTTTTTTTTTATATTAAGGGTTTAACGACATATTAACAGCCTGAGTCATATCATGTCGGTGACAGTTTTACAGGTGGAGGAAGCCGGAGTACCTGGAGAGAACGACCGAGCAACGATGAGCAGCTGTCAGCTCTCCAACATCGTAACTCTGAACTCTGCACCGCAGCACAGGCAGGGTTAGATTGGCGTCATCATACCCCCATGTAGGCAATCAGGGTTAAGTGTCTTGCCCAAGGACAAAACACGGGAGCACGAATCAGTCGCTGAAATGGTCACCCATCCAACTACTAACCACACTCGACGTTGCTTAACTTCGGTGATCTGACAAGAACCGGTTACCGCGACGCCACCGCGCCCCACGTCCTAGTTATCCCCCCGAAAAAAAATTTCGGGGGATATAGTTGTCACGCGTTTTTTTTTGTCCGTCCATACGTCCGTCCGTCCGTCCGTCCATACGTCCGTTTACATTTCGTTTCCGGTTGATAACTTCCCTTGAAATAGTTTGATTGTAACCAAACTTGATATGTGGCTTAAACATATAAAAATACAGGTCAAGTTCGAATCCGGGTTCATCCTGATTAATATTACCAGAGTTATGCCCCTTTTTAATTTAGAAAATCTTATGATTTTTGGTTTCCGGATGGACCACACTTTTTTCAGGGGGATCAGCTGCCCCGTGGATGTGGCAGCCCTCTAGTTAATGTTTGATTTGGAAGCCAAAAAATATGACCAACCTGGGTTACTGTATGACCGATCTGATCGTTATGGAGCTGGTCATTATGACCGATGCACCCAAAAAAATTATTTCCAGGCCTGGTTTTGGTCAATTTTAAGAAGAAAAAAAAATTTTAGTCTGAAAATATTTTGTTTGGGACTTCGAAAATTTCCGAACAAAAATTAAAAAAAATCTGTTTTTTATGCATTTATCTCAATTTTGGGATGTAAAAGTGCAGGAACTGAAAACAGAAGGAAAATCCTGTGTATTGTGTGGGCACAATCACTTCATCTAGTTGGTATATGCTTTTCTTAGGAGGGGCATATGCAGCTTATTCAAGTCAAGTCCCTGGTTTGATATTTAGACTACCCTGTCAAGTGAGCGCCCTAAGGCCCCCTAGGGCCTCTTGTATTTTATTTGGTCATCCTTCAATAATAATCATCACCCCTCGATACATACCAAAAATCTGTGTGTTACAGAAACTGGCAAACTGAATTTTGTTATCTCTGACAGGGCATGGTTATAGGCTGGACCAGTTTTTATTTTATTTTATGCAATTGCGCATTGGTTGCATATCTGATCAATAGTACAAGTTTAATTGTGTTATGTCCTTGAGCAAGGTATTTTACCCACTGTTTGCCCTATTAGAAGTATTCTGGCACAATGTGCTGAGGTGTACAAAACACCGATGCTTATCTAATTAATGAAACCATGGGTTCTTTATCCTAATTATACCCCCACAAAACGAAGTTTAGGAGGAGAGGGGGTATATAGGAGTCCACTTTTCCGTTGGTGGGTCAGTTGGTCGGTCTGTCGTCATCGGTCTGTTGTCCATGTAAACTTGCGGAATCAACTGCTTCCACAGTTTTGGCTGCATTTTCATAAAACTTCACAAAAATGATCAACATGCTGAGGGGAAGTGTGTGACATAATATTTTTATACAACAACTAATGGCCCAGACTAGCTGGTGCTAACTCAAAAATTAATCCAGGGCCAAACACAGATTTTGCCCCCCAATCCCCAAAATTTGCATGCAAAATCGAAAAAATCAAGTCCTGTCTGGTCCTCCATACTTTTTAGATCTGCGCATGCGCAGTATCCAGGAAGGAACCGAAATTGGCGCCAATCATCATTCTTTATTTGGCCCTAAAGTCAGCAACAACGAACTGACATCTGTGCTTGTAAATCTCATTTTTGAGGATGCCAGATGCAAATCCATGGTAAAATGATGGATCCAAGGGCATAAATGGATGATGGAAGTGAACTACGGTGGTTTGGAATGTTTAGGACTGTAACTTTATAATTTTTATCAAAATTATTTCATGTTTCCCAATTTCCTGACATGGGCCTGACCTCATCATTCTTGCTAATGATTTATCCACTGTTTGTTTAGTGTTCCTTCCCTATCCTTACGTCCACACCTTTTGCTCGGGACACTCCATCTAGATTGCAGCCAGCCTCGGCAACAGTCAAGGCTTCTGCTTCGAGTACTACGCATACAAGACCGCATCCTAGCTATTCAACTTCGGATATCCAGCTTGCTGCGTGAAGAAGAGACCACTGTTTGCCAGAGAAGTCGAGCCATCCTGTAGCTAGGGAGACAAGGCCGTCATCATTGGGACGTTCGGAGAAGAGGTCCATCTCCACAGCGCCGTCCCAGGAGCAGCAAGCGGGCAAGAAACGGAAGGCCGCTGCTCCTCAGGCCTTGATGACAGACTTTCTGTCGCAGATTGCGCAGTTGATCGCAGCATCCCAGCAAGTGCATGAGCTGCCTCCCTCAGATTCAGAACCTGAGCTGTCGGACGGTGCTGTGTCGGTCCAGTTGTTTGTTCAATTGAACGCAATGGACCGAGATTCGCAATTCATTCAGTGCGATGGTGAAAGGGATAAGGAAGAGGATTACCCTTCCCTTTCGGAACAACACATGGTTGCAATGGATTTCATCCATCAATACTACCCTGAATTTGTTCCAATGAATCAAAGTGCTGTGACAACAAGGGAGAAACCGCTGGCATCTTTACTTTATACAGAGGAAGGAAGAAGTTCTTTCTTTCCTGGTTCAGTCTAGGCAGGTGTTGCAGGCCTTCAGCCATGTAGATGACGCCATATTTAACCTCTCCAGTAAGAGGAAAAAAGGCGGTTTCTTATCTGCATCTTCCATAAATATACCGTTTCTTGGACCACGTTCATTTAAAACGGTTGGAGATGTGCAGAGAGCTCCTCTGCGTTTGGATGAGCAGGCCGGGGATTTAGATTTATCCCTACCTGCATCATTTAGTATTCGCTCGGATGTTCTGGAGACCACAATTTCATCCAATAAAGCGAATTTGGACGCAATGTCCTACGTTGATCACCTTTCCAGAGCAGC
This sequence comes from Pictodentalium vernedei, assembly GCA_031216915.1. Taxonomy (NCBI): domain Eukaryota; kingdom Metazoa; phylum Mollusca; class Scaphopoda; order Dentaliida; family Dentaliidae; genus Pictodentalium; species Pictodentalium vernedei. The sequence goes on from CM062294.1 coordinate 254,949,002, forward strand.
AGCGCAACGTCTCAACGGGAAGGAATTTGAGGACGTGTGTACCTCTCTTAGAGTTCTCTCCAGGGCAGTCATGTATACCACATATAACTCTGCCCTGACAGTGGCAAATCTGGAGTTAATTAGACGTGATGCTGCCCTTGCATCATCATCACTTACTGATGACAGGGTGAAAAGCTCTCTCTGGGTCACTCCAGTCTCCGGACATACTATTTTTGATGACAACCTTTCGTTAGTTTATGAACAAGCTACTAAAAAAGCATCTAGTGCACTGTTTTGATGTCGGCATCACAGCAACCCGCTTCAGCAGGCCGGAGTAAAGGAGGACGTTCCAAGGCTAAATCTGCAAAAGGGAACTCCTTGCGTGGGTATAAGAAATCCACGTACAGTTACTCCGGAGGTCGTCAATATAGCGACTCGGGGAAAGGGGTGCAGGTCTGATCGGGACTATCGGTCAGACGCCCCTAAGCCGATGGGGCGAGGTTCTTTGTGGGGAGGACGTAGTTTCTCCTCCCATAAGCCTCGCAGGTCCTACAGGTGATGGTCAAGACCTCTATTGATTTCCAGTTGGCGGAAGGTTATCAAACTTCGCGAGAAACTGGATAGCAGTCACGGAAGATCAGTGGATGAGAAGTGTAGTCTCGGATGGCCTCCGGCTTACATTCCGAGCAAAACCCCCACTAACAAGATGTCCGTGTTGGACAAATCTTCGGCTGATTCTGCCAAAATAAAATTTCTCCTAGCGGAGGTACAGACTCTCTTGGCAAAGGAAGCAATAGCAATAGAGGTCATCGAGAATCAGGATTCTCCCGGATTTTACAGTCACCTGTTCCTCGTACCGAAGCCAGACACCTCGTTCTGACCAGTAATAGACTTGAGCTGGATAAACAAGCTTATTGTGGCTCCACAGTTCTATATGGAGACCGGTCGGTAAAAGTGAGCATTTAAGTGGGCGACTATGATGCAAGCATAGATCTCAAGGATTCATACTTTCATGTCATAGTACATCCGGCATACAGAAAGTACCTACGATTCACCATACAGGGGAAAGTGTATCAGTTCAGAGCAGTGTGCTTTGGTCTGAACCTGGCGCCCTGGGCATTCAAACAGTTCTGTTGCAAAATTCTACTAGTAGCACCTCTGTCATCACAGAAACCTTGGATCAATCTTCTCAGGTCTCTGTTATGGGATGTTCCCTGGAAGCTTCCTCCATGGGAGGACCTTCTTTATCAGGGGAAGTCACACACACTGCCTCACAACCCGGAAGGTCTAAACCTTCACGTATTTCCGTTGTGCGGTCCTTCTTGCATGGAAAAACATTTTACAGGACGAGCAGTGGACGCAATTTCTAACTGCAAGGGTCCTCCTCTTCGTTGAACTACGCAGCGAAGTGGAAGGTTTTCTTCCGTTGGTGTAAGGATCGGTCTATAGACTTTTACGATCCGTCCATACCTAATATTGCTGATTTCTTGGTCTATTTGTTTGACGATCTTAAACTGCAGCCCATCACAAATCTAGAAATTTCTCTATCAATAGACCTAGAACCCTCAGATTAATTCCTAAATGGAATTTGGCTTGGGTTCTGTTGAAGCTCAGAGAAGCTCCTTTTGAGCCGTTGGACATCGTAGAGTTCAAATTCTTGACCTATAAAATGGCATTTCTCTTAGCCTTTGCCACTGCTAGAAGAGTCAGTGAACTTCATGCTTTATCTGTGGATGAATCTCACTATTGTAGTGTGGGTAATACCATTACTCTCACTGCGGAAATGGGGTTTTTGGCTAAGAATCAGATTCCAAACAAGCGGCCAGAGCCTATTGTCATTAAGGCTCTTCCATCCTCCGATAACTGTAGACCTGTGCTGTGTCCAGTCAGGGCTATGTGCATTTATAAACGTCGATCAGACTTTATTAGAAAAGGAAGAAAACGTTTCTTTCTTTCTTTGATTCCTAATAGAAAGGACATTTCTGTTCATTTGGTGGCTAGATGAATTCAGTTGGCAATACTGATTTGTATATGTTACGTGTCAAATGGGCATTAATAAACAATCCTCGGACACTTTTAAATGAGTATAAAAAGTCTCATTCTATTGTCTATCTTTATATATTGGCTTTCCTTCACCGAATTAGCATAATGGGTTATGCTGGCATTAAATGGAGTATTATATATTATGTAATACTCCATTACATTGTTGGTGTTATGCCTTTCTCTTTTCTCGTAAAGGAGAAAGACATATATAATTCCTATCCTCTCATATTCTCCTGTTGGAGCTATTCTTTTCTGAAGTAATTGAGAGATTGGATTTTCCTTTTAAGTCCTGAGCCCTCCAGCATTTTTAGCTCACCTACATCTGTAAGATGTGGTGAGCTATTGTGATAACCTCGGGCGTCGGCATCCGGCGTGTCCAATATTGTAAGATTTAATGTTAAGGTGAATTTCTCAAACATCAGTGGGCTCAGGCCTTTGATATTGCATATGTAGGTTGTAGGGGACTATTAGAACAGTATTTAACCCTGAAACTACGACTTTTTTCCAAATTTCAGCTAAAATTTTCTGCCAAAAGTTGTAAGAATTTGCATTTAGGTGTTGTAAGAATTTGTGTTAAAGTCAGCTTTTGTGCAGATTGTGCTGGTTTAACTTCTCATTACTGTTGATTTTCATATTTCAATAACAACTGTAGGTATTAACCCTACTGTATGCAGAAATTTAACGAAAATTTTCTTTTTTTTTCACTCAAAATTTTCATGTTTTTCTCGGACTTAGTAAATTTTAAGTTGTAAAACTTTGTAAACTTTGTGTTTAGGTGAGTTGTGTTTCTATGTGTCTTCCCAAGTGATTAATATTCTACACTTGGGTTACTGAACTCCATTGCAGTAATATTTAACCCTCATTACATACATATTTGAGGAATTTGAGGCTGATTTTCTGCCAAAACTTGTTGTAAGAATTAGCGTTTTGGTGTTGTAAGAATTTGCTTTAAAGTCAGCTTTTGTGCAGATTGTGGTGCTTTAACTTCTCATTACTGTTGATTTTCATATTTCAATAACAACTGTAGGTATTAACCTGACTGTATGCAGAAATTTAACGGAAATTTTCTTTTTTTTTCAGTCAAAATTTTCATGTTTTTCTCGGACTTAGTAAATTTTAAATTCTAAAAGTTTGTGTTAAGGTGAAGTGTTAAGGTGAGTTCTCAAAGATCAGTGGGCTCAGGCCTTTGATATTGCATATGTAGTTTGTAGGGGACTATCAGAACAGTATTTAACCCTGATACTACAACTTTTTTCCAAATTTTACCTAAAATTTTCTGCCAAAAGTTGTAAGAATTTGCGTTTAGGTGTTGTAAGAATTTAAAGTCAGCTTTTGTGCAGATTGTGCTGCTTTAACTTCTCATTACTGTTGATTTTCATATTTCAATAACAATCGTAGGTATTAACCCTACTGTGTGCAGAAATTTAACGGAAATTTTCTTTTTTTTCAGTCAAAATTTTCATGTTTTTCTCGGACTTAGTAAATTTTAAGTTGTAAAACTTTGTAAACTTTGTGTTTAGGTGAGTTGTGTTTCTATGTGTCTTTCCAAGCGATTAATATTCTACACTTGGGTTACTGAACTCCATTGCAATAATATTTAACCCTCATTACATACATATTTGAGGAATTTGAGGCTGATTTTCTGCCAAAACTTGTAAGAATTAGCGTTTTGGTGTTGTAAGAATTTGCTTTAAAGTCAGCTTTTGTGCAGATTGTGGTGCTTTAACTTCTCGTTACTGTTGATTTTCATATTTCAATAACAACTGTAGGTATTAACCTGACTGTATGCAGAAATTTAACGGAAATTTTCTTTTTTTTTCAGTCAAAATTTTCATGTTTTTCTCGGACTTAGTAAATTTTAAGTTCTAAAAGTTTGTGTTAAGGTGAGGTGTTAAGGTGAGTTCTCAAAGATCAGTGGGCTCAGGCCTTTGATATTGCATATGTAGTTTGTAGGGGACTATCAGAACAGTATTTAACCCTGATACTACAACGTTTTTTCCAAATTTTACCTAAAATTTTCTGCCAAAAGTTGTTGTAAGAATTTGCGTTTAGGTGTTGTAAGAATTTAAAGTCAGCTTTTGTGCAGATTGTGCTGCTTTAACTTCTCATTACTGTTCATTTTCATATTTCAATAACAATTGTAGGTATGAACCCTACTGTGTGCAGAAATTTAACGGAAATTTTCTTTTTTTTTTCAGTCAAAATTTTCATGTTTTTCTCGGACTTAGTAAATTTTAAGTTGTAAAACTTTGTAAACTTTGTGTTTATGTGAGTTGTGTTTCTATGTGTCTTTCCAAGCGATTAATATTCTACACTTGGGTTACTGAACTCCATTGCAGTAATATTTAACCCTCATTACATACATATTTGAGGAATTTGAGGCTGATTTTCTGCCAAAACTTGTAAGAATTAGCGTTTAGGTGTTGTAAGAATTTGCGTTAAAGTCTGTTTTTGTGCAGATTGTGCTGGTTTAACTTCTCATTACTGTTGATTTTCATATTTCAATAACAACTGTAGGTATTAACCCAACTGTATGCAGAAATTTAACGGAAATTTTCTTTTTTTTCAGTCAAAATTTCCATGTTTTTCTCGGACTTAGTAAATTTTAAATTCTAAAAGTTTGTGTTAAGGTGAGGTGTTAAGGTGAGTTCTCAAAGATCAGTGGGCTCAGGCCTTTGATATTGCATATGTAGGTTGTAGAGGACTATCAGAACAGTATTTAACCCTGATACTATGACCTTTTTCCAAATTTCTCCTAAAATTTTCTGCCAAAAGTTGTAAGAATTTGCGTTTAGGTGTTGTAAGAATTTGCGTTAAAGTCAGCTTTTGTGCAGATTGTGCTGCTTTAACTTCTCATTACTGTTGATTTTCATATTTCAATAACAACTGTAGGTATTAACCCTACTGTATGCAGAAATTTAACTGATTTCTTTTCTTTTTTTCAGTCACAATTTTCACGTTTTTGTCTGACTTACTCAGTTTTAAGTTCTAAAAGTTTGTGTTAAGGTGAGGTGTTAAGGTGAGTTCTGTTTCTATGTGTCTTTCCAGGCAATTGATATTGTACGCATGGGTTACTGAACTACATTGCGGTAACGTTGCGCCCTTATTACATGCATATTTGAGGAATTTGACATGGATTTTTGGGACTAATATTCTTTTTCTTTAAAAAAAAATTTGTTTAACTTTTTTTTTTTATTATTTAATACTTTCTCATACTTGTTACTAGTAACATTAAAGCTTATTTTAGTTGTTGTTGTGATGTATTTTTGTTGGGACTTATAGTCACTTTCTTGAACGAATGTTTTTTCGCAACTCCTCTTTAACCAATGAATGTACTTTAATTAAAATTTCAGTGATTTATGAAAGCTTTTCCTAATTCTTATTTATGATTTAATATCTGGCCTCACGATTCATATTCTTAATCATAAACATTTCTAAAAGATGTATCCAATGATTCTATGTTGAATTGATATATAATAAATGCAGAAATATAGACTTTCCAAAGCCATCACATAAGCCACATTAATCATTTGATGCCTAGTTAATGATTTATATTAACTAAATATTAGGCATGTTACATTGGAACGACATTATCAAGCGGGAATGTAGGTGAGCGTTGGGATGTAACATACCTCTTGTTACTATTCAGCTAGTCTTGGCCATTGGTTGTTGTATAAAAATATGATAAATTTTTAGTAATTTGTATATTTTTTATACTTACCAATGGCAGAGACTGGCATGGCCCTCCCATGAGTGGGCACTCATACCTCCACGCCATTTATAACATTCAACAGGCAATTTTAGAAAGAATGCTGGTTGGCGCCAATTTCGGTTCCTTCCTGGATACTGCGCATGTGCAGATCTAAAAAGTATGGAGGAACAGACAGGACTTGATTTTTAGCTCAACTTTGGCCGTCTGTCCGTACGTCAACAATTGGATATGGCTCGGGCTAGAGGCCGTATTTATGAACCGATCTTTACGAAACTTCTTTGGTACCTTTGTTATGACTGTGGGACGAGAACAAGTGTTTTTGGGTGCGGTCTAAAATTCAAGATGGCTGCCAGCCGCCATTTTGTACCGACGATGCAGAAATCTGTTTTTTGTACAGAACTTCCATATGAAAGCTCTGATTTGAATAATTTTTTGTATGAATGTTTAGTACCATGAGATACATCACATATCATACAGGTTTTTTTCTCATGCTTAAATTACGCCAATTAGACTAACTTTGATCTGTTTAATGTTACTTTCAACACTGTAACTGCAAATGCCAATATGGCTTGGGCTAGAGGCCGTATTTATGAACCGATCTTTACGAAACTTCTTGGGTACCTTTGTTATTACCGTGGGACAAGAACGGGTGTTTTTGGGTCCGGTCTGAAATTCAAGATGGCCGCTGGCAGCCATTTTGTTTAAAATTAGGGGCAATCAGATTTTTTGCGCAGAACTTCCACATGAAAGCTTTGATTTGAATAATTTTTAGCTTAACTTGACATAGTCAAGATAAGCTATTGCCATCAAGCGTGCGGAAGTCTGTGACGTCTGTTCACATTTCCTTTAGCACGGGCTACACCCCGCAGTTCTTGTCTGATCGTCACGAAATTTCATATGCAGGTTTGGGGTCATGTCTAGATGAGAACGTCCCCTTTTGGTCGCGATCGGGCAACCGGTATGGCTGCCCGAGCCCAAAACCCGAAACCCATTAGCACAGTCTACAGGTCGTATTTATGAAGGGATTTCATTGTAACTTGGTAGGATGCCTCTGTATAGTGCCTAGACGAGAACGTCCCCTTTTGGGCATGATCTATCAACCGTGATGGCTGCCCAAGCCCGAAACCCAAAAACTTTTAGCACAGTCTGCAGGTCATGTTTAATATGGAGGGATTTCAGTGTAACTTGGCTGATGAGAAAGTCCCCCTTTGGACGTGATTGGGCAACTGTGACGGCTACAGGAGCCCGAAGCCCGAAAGCCTTTAGCACAGTCTAGAGGTCATACTTATGAAATGATTTCATTGTAACTTGGCAGGATGACTCCAAATAATGTCTAGATGAGAACGTCCCATTTTGATCGTGATCATGCAGCCTTGATGGGTGCCCGAGCCCAAAAACCTTTAGCATAGGCAAAAGGTCATATTTATGGAAGGATTTCATTGTAACCTGTTAGGTTGACTCCATATAATGCCTAGATGATGACATCCCCTTTCGGTCGTGATTGACCAGTTGTGATGGCTACAAGTGCCCGAAGCCTGAAAACCTTGAGCACAGTCTACAGGTCATATTTATGAAGGGATTTCATTGTAACTTCTTAGGATCACTCCAGATGATGCTCAGATGAGATTGTCCCCTATGGTTGCGATCATTCACCCATGATAGCTGCCCAAGCCCGAAGCCCGAAAACCTTTAGCACAGTCTACAGGTCATATTTATGAAGGGATTTCATTGTAACTTGGTAGGTTAACTTCATATAATGTCTAGAGGAGAACGTGCGATCATTCACCCATGATGGCTGCCCGAGCCCGAAGCCCGAAAATCTTTAGCACAGTCTACAGGTCATATTTATGAAGGGATTTCATTGTAACTTGGTAGGTTAACTTCATATAATGTCTAGATGAGAACGTCCCCTTTTGGACATGATTGGGCAACTGTGACGGCTAAAGGTGCCCGAAGCCGAAAACCTTTAGCACAGTCTACAGGTCATATTTATGAGGGGATTTCATTGTAACTTGGTAGGATGACTCCAAATAATGTCTAGATGAGAACGTCCCCTTTTGATCGCGATCATTCAGCCTTGATGGGTGCCCGAGCCCAAAAACCTTTAGCATAGGTAAAAGGTCATATTTATGGAAGGATTTCATTGTAACCTATTAGGTTGACTCCATATAATGCCTAGATGATGACATCCCCTTTTGGTCGTAATTGGTCAGCTGTGTTGGCTACAAGTGCCCGAAGCCCAAAAACCTTGAGCACAGTCTACAGGCCATATTTATGAAGGGATTTCATTGTAACTTCATAGGATCATTCCAGATGATGCCCAGATGAGATTGTCCCCTTTGGTTGCGATTATTCAACCATGATGGCTGCCCGAACCCGAAGCCCGAAAACCTTAAGCACAGTCTACAAGTCATATTTGTGAAGGGATTTCATTGTAACTTGGTAGGTTGACTCCATATAATGCCTAGATGAGAACGTCCCCTTTTGGACATGTTTGGGCAACTTTGACGGCTAAGGGTGCCCGAAGCCCAAAAACCTTTAGCACTGTCTACAGGTCATATTTATGAAGGGATTTCAGTGTAACTTGGTAGGTTGACTCCAAATAAGGTCAAGATGAGAACGTCCCGTTTTGGCCGTGATCATTCAGCCTTGATGGGTGCCCGAGCCCAAAAACCTTTAGCATAGGCAAAAGTTTATATTTATAGAAGGATTTCATTGTAACATTGTTAGGTTGACTCCATATAATGCCTAGATGATGACATCCCCTTTTGGTCGTGATTGGTCAACTGTGATGGCTACAGGTGCCTGAAGCCCGAAAACCTTGAACACAGTCTACAGGTTATATTTATGAAGGGATTTCATTGTAACTTCGCAGGATCACTCCAGATGATGCCCAGATGAGATTGTCCCCTTTGGTTGCGATCATTCAACCATGATGGCTGCCCAAGCCCGAAGCCCGAAAAACTTTAGCACAGTCTAAGGTCCTATTTATGAAGGGATTTCATTGTAACTTGGTAGGTTGACTTCGTATAATGTCTAGATGAGAACGTCCCCTTTTGGACACGAGTGGGCAACTGTGACGGCTTCAGGGGCCCAAAGCCCAAAAACCTTTAGAATAGTCTACAGGTCATAATTATGAAGGGATTTTATTGTAGCTTGGTAGGATGACTCCAAATAGTGTCCAGATGAGAACGTCCCCTTTTGGTCATGATCATTCAGCCTTGATGGCTGCCCGAGCCCAAAAACCTTTAGCATGTCTGTAGGTCGTATTTATGGAAGGATTTCATTGTAACTTGTTAGGTTGACTCCATATAATGCCTAGATGATGACATCCCCTTTTGGTCGTGGTTGGTCAACTGTGATGTCTACAGGTGCCTGAAGCCCGAAAACCTTTAGCACAGTCTACAGGTCGTATTTATGTCGGGATTTCATTGTAACTTGGTAGGTTGACTTCATATAATGTCTAGATGAGAACGTCCCCTTTGGACGCAATTGGGAAACTGACAGCTACAGGGGCCCGAAGCCCGAAAACCTTTAGCACAGTCTACAGGCCATATTTATGAAGGGATTTTAATGTAACTTGATAGGATGACTCATTTTGGAATAATTTCATTGTAATTTTGTTGATATATGTTAACTGTGAGGGCCACATATATTAACTGTGAGGTCATATTAACCCACCCCTCAGATCTTTAGTACAGTGTACACCTCATATTATTTTTATCATAAACATAGCATACAGGGAACAGAAATGAACATATTCCCAATTATCACAATTCTTGTCTTATTTCATAATCCTTTCATAAACATTGAACATTATCCTTTTCATCAAACACAACACACAAGTTAAGCTACAGTGTCATTGACACTTTCATTTGTATGAATGTTTAGTACCATGGAATACATCACATATAATACGGGTTTTTTTCTCATGCATAAATTATGCCAATTAGATTAACTTTGATCTGTTTAATGTTACTTTCAACACTGTAACTGCAAATGCCAATACGGCTTGGGCTAGAGGCCGTATTTATGAACCGATCTTTACAAAACGTCTTGGGCACCTTTGTTATCATCCGTGGAACGAGTGTTTTTGGGTGCGGTCCAAAATTCCCGATGGTTGCCGGTGGCCATTTTGTACCAAAATTGGTGCAATCAGTTTTTTGTACAGACCTTTTGTATGAAAATTCTGAATTGAATAAATTTCTGTATGAATGTTTAGTAACATGGAATGCATGACATATAATACTGGTTTTTTCTCGTGCAAAAATTATGCAAATTAGATGAACTTTGATTTATTCAGTGCTTCTTATACACAGTAAGTGCACATGTCAATACGGCTCAGGCTAGAGTCTGTATTTATGAATCGATCTTTACGAAACTTCTTGGGTACCTTTGTTATCACCGTGGGACAAGAACGAGTGTTTTTGTGTGCGGTCCAAAATTCAAGATGGCGACCAGCAACCTTTTTGTACCAAAATTAGTGCAATTAGTTTTTTGTACAGAACTTCTGTGTGAAAGTTCTGATTTGAGTCTGTATTTATCACCTTAGGACGAGAACGAGTATTTCTGGGTGCAGTCCAAAATTCAAGATGGCTACCAGTGGCAATTTTATACCGAAATTAGGTCCAATCAGTTTTTTGTCACAACTTCTATACGGCTCGTATTTATGAAATGATCTTCACGAAACTTCTTGGGGTACCTTTGTTATCACTTTGTGACAGGAATGAGTGTTTTGGGGTGCCTTTGTTATCAGTGTGCTATGAGAACAATTATTTTGGGTTCAGTCAGACCCACTCTGGGTCCCCGTGGGAACCTCGGGAAGTAAGCATCACTTGTTTACTGTGGTAAACCAGTTCCGCTTTACTAGTAAAATAGGACCCAGTCACCAATGCTTGGGGTGAAAGTCCTCTAAAATGGGCAACATGTTGATCAACGATGGACTAAACTTTACTTCATCTCCATGTCATGTCACGATTAGCCATGGTGCATAAATATGTGACGTTAACCACCAACAAACAAACAAACCCACTCTGGGGCTCTAAGATTTCTTTTCTAGTTTAGCATCCAACTGTGCCCACCTTTACAATACTTTACCTACACATTTGTTACAGGCTACGGTCAGCATTTATGTACAGACTGTTATAATACTTTACATGTACCTTTGTTATCAGGTCATTACCTAGATGTTTGTCATTGCTGTGTCACATACTATACATGTACATGTCTTAAACAAGTTGAGCTACAGTGTCATTGACACTTTCATTTCGGTTTTGCATGCAAATTTTGGGGATTGGTGGCCAAAATTTGAGTTTGGCCCTGGATTAATTTTTGAGTTAGCACCAGCTAGTCTGGGCCATTTGTAAGTATAAAAATATACAAATTACTTAAAATTTATCATTTTTTTCCCGCTCGGTTTCAAGGTGGCCAACTGGTGGCCATATTGGATTTATAGCTCAACTTTGACGAAGTCAAATTTGAGCTATTGTCATAGCCCATCATCCGTCTGTCCGTCCGTCCATCCGTCTGTCCATCTGTCCGTACGTCAACAATTGGCTATGGCTCGGGCTAGAGGTCGTATTTATGAACCGATCTTTACGAAACTTCTTGTGTACCTTTGTTATGACCATGGGACGGGAACGAGTGTTTTTAGGTGTGGTCCGAAATTCAAGATGGCTGCCAGCGGCCATTTTGTACCGATAATGCAAAAATCAGTTTTTTGTACAGAACTTCTGTATGAAAGTTCTGATTTGAATAAAGTTTTGTATAAATGTTTAGTACCATGGGATACATCACATATAATACGGGTTTTTTTTCTCGTGCGTAAATTATGCAAATTAGACTAACTTTGATTTATTTAGTGTTACTTTCAGAGCTGTAAGTGCCAAGCTGCTATGGCTCGGGCTAGAGGCCGTATTTATGAACCAATCTTTACGAAACTTCTTGGGTACCTTTGTTATGACCCTGGGACGGGAACGAGTGTTTTTGGGTGTGGTCCGAAATTCAAGATGGCTGCCAGTGGCCATTTTGTACCGATGATGCAAAAATCAGTTTTTTGTACAGAACTTCTCTATGAAAGTTCTGATTTGAATAAAGTTTTGTATAAATGTATAGTACAATGGGATACATCACATATAATACAGGGTTTTTTCTCGTGCGTAAATTATGCAAATTAGACTAACTTTGATTTATTTAGTGTTACTTTCAGAGCTGTAAGTGCCAAGCTGCTATGGCTCGGACTAGAGGCCGTATTTATGAACCACCAATCTTTACGAAACTTCTTGGGTACCTTTGTTATGACCGTGGGACGAGAACGAGTGTTTTTGGGTGCAGTCCCAAATTCCAGATGGCTGCCAGCAGCCATTTTGTACTGACGATGCCAAAATCTGTTTTTTGTACAGAACTTCCATATGAAAGCTCTGATTTGAATAATTTTTTGTATGAATGTTTAGTACCATGGAATACATTACATATATTACAGGTTTTTTTCTTGTGCGTAAATTATGCAAATTAGGCTAACTTTGATTTATTCAGTGTTACTTTCAGCACTGTGAGTGCAAATCCCAATACGGCTCGGGCTAGAGGCCGTATTTATGAACCGATCTTCACGAAACTTCTTGGGTACCTTTGTTATCACTGTGGGACGAGAAGGAGTGTTTTTGGGTCCAGTCTGAAATTTAAGATGGCCGCTAGCAGCCATTTTGTTCAAAATTAAGTGCAATCAGATTTTTGCGCAGAACTTCCAAATGAAAGATCTGATTTGAATAAATTTTTGTATGAATGTTTAGTACCATGGGATACATTACATATAATACAGAGTTTTTCTCGTGAATAAATTATGCAAATTAGGGGTCCAGGTGGGACTTAGAAAATTTTGGACCAAAATCCGGAAATTAGTTTTTTTGTTTTTTATGCGTTTTGGTCAATTTTAAGACAAAAAAAATAATTTTTTTTTACTCTGAAAATTTGGGGTCCGGGTGGGACTTAGAAAATTTTGGACCAAAATCCAGAAATTAGTTTTTTGTGTTTTGATGCATTTTGGTCAATTTTAAGAAGAAGAAGAAAAAATTTTAGTCTGAAAATATTTTGTTTGGGACTGAAAATTTCCACACAAAAATAATAATCTACAATGATTGGTCTTAATCTGTAGTCCATTACAGTCACCTTGTAATTCTTTTATTATTGTTGACTGGGCCAAAACAAATACTAATTCCTGTCATATTCATTATTCAGTTGTCTTGGTCACAGCAAGTACTAATTCCTGACATATCCAAGTTGAGCTACAGAGTCATTGACTCTTTCATTTTTTACTTGAATGCCCCTTTTCAGTCACCCACACTAGGTGGTATGCCATGCGACAGACCATCTCTAGTTAATCGTTTGAAAGTTTTAATCACTTACTAGTGATTGGTGTGTCTCTGTGTATTTCATCTTTTACTTGTGACACTGTTGGACTTGATATGACTTTTGACTGTCATCAACAGTCACTCAACTCAAATAAACAAGCAATTTTTAGCTCTTCCTGACAAGTGTCAGCAGAGTTTTTCAGGTAATGATTTGTCTGCTGTCCATCCCTCATTACTCATCGTCAATCCATTGTTCGTCGGTCATCTACATTTTGTTTGTCTGGGCCATAAGTTCTTAACCAATATTTTTTGACAAAACTTTATAACCATATGTATTATCAAAAGATTGTGGGTACATTTTCGTGGGCCATAACGAATATATTCAGAATTCAATTTGATCCATTATCATATCATCAAGGTCAAGGTCACAAGCAGTAACACTTGAATTCTTGTCTTGAATTTAGCTTCCCTTAAAAGCACAAACCCTGATCGGAGCTGTCTAAGCTGAGAGGCCTCTTGTTGTCATTTATAGCAGTGCTGAATTAAATAAAATAAACAGATTCATCCACCTATCTATCTTTCAGCATGGAATCACATCTCAGGATTTTTCTCCCCACTGAGAATATCTAGGGTGCATATTGAAATAATGTCTATCACTCTGTCTGTCTGTCCATCATATGTTTGTCCTCTTTAATCCTCCTGTATTTCTCGTTATATTTTTTTACAAAATTTGGGGTGAAATATCAGTATTATGTGTAGATGTGCATGTGGAAAAGAATTTTCGATTCCGCAGTTCATTCCAGAGTTATCAAGAGTTATAGCCATTTTTATTGTTTAATGTGAAATTTTGTCCACTTAACCACTCCTACATTTCTTGTTGAATTTTCATGACTTTTGGTGTTATGTATAAATATATAGTGCATCGAAGTGCATGTGGAAAAGAATTTTAGATTCCACAGTTTTTCCCGAGTTGTACCCTTTTTTATCATTGAAAGTCTTTCATAAATGTTTTTTCTCTGAACTCCAACATTTCATGAGTGATTTTTAGCTAAACTTGAGAAAGTCAAGATAAGCTATTGCCATCATGCGTGCTGAAGTCTGTGAGTCTGTTCACATTTTCTTTGGCACAGGCTACAACCCATAGTTCTTGACCGATCATCACAAAATTTCATATGCAGGTTCGAGGTCATGTCTAGATGAGAACGTCCCCTTTTGGTCTCGGTCGGTCAACCATGACGGCTACGCGAGCCTGAAACCCCAAAACCTTTAACACAATCTTTAGGTTGTATTTATGAAGGGATTTCATTGTAACTTGGTAGAATGACTTTCTGGATGAGAATGTTCCATTTTGGTCGAGATCGGTCAACAGTGATGGGTACATGAGCCTGACACCTGAAAACCTTTAGCACAGTTTACAGGTCGTATTTATGAAAGGATTTTATTTTAACTTTGTAGGATGACTCTGTGTAATGTCTAGATGAGAACGTCCTACTTTAGCCAGATTCACTCAACCATGATGGCTGCAGGGCCATGTTACCAAGATTCCTTTAGCACAGTCTGCAGCTTGCATTTATGAAGGGATTTCATTGGAAATTTGTAGGATAACTCGGTATAATGTCTAGATGAGAATGTCATATTTTGGACATGATCGGTCAGCCGTGATGGCCGCACAGGCACATGACCTAGATTTGTTTAGCACAGACTGCAGTTCATATTTATGAAGCGATTTAATTGTAACTTGGAAGGATGACTCAGTGTGATGTCTAGATGAGACTGTCCCATTTTGGTCACGAACAATCAGCCATTACCGCTGCCTGGTCACATGACCTAGATTCCTTTAGCACCGTCTACAGGTTGTTTTTTAAGAAGGGATTTCATTGTAACTTGGGAGGATAACATGGTATGATATCTAGATGAGACTCCTATTTTGGTTATGATCGATCAACCATGACTGCCGAACCATCACGTGACCTAGATTCCTTTTGCAAAGTCTACAATTTATATTTATGAAGGGATTTCATTGAAACATGGTAAGATGGCTTGTTTGGGAATGATTTTACTGTAACTTGGTAACTTTGGTTGGCATGCATTAACTGTAAGGGCCACATTAACCCAGGCCTCAGTTCTTCAGTACATTCTACACCTCAAATTATTCTAATTACAAACATTGCATATAGGGAACAGAAATTAACATATTCTCAATTACCACATTTCTTGTCTTGTTTCATAATCCTTTCAGAAACATTGAACATTATCCTTTTCATCAAACACTACACATAGTCAAGTTAAGCTACAGTATCACTGACACTTTCAATGGATATGACTTGTAGATGTGCATGTAGAAGGGAATTTTTAGCTCATATGACTGAAAGTCGGAGTGAGCTATAGTGATCACCCGTCGTCCGGTATCCATGAACCGGTACCTGTGAACATGATGTTTGCCCCCCCCTCCCCAAAACCGGTGAAATAATTTAGTTTAATTTGAGTTTGAGGCGATTGCTTGCTCTGACGTCGCATTTTGTTTTTTTCTTCAAGTCAACTTGCCCAGCCCCATAGGGAGGGGGTGTGAGAAAATCCTTCAGAATGTTTTTAAAATCTTATTGTCATGAACCAGTGGGCACAATGACTTGATATTTGGTATGTAGCTTTCTTTTGAGGTGTAGAATCAAGTTTATTCAAAGTTTGTGGAGCAATATTTGCCTTTGTACTTGGAGGGGCAAGATTTTTGGTTCCGCCCAAAATTTCTATTTTGTGAACCGATGGCCCAATTTGAACCAAATTTGGTATGTGGTATTATTGAGTCATAATAATGTACTTGAGTCATGCAAAAAAAGATTTCCTGTATCCCCTTGGGAAATCCAGGAGCCCTTATTTCCCAAGCTACACGAAACAGAGAACTGTTATTTGATATGAAGCATCCTTAGGACCAGGAGAATTAAATGTTAAAAAAAAATTGCCATAGGTTGTGTCAGAGTGTTCTGTTAGGAGGGGTGGGGGGGGGGGGATCAAAAAAATGCTGAGTCAGCATCTTTGCAAATATTTTTTAACAAAATTTTCTCCTGAACCACTGATCAGAATTTTGATATTTGGTATACAGTATCCATTGGGGGGTGGGGTCAAATAGTAGTTTGTTAAAATGAAGCCCATTGGTTCATATTTTGGCTCAATACAGGCAATATGAGGAATGATCTTTAAAAATCTTCTTCACAACCACCAGTCAGCATCGTTTCATATTTGGTATACAACATCTCTAGGTCGGTCGGATTCAAGATAGTTCAAAGCAAGTCTCTCGGTTAATATTTGGGCTTCCTATGGAAGCCAGAATTTTAACTTGGTGCAATATGGGGGATAATCTTTAAAAATCTTCTTCAGATCCACCAATCAAAATACTTTCATATTTGGTATACATCTCTAGGGGGTCTGGTCCAAGTTGAGTCCCATGGTTGATATTTAGGCTTTATGTTGGAGCCCAAAGTTTAACTTTGTGCAATATGAGGGATCATCTCCCCGTGGGAACCCCGGGAAGTAAGCAGCACTTGTTTACTGTGGTAAACCAGTTCCGCTTTACTAGTAAAATAGGACCCAGTCACTAATGCTTGGGGTGAAAGTCCTCTAAAATGGGCAACATGTTGGTCAACGATTGACTAAACTTGACTTCATCTCCATGTTGTGTCACGATTAGCCATGCTGCATAAATATGTGACGTTAACCACCAACAAGCAAACAAACATGAGGGATCATCTTTAAAATCTTCTACTGCAGATCCACTTGTCAGAATCCTTTCATATTTGTTCTACAGGATCTCTAGGGGAGTCAGATTCAGATTTGTTCAAATAGAGTTTCTGGGTTAATATTTGTGCTCCCCATGGGAGCCCAAATTTCAACTTAGTGCAATATGAGGGAATTTCTTTAAAAATCTTCTTCAGATTCACCAGTCAGAATCCTTTCATATTTGGTATGCAACATCTTTAGAGGGGTCAGATTCAAGTTTGTTCAAATTGGGTCTCGGGGTTAATATTTGGGCTCCCTATGGTAGTCCTAATTTGTACTTAGTACTATATGAAGGAATTTCTTTAAAAATCTCCTTAAACATTCCACTGTCAGAATCCTTCCATATTTGGTATTCAGCATCTCTTGGAGCATCAGATTCAAGTTTGTTCGAATAGGGTGGCTGGGTTAATATTGGGGCTCCCTATGGAAGCCTAAATTTTAACTTGAGTGCATTATGAGGAAATTTCTTTTAAACTCTTCTACTTCAGATCCACCATTCAGATGCTTTCATATTTGGTACACAACATCTCTGGGAGGGGGGGGGGGGAGGGGGGTGGAGGGGATTATACAAAATTTGGTATCAGTTCACATATGTGCATTTTGTGCATGTAATAGCCAGAAAATCTGGCTGGGAATATGGAAGTTGTTGGTCTATCTTGTATTCTGGACCAGGGTCAGCTTCCTAAAAAATATTTGAAATTTTAGCTTCTGGAAAAGCAATTTCCTGGTTTCTCATAGGGTCAAGGTAAAAACACCTTATTTGTTCCTGATTACACAGTGATAAACTTTGTCATTGGCTTGGGGAGGAGGGGGGGGTGCACAATGAAACAGCATAAGTGAGGTTCCAGTTGATTTGTGTTTTCAAAAGATTATTTCAGTGTTCCTACGGAAAATGAGAAGCACAATCAAGCACTATTTGGGCACTTTTGAGGGACTTTGACCACAATTTTCCAGGAGTATTGTGTTGCATTGTTAGAATGGTCCTTCACATATTTATTCACAAAAATTGAAATACTGATTTTTAAAAATTTATTGCACAAAATGTAAATTTCCTTTCACAGCCTACATTCTAAAATTGTAAATCAGAATTTTTGTCTAATTTATTCCAAATTACTTCAATTCATTTGAAACAGTATTTCATATTAAATAATATTTTTAGCTCAACTTTGGCGAAGCCAAATTTGAGCTTATGCCATGGCGCGTCGTCCGTCTGTCCGTCAACAATTGGATACGGCTCGGGCTAGAGGCCGTATTTATGAACTGATCTTTATGAAACTTCTTGGGTACCTTTGTTATGACCGTGGGACGAGAACGAGTGTTTTTGGGTGCGGTCCAAAATTTAAGATGGCTGCCAGCTGCCATTTTGTACCGATGATGAAGAAATCTGTTTTTTGTACAGAACTTCCATATGAAAGCTCTGATTTGAATAATTTTTTGTATGAATGTTTAGTACCATTGGCTACCTCACATATAGTACAGGTTTTTTTCTCGTACGTAAATTATGCAAATTAGACTAACTTTGATGTTTTTTGGTGTTACTTTCAGCACTGTAAGTGCAAATGCCAATACGGCTCAGGCTAGAGGCCGTATTTATGAACCGATCTTTACGAAACTCCTTGGGTACCTTTGTTATCACCATGGGACGAGAACGAGTGTTTTTGGGTGCGGTCCGAAATTCAAGATGGCCGATGGCAGCCATTTTGTACAAAATTTGGTGCAATCAGATTTTTGCACAGAACTTCCATATGAAAGCACTGATTTGAATAATTTTTTGTGTGAATGTTTAGTACCATGGGATACATCACATATAATACGGGTTTTTTTCTCGTGCAGAAATTATGCAAATTAGATGAACTTTGATTTTTTCAGCGCTACTTACAGTAAGTACACATGTCAATACGGCTCGGGTTAGAGTCTGTATTTATGAACTGATCTTCATGAAATGTCTTGGGTACCTTTGTTATCACCTTGGGACGAGAACGAGTGTTTCTGGGTGCGGTCCAAAATTCAAGATTGCTGCCAGTGGCCATTTTGTACCGAAATTAGGTCCAATCAGTTTTTTGTCACAACTTCTACACAGCCCATATTTGTGAACTGATCTTCACGAAACTTCTTGGGTACCTTTGTTTTCACCTTGGGACAGGAATGAGTGTGTTTTGGGGTGCCTTTGTTATCACTGTGCTATGAGAACAAATATTTTGGGGTTCAGTCAGACCCACTCTGGGACTCAAAGATTTTTTTCTAGTTTAGCATCTGACTGTCACCCACCTTTACAATACTTTACCTATACATTTGTTACAGGCAACGGTCAGTATTTATGTACAGACTGTTACAATACTTTATATGTACCTTTGTTATCAGGTCATTACCGAGATGTTTGTCATTGCTGTGTCACATACTATACATGTACATGTCTTTGTCTTGACAAGTTGAGCTACAGTGTCGTTGACACTTTCATTTAAAAGTTACTAGATGCATTTATCTCAATACATGAATTGTTTGCACCTTTTTCCTTGCCCATTTTTGTTATTAAGTACCACTATTACTTTTTCAACAAGTAGAGATATTTCATTGTTATATTATTTCTTTCAATGGAGATCCTGTGCCAAAAATTCAAATATTTTTAGTTATCTTGGAAATGGCTTTCAATTTTTGTGATCCCATGCTGATATTCCCTTGTGTAGAAATTGACGTAATGATAACATTCACACAAAGGTATGACAACGCGATTTGCTTTTATTGCAGCCTGTGAGATTTTTACAATGAAAACACACAGTAATGAGTCTATTGCCAAAATCATGTGCATTCCTTCTTTTGCACTCATAGCACACTTGTACTTCTAGTGAAAAAAAGTCGGGTTACTTCTGCATTTCTGACACTGTGATCAGTTTAAGAATTTTCATTAAACTTTTTTCGCTCAACTTCAACGCTAAGTATGAGCTATTGGGATGGTTCATATCTCTATATGTCCATACATTCCTCTGTCCGGCCACAATTCCTTACTGGCTGCAGCTGTCACCCGTACATGGCTTTGGGGCAATGTCTAGATAGGAGCTATAGAATTATTCTGAATTTCGTTGAAAAATATGGCTGCCAGTGGCCATCTTCAATTTGGCATATAAATTGTGAACAATCCAATTAGCACACCCTACAGGCTGCATTCCTCACCCCATCTTTTTCAAATTTCATATGTAGCTTTGGTATAATGTCTAGATGGGAGTTATCAGATTTTTCTGCATTTTGTTGAAAAACATGGCCGTCACCAGTCATCTTGGATTTGACATATAAATTGTCAACATTCCATTAGTACACCCAACAGACTGGATCTCTCACCCGATTTTTTTTTCAGATTTCATATGTAGCTTTGATGTGATGTCTTTTTTAGCTCACCTGACTTTCAGTCAGGAGAGCTATAGTGATCACTCACCGTCCGTCCTCCGTCCTCCGTGAACATGGTGTTTGCATCTTCTCCTCCCAAACCGCTGAACCAATTTAATTGATATTTGAGATAATAGTTTGTTATGACATCGCAATTTGATTTTGTTCAAATCAAGTTGCCTCGCCCGTGGGTAGGGCCACACCCAAAAAGTGTGCTGAAATCTTAAAAAATCTTCTTCTCATGAACCAGCAGTAGCAGAGACTTGATATTTGGTGTGCAGCTTCCTTTTGAGGTGTAGACTCAGATTTGTTCAAGAGAAGTTTGTGGGGCTATACTTGGCGTCGTTATGGGAGGGGCAAAATTTTTGGCCCCGCCCAAAATTTCTATTTTCCAAACCGAGAGGCTGATTTGAACCAAATTTTATGTGAGGGCTTATTGGGTCATAAGTACCTAATTTATGCTGATTTTTTTTTTCCCGTAGCCCCATGGGAACCGCAGGAGCTAAAAATAGAAAAAAATTAAAACGCCCATATCTCCAAAACTGCACGGCACCGAGAATTTTTATTTGGTGTGAAGCTTCCTTAGGACCAACAGAAAGAATTGGTAAAAAAAAATTGCCATCGGTTTTATCATAGGGTACAGTTTCGGGACTTTGAAAAAGTGCTGAGTCAGCACTTTTTAACACTGTAGGCAATGGGAAAAACATTAAAAAATCCTCTTCTCCAGATCCAGCAGGCAGAATCTTTTGATATTTGGTATGCAACATTGGAGGGTGGATCTGATTCAAGTTTGTTCAAATCGGCCCCCTGGGTTTATATTTGGGCTCGGTATAGGAGCCCGATTTCGAACTTAGTGCATTTCAGGCAAATTTCTTAAAAAATCTTCTTCTCCAGATCCAGCAGGCAGAATGTTTTGATATTTGGTATGCAACATTGTGGGGTGGATCTGATTCAAGTTTGTTCAAATCGGCCCCCTGGGTTTATATTTGGGCTCAGTATAGGAGCCCAAATTTGAACTTAGTGCATTTCAGGCAAGTTTCTTTGAAAATCTTCTGCTCAAGATCCAGCAGGCAGAATTTTTTGATATTGGGTATGCAAGATTGTGGGGTGGATCTGATTCAAGTTTGTTCAAATCGGCTCCCTGGGTTTATATTTGGGCTCAGTATAGGAGCCCAAATTTGAACTTAGTGCTTTTCAGGCAAATTTCTTAAAAAATCTTCTTCTCCAGATCCAGCAGGCAGAATCTTTTGATATTTGGTATGCAACATTGTGGGGTGGATCTGATTCTATTTTTCAAATCGGCTCCCTAGATTCATATTTGGGCTCACTATAGAAGCTCGTATTCGAACTTAGTGCATTTCAGGCAAATTTCTTCAAAAATCTTCTTCTCCAGATCCTGCAGGCAGAATCTTTTGATATTTGGTATGCAACATTGTGGGGTGGATCTGATTCCAGTTTGTTCAAATCGGCCCCCTGGATTCATATTTGGGCTCACTATAGAAGCCCAAATTCGAACTTAGTGCATTTCAGGCAAATTTCTTTGAAAATCTTCTTCTCAAGTTCCTGCAGGCAGAATCTTGTGATATTTGGTATGCAGCATCCTTATGGGGGTGAGATTCAAGTTTGTTCAAGCCATGTCCCTAAGTCCATATTTGGGCTCACTGTGGGAGCTTAAATTGTAACTTTGTTCGAAATTAGGAATTTTCTTAAAAAATCTTCTTCTTCAGATCCAGCAGTCGGAATGGTTTGATATGTGGTGAGTAGCATCCTTGGGGAGGGGGGGGGGGGGGGAGGATTCAAGTGTGTTAAAGCCAAGTCCATGGGTCCATATTTGGGCTCCCTGTGGGAGCCCAAATTATAACTTAGTCAATATGAGGAATTTTTCTTTAAAAATCTTCTTCTTCAGATTCAGCAGTTGGAATGTTTTGATATTTGGCATGGAGCAACCTTAGGGGGCTGAGATTCAAGTTTGTTCAAGCCAAGTCCCTTGGTTCATATTTGGGCTCACTATGGGAGCCTATATGACAACTTAGTTCAAAATGAGGAATTTTCTTTAAAATCTTCAGATCCAGCAGATGAATGCTTTTGATATTTTTTATGCAGCATCCTTAGGGGGGTAAGATTCAAGTTTGTTCAAGCCATGTCCCTAGGTCCATATTTGGGCTGATTGTGGGAGCTCGAATTGTAACTTGGTTCAAAATGAGGAATTTTCTTTAAAAATCTTCTTCTTCAGATCCAGCAGTCGGAATGTTTTGATATTTGGTGTGCAGAATCCTTAGGGGTGTGAGATTCAGGTTTGTTAAAGCCAAGTCCCTGGGTTCATATATGGGCTCCCTGTGGGAGCCCGAATTATGACTTAGTTCAATATGAGGAATATTCTTTAAAAATCTTTTTTTAGATCCACTGGTCAGAATATTTGGATATTTGGTTTCAGCTTTTCTTAGGAGGAGCAGATGCAACTTGTGGAAATCAATTCTCTGGGTTGATATTTAGGCTACCATGTCAGGTGAGCACCCTCAGGCCCCCTGGGGCCTCTTGTTGTAGATACTTGAGTGAATGTCTTGGCATTACTGGATCTTGCTATTTAGTTCAGTCCCTTCTTGGACAAGTGGACCTGCCGTGTCATTGACACTTTCATTTTTCTATTATCGGGGACTGAAAATGACACCTAGCCTACACGGTTGGCAGATAATTTGGGCATATCTCCATAATTTGGGCACACCATTTAATATTGGGAATTTAAAGGCCTGTGTTAACGTTAAAATGCATTATGGTTTTATTTTAGGGATGAAATCATTGATTACACTGAAGATAAAGCACTGGAGTTTGTTGAAGAGACCATTTTCCATTTTGAAAACAGTCGTAAATTACGAGGACCATATCTAGCACAAATAGAACTTTTAAGAAAACTGAAAAATAGAAATAGTCCCAAAACAGAAAGCCTAGGTTTGTGTTTTTTGTTATATATTCTAATAATTTTCATTTTCCATAGTCTGTTCTTAAAGAGAAGTTTTTGTTTCAATTATGTTAACAGTCTGTTCAGTATGACCTGTTTGGCCTCCGTACATCCGATTTAGGCATTGAATCGATTATATCTTGTTTGAGATGAGAGAAAACTGCTTAGTTCATCACTTGAATACTTGAAAATGAGCACATTTCTGATAATTGAATTGAAAATACCTGTTAACTGAATATTTTTCTCTGAAATTTTCTGGATTTGCCTGTATAACTGTAGTGGAGTAAAAAACACTATAAACTAGCATAATTAAACAGAATAGACACTACAATTAAGCGCAGTTTTGTTTGAACAAAACAAAGGTTATACAAAAGGAGGTTTGTGCAACTTTTGCATTTACAATAGGATCATTCACTTAATTTTTCAGTGTTGAGTTTTGCATATCATTGCAACATTCTTGTCCATTTCCCCTTGGTATTGTGATTGCAGTTAAATTATTTGATGAGTAAGCCATGACATAATCTCTTACCAACACTGTCCATAAACCTCCTTTAGATATGAGCAGCATAGGTATAATCAGTTGGTTAAATTTTGCTTTATATTTGTCTTGAGGTCATGATATAGCAATAGATACTGAAAGTGACCTCATATACTTAAAATAATCATTGTAATAGATTTTTTTGGTCCTTCTGTAATTTCATTGTTGAAATTCAGTCCGGATTTGAAACAGATTATGGCATTCTATGACTGGAAGTATCAGTCTGAAGTTTATTTGGACATACCAATGTGGCATTCCTGTCCATTAACCCATTACTTTCCTCATATAGTAGAAAGTGTCATATGTTATTTACTGTTGAAGACCAGATGTATCTTTCCAACGGCTTCAGTTTCATATCAAAGCTTAGGGCAGGGCATCGTTGACTTTTGATAAATTTCTAGTTGGATTGTTAGCTCAACTTTGGCGAAGCCAAATTTGAGCTTATGCCATGGCCAGTCGTCCGTCTGTCCATCTACAGTTCAATACGGCTCGGGCTAGAGGCCGTATTTATGAACTGATCTTTACGAAACTTGTTGGGTACCTTTGTTATGACCATGGGAACGAATTCAAGATGGCTGCCATTTTGTACTGGCGATGCAGAAATCTGTATTTTTATACTGTACCAATGACCCAGACTTGGCTGGTGCTAACTCCACAAAAACCAGGGCCAAACACAAATTTTGCCCCCCAATCCCCAAAATTTGCATCCAAAACAAAAAGAAATCATGTCCTAAAGGACCTCCATAGTACGACTCTACTGCGCATGCGCAGTGACGCAGTCGTCCCGAAATTGGCGCCAAATATCATTCTCTGTTTGGCCCTTCATCAGTCAACATCTCACTGATCTTTGTGCTTGTAAATCTCAGTTTAAAGGATGCCAGACACGTAATTCTTGGAGAAAATGTGATTCTAAGGAGGATAGAAGGAGGAGAGGAAAAAAGAAGTGGCAAAAAATAATCAGGGCTGTACTTAAAATTTTTTGTTGAAATTATGTTAAGTTGCCTATTTTCGAGGCAAACGCCTCTTGTTGTCATTCTTGCTAATTGTTGCACTGCTTATTCAGTGTTTCCTCTCCCCTAACCTTCTAAAGTCCCCCCTTGCAATTCTCCCATGCTTTTGGCATATTTTTGAGAAGTTTCATTTCTAAAAATTCCCTGGGAGAGTTGCTTGGTTACAGAATGTTTTCTGTTATTTTCCCCATAGTTACGTTTTCACCCATGGGTGTATAACGTTTGTGTTCTGCATCTTCCATCTGATGTTCTGCAGATTCTCCCCTGGGAGTCTCTGTTTTGCATCAGATAGAGTGTAATTGATGACTGATTCCGGGCCAGTTTTTTCAGTGCCTGGAGTCATGTTTTCTTCTGTGTTTACACTGTTTGTTTTCATTGGCAACAGCCTTTTTTGAGGGGGGCTGTTTGCCTTTGAGGTAGTTTATCTCATTATAAGATACATTTATATTATCCGAAAGTGTCTCATTAATTATTTTATATAATTTTAAAATTTTTGACCACACTTTGCCATCGGATCCATCGGGGCTCAACGTTACTTTTCAGCAACTTGGGCTTCTCTGAAAAAATATTTTTTCAAAATTATTTTGTTTTGCAATTGTTTTTTCATTTATTAATGGATCATGTTATTATGTATCTTTGTGTCAGGGGTTTTTGCGAGTAACTAGGACTTATTGTTGTTCTTTCACAATGAAAGGAACTTGTTCAAATTGTAATAGGAAGAAATCTTCCTCTGACTTTCATGATTATTGCATTAATTGTAGTCAGTGTTCTCGCATTAATCCCTGTCCTGTATGTGAACATTGGGATGAGAAACATTGGAAACGTGTGTCACGATATGTTGTTTCTGGAGAAAGAGCGATGCCGGCTCTTTCTCCACAAGGTCACTCTACTCTCTCAGTTTCTATTTCAGAGGAACCAGAACAGGGTGATGTTTCCATGTTATCTTCTTCAAGTGTGCGTCCGTCGTCACAATTAAATACAGAGCTAGCGGCAAAAGTGCTCATGGAGATTAGACAAATGTCGTCCGCTAGCTCGCCCGGTGTAGCGTCCATTCACCGAATGGTTCGGCAGCCGGGTTCGTCCGATGCGGTCCAAGAGGAAATTTTGGGTGATGCGAGCACTATAAAAATAATAGATGCACACCCAGTGACGACGGATAGTGAACGAGAACGGAGGAAGCCTTTTAGTCCGGTTCCTAGCTCGTCCAGGTCCAGCCGGGCCGCGAGCGAGAGAGGCCCCTCTCTCGTACAACAACATCTGGGACCAGATGTTGTGGTACAAAATGTGTCTTTAGCGGAGCATACGTCCGTCGCTCGGGACGCTCCGTTGTATAAGCAGTCCGCAGAGACTGTTAAGGCTTCCTCTTCTCGTCAGCGCACACGACCGCACCTTGGCTGCATGACCTCCGATATTTTGCCAGCTTCGCCGATGAAGGATTCTTCGGCGACCAGGTCACACCATCCGGCAGCCAGGGATTCGAGACCGATGGACTCCGGACGTTCGCATAGGAAAAGTATGCGGGAGCCATCTGATGCGGAGCTGCCCTCGGCGAAGCAGCGAAAGACCGCTCCTCCGCAGGTCTCGACGTCGGACATTCTAGTGCAGATAGCACAGCTTATCGCAGCATCCCAGCAGCCGACAGAAACGGTGTCGGATCGAGAATTATCCGACGGCGCTGGGTCGGTACGCTCCGCCGAAGCATCGGGGGCGGACGACCGGGAACATCGGGAGGTCCGACCGGATGGTGAAAGGGATACGGATGAATTGGAGCTATCCCTTTCGGAACAACACAAAGCTGCCGTGGACTTCATCCGGTACTTTCTTCCTCAAGTTGTTCCGTCGGGCCAGACTGCTGCGCTTCCGGACAGGAGAATTATAGCGTCATTGGACTCTGATTTTTTCGAGCGGTTCAGGGACATCGCTCCCGAGTTTCCGTCACAGTCCAATAATGTTGCAAGAACATTTGAATTATTGAACGACGCTATTTTTAAACTTGCTTCCAGGACGGGGAAAGCAGGATTCTTGTCCGCAAATACTCTCAACCTGCCTTTCATTAATGCAAGGAATAAATTCGACACGGCAGGTCAGGGTATACCGAGAGTTCCTCTGCGTATGGACGACGAGGCGGAAGACTTAGAGCTATCATTACCGTCGTCAGCTTCTATTCCAACCGCAGTGTTGGAAACAGCTATTGCGTCTAACAGAGCCAATTTAGATGCCTTATCTTACGCAGATCACCTTACTAAGGCGTTATCACTGCGTCTTCAAGGGGAAGAGTTTCAGGATATACAATCCTCCTTAAGACTTCTTTCAAGGGCAGTAGCTTATTCCACGTGTAACTCCGCCCTTTCAGTGGCAAATCTGGAGTTGGTTAGACGTGACGCAGCCCTGTCTACATCCACACTAGTGGATTCTAAGGTGAAGAACTCTCTTAGAGTCGCTTCGGTCTCAGGAGATCTTCTCTTTGACGGCAAGCTTTCCGCTATTTATGATAATATTAAAAAGAAAGCTAGTGATTCTCTGTTGTTTAGATCCGCTCCTAAAAGGTCGGATACAGCAGACACGAATAAGGCGGGCACTTCTGGGTCTTATCCGCCCAAGAGAGGTTCCTATAGAGGTTCCGGTGCGTCCTCTAGCTCTTATTCGAGAGACCGTCAGGATAGTGACTCTCGTTCGGGACGTCCTTCAGGCCGGGACAATCGGTCGGACGCCCCGAGGTCGACGAGGCGAGGTGCGGGTCGTGGAAGACGTGGTTTCTCCTACCGTAGGCCTCGCAGATCCAGGAGGTGATGGCTCAAACCTCTATCGCGTTCCGGTTGGCGGAAGGTTGTCGAGTTTTTCTCAAGAGTGGGCGTCGATTACGGACGACCCGTGGGTGAGAGGAGTGACTTCGGAAGGTCTAAAGATATCCTTCAAACGAAAGCCTCCATTAACTCGAAGTCCAAAGTGGACTCATCTTCCGTCAAACCCTCAGAAAAGAGACGCTCTGCTATCAGAGGTGCAGTCTCTTTTAATGAAGAACGCGGTAGAGGTCGTAGAAAACCAGGAATCGCTGGGATTCTACAGCCATCTGTTTCTGGTTCCGAAACCAGACGGCTCGTTCCGTCCAGTCATAGATTTGAGCTGGATAAACAAGCTGATCGTCGCTCCGAAGTTTTATATGGAGACGATTCGATCGGTCAGAGCGAGTATTCGGGTGAACGATTATGCAACGAGCATAGATCTCAAAGATGCGCACTTTCACGTCATGGTACATCCGACATTCCGAAAGTATCTACGCTTCGCAGTCCTAGGAGTGGTGTATCAGTTCCGGGCCATGTGCTTCGGATTGAATCTAGCACCCTGGGCTTTCACTCGGGTAATGAACTCGGTAATGATCTACTTCCGAGCTCATTCGTCTGCGGTAACGTCGGCCTACCTGGACGACATTCTTCAGAGGTACGGCAACGAGTTAACGCTTCAGAACGATGTTCAGAATCTTCTTCTATTGCTCCGACGTCTCGGTTTCATAGTAAACGAGGAGAAGTCGGATCTGGTGCCGTCCAAGTCATTCACTCATCTGGGAATGAGCTTCGAGACGCACAACAATCTCGTTCGTCTGCCGT
This sequence comes from Pictodentalium vernedei, assembly GCA_031216915.1. NCBI lineage: Eukaryota > Metazoa > Mollusca > Scaphopoda > Dentaliida > Dentaliidae > Pictodentalium > Pictodentalium vernedei. The sequence goes on from CM062294.1 coordinate 254,977,340, forward strand.
TAACCAGAGCGAAATTAGTCAGTTGTTACGCTCGCTATTGTCTGAATACAGACAAAGTCACGGCGAGAGAATTTATGAGACTGATAGGTCTGTGCGGAGCCGCCGCGGATCTCATTCCGATGGGACGGCTACGCACACGGCCTCTTCAAATTTTCCTGACTCAGAATTGGAGTGTGAAAATTCATTCGCTCGATGTAGACGTTCTCTTGTCAGATCAAGTGAAACAAGAGATTCAGACTTGGGCAAACATTCAGTGGTTAACTCAAGGAGTTCCGCTGCAGTTGCCGGATCCGAGTTTTACCATTATGACGGATGCCAGTCAAACAGGTTGGGGTGCATCATTAATCCCAACGGATTCGAGATGCCAGGGTCTTTGGGATCCGCAATTCCTGTGCAAGCACATAAACATCAAGGAAATGATGTCAATTTGGCTTGCATTACGTCACTGGATGGACATTATTCACGATGCTCATGTCCAAATCCTATCCGACAATACGACAGTAGTGGCGTATATACGGAATCAGGGAGGCACTCATTCAGTTCCGTTGTTCAATCTAACGGAAAGAATCCTTCTGTTTGCGTTGGAACATCACGTTCTTCTTTCGGTCCGTCACATACCGGGTCGTCTGAATGTGCTAGCAGACTCCCTTTCACGAAAGGGTCGCTTGTTGCCGTCGGAGTGGACTCTCAACAAACAAGTATTCAATCAGATTTGCTACCAATGGGAACGGCCAATGAGAGACTTATTTGCGACACATCTCAACAATCAGTTGCAGACGTATGTGTCCCCGTGTCCGGATCCAAGAGCATTTGCAGTAGACGCTCTATCGATCCCTTGGGACGGAATGATAGGATATGCGTATCCTCCAGCGCCGTTAATTCAACAAGTATTGCTAAAGATTAAACAATCTCAATGCAAGATTCTGTTGGTAGCATCTCTGTCGCCACAGAGACCGTGGATAAATCTACTCAGGTGTCTGTTGTGGGACCTACCGCGGAAGCTCCCTCCACGAGAGGATCTTCTTTGGCAGGGGAAATCGCGCCAACTACATCACAACCCGCAAGGTCTCAACCTTCACGTTTTTCCGTTGTGCGGTCCTTCTTGCATGGCAAGCACTTTACAGGACGAGCAGTGGACGCGATTTCTAACTGTAGGAGGACCTCCTCTTCGCTAAACTATGCGGCTAAGTGGAAGGTTTTCCGTCGTTGGTGTAGGGATCATTCTGTTGATATATTTGATCCCTCTATACCAGACATTGCTAACTTTCTAGTATACTTGTTTGACGAAATCAAACTGCAACCTGTTACTATAAAGGGTTATAGATCTATGTTATCTGATACCTATGCACATCATGATAGTTTACAAATTGGATCTAATGTCTCTTTATCGAAATTGGTTAGAAACTTTTCGATAAATAGACCCAGAACTCTTAGATTAATTCCTAAGTGGAATTTAGCTTGGGTTCTTCTTAAATTGAAGGAAAAGCCATTTGAACCTCTTGGGACAGTAGATTTCAAATTCTTATCTTATAAGACAGCTTTTCTCTTAGCTTTCTCTTCTGCCAGAAGAGTCAGTGAGCTTCATGCACTATCGGTGGATGATTCTCATTATCGTAGTGTTGGGAACACTATCACCTTCACTACTAATGTCGGTTTTTTAGCTAAGAATCAGGCTCCTAATAAATATCCGGAACCTATTGTTATTAAGGCTCTTCCGTCTTCAGACGGGCGTAGGCCTTTACTCTGTCCTGTTAGAGCACTACGTATCTATAAACAGAGATCTCAGTTCATCAGAAAGGGACGTAAACGTTTCTTTCTGTCTTTGATGCCTAATAGAAAGGACATTTCAGTCCATTCTATTGCTAGATGGATTCAGTTAACTATCCGTACTGCGTATGAAGATTTATCTTCTTCTCAGCAGTCTGTGCTTAAGATTTCTGCTCATGAAGTAAGAGCTCTTTCTACTTCCTGGGCTTATGCTAATAGTGTTGCTATTACAGATTTAATGAAGGCTGCTTATTGGTCTCAGCCATCCACATTTACTAATTTTTATCTCAGAAATATTGAGTCCATTTCTGGAGACCTGCATTGTTTAGGTCCGTTATCTGTTGCTCAGAATGTCGTCCACTAAACAGTTGCAACTATAGTTATGCAGGCTTTCTGTTCCGGCAGTGACTCCGTCCGGCTGCCCTCTTCGCTCTGGGCTATTTGACCCAGGGCAAGGGGAAGGGGGGGGGGGGGGGCGGGTGTTCCCTTAGGTCACCTGCTTTATAGTGAAAAGCAAGGGAATGCCTCCTCCAAGACAGTATTTCTGAGTCGCTTCCGGGATGGTTTTAAAGTGTAATATTAATGTTTAATTTCATTCATGTCTTATTTTTAAAGTGTAGCTCGGTGTGAAGCATTTGTATATGTCAAGTGTCAAACGGGCTTTAATATACAATACTCGGACACTTTTAAATGATTATAAAGAGTCTCAATTCTCTGGACTACTTTATTTATTGGCTTGTTTTAAAAATAATTAGTATAAGGGTTATACTGGATGTTAATAGAGAACATGAATGTTATTGTGCTCAATTATTAAGGGTAGTGTATCTTTCTAATTTAAATTTTAAATAAGAAAGATACATGTAAAGCCTAATACTCCTTTTCTCCTTAAGGGGTTACCTCTTTATTTTATAATTGAGCTTATTGGATTTTCCTCTATGTCCTAGGCCCTCCAGCCTGTTTACTATTCAGCTAAGTCTGGGTCATTGGTACAGTATAAAAATGTTAAAAAATTTATAGTAATTTATATATTTTTTATACTTACCAATGACCCAGACGGGGATGGCCCTCCCTGAGTTGGGAACTCTTGCCTCCCCGCTGAGTACATAGCGCTGACCAGGCACTGCCAGTAAGAATGATATTTGGCGCCAATTTCGGGACGACTGCGTCACTGCGCATGCGCAGTAGAGTCGTACTATGGAGGTCCTTTAGGACATGATTTCTTTTTGTTTTGGATGCAAATTTTGGGGATTGGGGGGCAAAATTTGTGTTTGGCCCAGGTTTTTGTGGAGTTAGCACCAGCCAAGTCTGGGTCATTGGTAATTATAAAAAATATATAAATTACTATAAATTTTTTAACTTTTTGCACCGAACTTCCATATGAAAGCGCTGATTTGAATAATTTTTTGTATGAATGTTTAGTACCATGGGGTACATCACATATAATACGGGTTTTTTTCTCGTACGTAAATTATGCAAATTAGACTAACTTTGATGTATTTAGTGTTGCTTTCAGCACTGTCAGTGCAAATGCCAATACGGCTCGGGCTAGAGGCCGCATTTATCAACCAATCTTTACAAAACTTCTTGGGTACCTTTGGTATCACCGTGGGACGAGAACGAGTGTTTTGGGGTGCGGCCCAAAATTCAAGATGGCCGCTGGCAGCCATTTTGTTCAAAATTAGGGGCAATCAGATTTTTGCGCAGAATAATTTTTTGTGTGAATGTTTAGTACCATGGGATACATCACATATAATACAGGTTTTTTTCTCGTGCAGAAATTATGCAAATTAGATGAACTTTGATTTTTTCAGTGCTACTTACACACAGTAAGTACACATGTCAATACAGCTCGGGCTAGAGGCTGTATTTATCAACCGATCTTCACGAAACTTCTTGGGTACCTCTGCTATCACCTTGGGACGAGAACGAGTGTTTCTGAGTCCGGTCCGAAATTCAAGATGGCTGCCAGTGGCCATTTTGTACCAAAATTAGGTCTAATCAGTTTTTTGTACACAACTTCTATACGGCTCAGGCTAGAGGCCGTATTTATGAACCGATCTTTACGAAACGTCTTGGGTACCTTTGTTACCACCATGGGATGAGAACGGGTGTTTTGGGGTGTGGTCTGAAATTCAACATGGCCACCAGCAGCCATTTTGTACCAAAATTAGTACAATCAATCTTTTGTACAGAACTTCTGTATGAAAGTTCTGATTTGAATAAATTTTTGTATGAATGTTTAGTAAAATGGAATACATCACATACAGTACGGGTTTTTTTCTCGTGCAGAAATTATGCAAATTAGATTAATTTTGATTTATTTAGTGCTACTTATACATTGTAAGTGCACATGTCAATACGGCTTGGGCTAGAGGCTGTATTCATCAACCGATCTTCACGAAACTTCTTGGGTACCTTTGTTATCACCTTGGGACGAGAACGAGTTTTTCTGAGTGCGGTCCAAAATTCAAGATGGCTGCGAGTGGCCATGTTGTACCAAAATTAGGTCCAATCAGTTTTTTTGTCACAACTTTTATACAGCTCGTATTTATGAACTGATCTTCATGAAACTTCTTGGGTACCTTTGTTTTCACCTTGGGACAGGAATGAGTGTGTTTTGGGGTGCCTTTGTTATCACTGTGCTATGAGAACAAATATTTTGGGGTTCAGTCAGACCCACTCTGGGATTCAAAGATTTCTTTTCTAGTTTAGCATCTGACTGTCACCCACCTTTACAATACTTTACCTATACATTTGTTACAGGCTACGGTCAGTATTCATGTACAGGCCGTTACAATACTTTATATGTGCCTTTGTTATCAGGTCATTACCTAGATGTTTGTCATTGCTGTGTCACATACTATACATGTACATGTCTTGACAAGTTGATCTACAGTGTCATTGACACTTTCACATTGTCTTGTATTCCAGATTTTTATACCTCCACAATGAGTTGTGGGGGAGGGTATGGGGGGGGGGGAGAGGGAGGTATACTGGAATCATCTTGTCAGTCCATCCATCTGTAGACATAATTTTGTCTGGAGATTTTCTCTGGCGTTTTACGCACAATCTGCTTGAAACTTCGTATGAATGTTCACCACCATGGGAACTTGTGCAGCTGCGATTATAGTTCCGGTTGGATTATTTTTGCCAGAATTATGCCCCTTTTGACTTGAAAAAGCAGCTGTGTAGGCCTGAATTTTGTCCAAGGATTTTCTCAGATGTTTATGGTTTGATTCCCTTGAAACTTGGTTTGGATTTCATGGGAACCTGTGCACCTGCGATTATAGTTTTGATTGGACTTTTTTTTCTGCCAGACTTATGCCCCTTTTCATCTTAGAATAATCATGGTGGGTGGGGGAGGGAGGTGGGGGTGCTATATAGACAGGCCCAATTAGGACAATCACACCTCTAGTTTAAATTCAAACTGTATTCTCTGAGGGGCTCTTGAAAATGTTTTAAATGAAATAGACTTATTTAACTCTTTAAACACTTTCCAGAATCATATCACATTGCCATATCTTCCCTGTTTGTTTTGTGATATGATTGAAAAAAAAAATCAGATTTACCCCATAAAGGCCTAATTTCAATTTTGTACTATTTCTCTTCTCCATAACCAGTAACCTAGCCTACAGCATCGTGTCCAATTGCCAGCTGAATTTAAAATTTTCTGGCTGTAGTTTCTAGTCAAGTCTTGACTTCCTAGGTTGGTACATTGGAGAGTCAACTAGATTAACTTTTGATTTAATTGCAAAATGTAAAGAGCTGAAGATGCTGGATATCCTAGTTCTTATCGACTTTGAAAAAGTGTTTGATTCTTTGGAATGGTCTTTTATCCAAAAGACAATGCAGTTTTTAAATTTCAGACCAGCTATGATAAAATGGTTTAAAACCTTCTATAACAATATTTCTAGTTGTGTACTTAACAGTGGTAAATTTGCCTGAAAGATTTGACATAGGAAGATGTGTTAGGCTGAGTGAATCCCTATCGCCATATCTTTTAAACTTTGTGTAGAAACCCTGAGCACAGTCCTAAAATTTAGTCCCGATATAAATGGATTAATCATAAATAATTCAGAGTACTTGGTAAGACAATATGCAGACGACTCAACCTTATACCTGTCTGATGATGGATACTCACTAAATAACGCACTAAATATGCTTAAAAATTCTCACTTATATGTGGTTTAAGCGTTAATTTTGAAAAAAACAGAACTCATTTGGACAGGCTCAAAATGGGGTTGTGGTGAAATACTTTCTACAGATAAACAAGCCTGTTGGAACCATTCAAGACTTTTCAAAATCCTGGGGATTGAATTCAACCTGTTTAGTGATAATTATATACTAAATAACTATATGAACAAGATGAAAAAATTTGAAAAACTCCTGGCAGTCTGGTCATTTCGTTATTTGGCTTTAATTGGCAAAACTACTGTCATAAAAACTTTGGAGGCTCTACCTATTTTAACACATTGTTTAATGGTTTTGCCAGATCCCCCCAAAGACATAATTGTAAAAATGCAGGAAATTTCTTTATATTTGTATGGTCCGGGAAACCCGAAAAAATCAAACTTACTACAATCACTGGTCTTTTCGAAAAGAGTGGAATTAAATTCCCACATATCGAAATATTTAGTCATGCCTGAAAAATGTTTATCTTCTTTTAGTCTTCTATACTGCCCCCCCCCCCCCCCCCTGGAAAATACTGGTGTTCGATGACCTAGAACCTTTTAGGAATTACAAACTGTGGCATTTGCACAAAGAGGGTTTAAGAAAAATAGGGAAACACTTGAACTCATTTTGGACGATGTTTTGTTGGCTTGGTCTCTTCTTGATATAAAACCACCGAATTCCCCTGAAGAAATATTTGGAGAAACCATTTTTTAGCTCACCTGACTGAAAGTCAGGGGGATCTTAAGTGATCACTGTCTGTTCATCATCTGTTGTCCGTCTGTCATCTGTCCAGCGTGAACTATACATTATTGATTTCTCCTCATAAACCACTCTGCCAAAACGAACCAAATTTGATGTGCATGTTCCTTATATGTCAATTCAAGTTTGTTCAAATAAAGTTGCAACACCAACAGGGGGGTCCACCAGGGGCATTACTCTGATAGCATCCATAAATTGTTTTAACAAAATTTAAAAAATCTTCTCCAGAACCATCAATTAAAATCTTTTGATATTTGGTATATAACATTTCTAGAGGGGTCAGATTCAAGTTTGTTCAAATCGAGTCCCTGGGTTAATATTTGGGCTCCTATGGGAGCCCAAATTTTAACTCCGTACAATATGATGAAATTTCTTCAAAAATCATCTTCTTCAGATCCACCAGTCAGAATGTTTTCATATTTGGTATACAACATCTCTTGGGGGATAAAATTCAAGTTTGTTTACATAGGGTCCTTGGGTTAATATTTGGGCTGTCTGTTGGAGCCCGAATTTTAACTTGAGGCAATATGAGGGAATTTTTTCAAAAATCTTCTCAAGAACCACCAATTAGAATCCTTTCTCATTTGGTATACAACATCTCAAGGGGGCTCAGATACAAGTTTGTTCAAATCAAGTCCCTAGTTAATATTTGTAAGGAGCTCAAATTTTAACTTGGTGCAATAGGAAGGAGTTTCTTTAAAAATCTTCTTCAGATTCACTAGTCAAAATCCTCTCATATTTGGTATACAACATCTGTTGGTGGGTTAGATTCAAGTTTGTTGAAATCGGGTTCCTGGGTTGGTATTTGGGCTCTCAATGGGAGCCTGAATTGTAACTTACTGCAGTATGTGGAAATTTGGGGGGTGGGGGGAGGGGGTCAGATTCAAGTTTGTTCAAATCGAGCCCCGGGGTTAATAATTGGACTCCATTTGGGAGCCTGAGTTTTACCTTTGTTCAATTTGAAGGAATCCCTTTAAAAAATCTTCTTCAGATCCACCAGTCAGAATGCTTTCATATTTGGTATACAACATCTCCACAGAGGTCAGATTCAAGGATGTTCAAATAGAGTTCTGAGTTTTAACTTTTTGCAATATGAAGGAATTTCTTTAAAAATCTACTTCTCCCGAACCATCGATTAGAATCTTTTTGATATATGGTATACAATATCTCTAGAGGTGTGTGTGTGTGTGTGTGTGTGGGGGGGGGGGGGGGGGGGGAGGGGTGTCAGATTCAAATTTGTTAAAATTGAGTCCCTGGGTTAATATTTGGGCTCCATATGGGATCCTGAGTTTTAACTTTGTGCAATATGAAGGAATTTCTTTAAAAATCTTCTTCTCTAGAACCATCAGTTAGAATCTTTTGATATTTGGCATATAATATCTCTGGGAGGTCAGATTCAAGTTTGTTCAAATTGAATCCTGGGTTAATATTTGGGCTCTCTATGGAAGCCCAAATTTTAACTTAGTGCAATATGAGGAAATTTCTTTAAATGTCTTCTTCTTCAGATCCCCCAGTTAGAATGCTTTCATATTTGGTATACAACATCTCCAGGGGAGTCAGATTCAAAATTTGTTTAAATCGAGTCTCTGTGTTAATATTCGAGCTCCCTGTTGGAGTCCGAATTTTAACTTACTGCTATTTGAGGAAATTTCCTTAAAAATATTCTTCAGATCCACCAGTCCGAAAGCTTTCATATTTGATATACAGCATCTTTGGGGGATGGGGGTGGAGTGGTGTTAGAGTATATGTGTGTCAGATTCAAGTTTGTTGTTCAAATCAGGTCCCTGGGTTAATATTTGGGCTCTCAATTTGATGGGGGGGGGGGGGGGGGGGGGGGCAGTGACATATCAACCCTTGGAAGTTTGGCAGTGCATGTCTACAGCTGATAGAATTGGAAGCAGTCAGGAACAGACATGTTAACTCTCCCGGAATGCCCGGGAAAATCCCGGAATTTCAGTGTAGTTCCCGGTCTCCCAGACGGGAATCAGTTTTGGACTGAAAATCCCGGAAAACAACAGTCAAATATTTCGTTCCCTTTGTAACTTATGAAAAATGTTCGGAGTCAAATCACATGCATTTCAAACTCTGGTAAAAACTCACGAAGCAGTATAATATGGATTTAAGTTAAATTTATTTAAGAAAAGTGTATTTTATGATATATTTCAACTGTGTTCATGTTTATTTCTGTTTTTTTCTTCGGAGATTCGTGATCAGTGTGCGAGTGTCGAAGTGAAAATAGGTGACTTACTTTCAAAAGATTGAAAACTCCGCCTTCATTTGAATGCAGTTTTTGGAAATTAAAATATATGAAAAGGAATTAAATAATATATATTTATTTATTCCTTCATAGAATAGCTTTAATTCTCATCCCTTTTCCAAAATCAAAACGTAAACAACGACTATTTAGCACAGTTTAAAAGTAGGTTAAAGTCGCTTAGGATGCCGAAATATTATGACTGCATATTTAAAACACAATGGACTTATTTTCCAACACTACATTTATTCTGTTGTGCTGATTACAGAACTGTTAACTGTTGGTTTTGAATGGAATTAAAAAAAAATGCTTCAGTGATGAAAAGAAAAGTTTTGTGTAGGGCACAAACGTCCCACATGCATGAAGTTTGATCAAGATACTTTCTAAGTACTAACATTCTTGAAGTAACTGAACATTAGGACATCTTCTCCTGTTAACATTTCCAGACTTGGGAAATTATTAGCTAAGTAGACCTTGATAAGAGCAAATCACAGGTGGAGGTGCTCTGCAGACATGTTAACTCTCCTGGAATGCCCGGGATTCTCCCGGAATTAGCTATCCCCTCCCGCCCTCCCGCCCGGGAGTCAATTTGGACCAAAAATCTCCCGGAAAGTCGACATACCAGACAAAAACTGAATCCACCAGCTTTTGTTTACAAATACAAAAGCATGTGCTCTACTCTCAATGGCAAGGTCATTAAGTTTGTGTGAAACGTCACCACTTACATAAGAACTGATGACCAATTCTCATTTCTGTCAATGGCCGTGTTGTGATTATTGGGTTATCACTAAAAAGTGTACTCCGACTCCGAAATTACCGACTCCAAAAATATTTCTTTTTATAACTCTTTTATTAATAGATCATTTACATTGAAATTCAACATAAATGTACAGAATTATGTGTAGTATACATATAATCATATAAATGTTACAAAAAAATTATGATGTTCATTAAATTGACTTTTATTGGGTTTTGCCTCACTAAAAAGTGTACTCGGCGATTTCAACGAAATTTCATTCTCTCATTCATATAATACATTCTTCCAGCTAATTTGTTGCCGTATTAAGAGTATATTCGTATTTTACGATGTCTAAAGCAAGTTTTATAATCAATTTTGAAATTAATCGTGCTTAAAATGGAAATTTACTCGAAGATGAGAATCGCCAATTCCGGCTTCATTTGAGATTGCATGTAAAATTCAAACTTGCAATTGGCGGATCAATAGTCAGAGGTTTTCCCTGATTATTGCAACACGTTTGACAGGCGGATTAAATGAATTTGAGATGCAGGATAATTGCTGAAATTGATTATATATTAAAGGCACACCTTTGCTTGTATACAGGTAGCAGTCAAATCGAAAAATAAATTCCATACGTATAAAATCTTGTCCAATTGAAAATGCGCAAAAATACGCACAAATTTATTGTGCATTTTGGATTTTACTTTCAGATAATTATAGCCAATTTTGGAGACAAACGGCTCAAACATATGAGTTGCCGTAATTTTCAATATATTGGGAAAAATTTCTAATTCGCAATTTTCTAAAGCAGGCTGTGAAAAAAATTATGTTTTTGGTGAAAAAAAATCTAAAAAGTTGGTAATTTACGGCACTTGGACGTTTTTTCATTCGTAGTGATAAATGGACAACAAAATATCCCCGAGATGTTTCGTCCTGGGCTGGCTGTGGCATAATTTTCACGTTTCACTGAAAAATGATCACCCCATTCCAAATCCTCTTCGTAAATGACCAACTACTTCCAGTGAGTAACCGGTGTGGTTAGGTGGGGCGCTGGGCTTTGGAAGATCGAATTACCACAACAACCGGGCTCTGGGGTGTGCCTAAACACCACAGATCGTCGCAGATTACCGCAGGTCGCCGCAAATACCCATAATTACCCAAATGGATCCAAAACTTTCAACACAGCACCATAACTGATATAGTGCTGAAAAGGTCGAAAATATCTCCAAACATTTTGTATATAAAACCATTGAAATATGGATGTCATTGGAACAAGCTTAGATATTGGCACATGACCACATCCATATTTCTGATTTCTGTTCTTCTCTATATTTCTATGGTTTGGCTTTTGAAAGGACAAATTGTTCAAATAAAACACATTAGGGTGGAATGTTTAATGTATGTGTGTGTGTGTGTGGGAGGGGGGGGGGGGGGGGGGGTAACATGGAAATTATTGATGTGCTGCCCACGTGCAAAAATCTCACTGACAAGCATCCGAGTCTCACTGGGAGCTCATCAAAATCTCACTGACAGTCACCTCCAGAGGTTAACAGGTCTGGGTCACTCACCACCAGTTAGTAGAACGTTGGCATATGTTCCTTTGATGTATTGTTGTTGGGCTGTTTCCTGTTATACCTGTGGGTGGGGGGTATTTGGTATTAATTTGTATTTAAAATTGATCGATCCACACATGGTTTCTACACGCCAAAAAAATCTCCCTGAAAATCATGTCATCTCCCTGAAAATTTTCTTCAATCTCCCTGAAAAAAATTTTGGGAGGTTAACATGTCTGGTGCTCTGTGGGACAATGTGGGTGGGTGGTGGTGGGGAGGGGGGGGGGGGGGGCTCATGAAGAAGAGGATCCTTGCTGGGGGGGGGGGATCAAATCAACAGTTATTTTATGATTTTTTAACATAGCATAAATGCATCAGCATAGTTGACAACCAGTTCTGGACATAACCTGGTGTTAATAGTGGTCCATGAGCTGAAAATTCACAATTTTTTTCTTTTATTTTGTCCCCGCGCGAACTTTTCCCTGAAATCCATCCCATTTCCCTGAAAATCACCCTCAGGTTCCCTGAAAAATTATTCTGGAGGTTAACATGTCTGGTCAGGAAGACCCAGGATAATAATCGGTGACATGAACCCTGGAGTTATATGAATAATTTCATGACTTCATGAAATTGTTAGTTGGTGGGAAGGTGAGCCGGTGCTCCTCTATAGTGTTGATGAACCATGGTCAACTGAATGTGACCCAAAAATAGTTCTTTGTACCACCTTGTCAAGTGAGCGATTAAGGCATTGGGGCCTCTTGTTTGAATAATAGCATAAAAATGAATGGAGAATTATTTTTTAACAATCTTGGTGCGAAAAAGGTATCTATTTCATAAATGATTTGCTATCTGAGAACAACAGTCCCTTAACCTTCTCTGACTACTCCTACAAATATAACATTAAGACCCCATTCACAGTCTATCAAGGTGTTATGATATGCAATTCCCAAATCCTGGAAAGCTGTAGACGAATCTCATAAAAAATTATTGTCTGTATAGAATACAAACATTAGTATGATACAATCTACACACAAAATTTGACGAACATTCTATATTAATTTCTTAGAACTATATGCGGTGTTTCCCATAAATTCCCAGATAAAGTGGAATGAGATTCTAGATATAAATTTGCAGCCAGATGACTGGAATTTCATATTTTGAACCCCATTTTCAACCTCAGACGATACATGCCGACAAAGTTTAAAATTTAAAATCGTCTATAGACTCTTTTATACGCAAAATTTCAGAAATGGTATTATGCTCATTCTGTAATAATTCAAAGGAGACTGTTCATCACCTGTTTTTTGAATCTTCTGTCTCGAAAATAGTTCTTTTGAGCTTTTTGGAAATTTTAAAAGAAAAATGTAAAGTAACCATTCCATTAACACTGGAATATGTTATCTTAGGCCATAGTAACACCTTGGATGCTTTCAATAGCACAACAGACATCTGTATGTTTCTTTATAAGAGTTCATTTACTCAGGCAAAGTAAAAAAAAAAGTCAACCAACCAATCTCATGTTTCTTAATCAACACCCACGAGTACAGGAACTTGGAACTCATCTCCCAACATTCATACCCAAACAAACTTGTAAATGAAATAAATTCCAAGTGGAACCTCGTCAGTTGCCTGCTTAACTTATGAACTGTGAGGCATCTGGACTATTCACTAAAATAATTTATTATTTATGAAACTCAGCTGGAGTTTAGTTGTCAAAGTTGGGTGAATGCCCCTCCCAGTGTGGAGAAAGAAAGATGAATTTAGAATGACTACAAAAATATAGCTCACGTTGCGATGCATCTCTCCAATGGGTTTCTGCTTGGGGGACACAGCCGTGATTTTTTTAATGCTACCAATCAGATTCTGATTGGGCATTAAAGGCAATCAAACATCAGGTAGTACCGGCTTTGAGTTATCATTTGTACATGGGACCCCAATTGAGATAAACCTGGCAGTTTAAAAGTCTATCTCGTATGTGCAGCAACAAATTGGTACAAAAAAACATAAATATCCAAATATCTATTACGCTACTGTGTTAATGGTTTATACGGTAAATTCATTCCAATTAGTGTAAAAGAATATAATGTATTCTTTGTAAATGTTCATATAAAAGCTGAATAAAAATATTAAAAAAAAAGAGTCTTGGCTTCCTTGGAACAACTGGAAACCACAGCAAGCCACAAGGCAGAGCTTGTCATGTATGGCAAGAATTGTCTCAGCCTTCAAGAGCTAATGTGCAGAGTAAATATGCTCTTCAATCTCTGCCTGTATAACGGCAGGTTCATTTATTGGTTTACACTACAAATTCATCTTTTTTCGCCCCCACCCCAGCCTTTCTTCAGGAGGAAGCAGTGGGTATAAACGATCGACTAGACTTCACGTTGTCTCCATGTTGCTGTCACGATTAGCCATTGTGAAAAAATATGGGACTTAAACACAAAGAAATAAATAAATAAATAAATCGGAGTTGCAAAATTGCTGTGCTGTGTTGAAAGAGTGAATGAAGACACCCAATTTGTATTATTGTAAGATATATATCAACAGTTATGAAACAATTATTCTTTTTTCAGGTGGAGCGCTTGCTCTATTGGTCCAGTATTTTGAAATGTTTGGTGATAAATATTGTTGTTTCACTGATATGAAGCAATTCCTAGATCTCCTGGATGAATCTGAACAAATCAAGGTAAAAACTGTTGTCTTCATTGATTAAGGATTTTCTTATCGACCACCATTCCTTCAGCAATATTGTTATCCACATTTTGATAGAACTAAGCTTCCTTCAGTATAAGGAAAAATTGTGTGGACCTTAGAAGCCCTGCTAGCCACAAGTAAGCTATTGTTTGACATACCCCAGGCTCTCTGTCAATCAAGACCAAGTGAAAATCATGCTGGCTGTTCTTTTGTATATATTACCAAAACAGTTCTCACAAACACTCCGCCATCAATTTTTAGCTCAACTTTGACTAAGTCAAATTTGAGCTTATGCCATGGCCAGTCGTCCGTCTGGCCGTCTGTCTGTCAACAATTCAATACGGCTTGGGCTAGAGGCCGTATTTATGAACCGATCTTTCTGAAACTTCTTGGGTGCCTTTGTTATAACTGTGGGACGAGAACGAGTGTTTTGGGGTCCGATCCAAAATTCAAGTTGGTCGCTGGCAGCCATTTTGTACAAAATTAGGTGCAATCAGATTTTTGCGCAGAACTTCCATATGAAAGTGCTGATTTGAATAATTTTTTGTATGAATGTTTAGTACCATGGGATATGTCACATATAATAGTGGATTTTTTCTCGTGCGTAAATTTTGCAAATTAGACTAACTTTGATGTATTTAGTGTTACTTTCAGCACTGTAAGTGCAAATGCCAATACGGCTCGGGCTAAAGGCCGGATTTATGAACCGATCTTTACGAAACTTCTTGGGTACCTTTGGTATCACCATTGGACGAGAACGAGTGTTTTTGGGTCTGATCCGAAATTCAAGATGGCCGATGGCAGCCATTTTGTACAAAATTTGGTGCAATCAGATTTTTGCGCAGAACTTCCATATGAAAGCGCTGATTTGAATAATTTTTTGTGTGAATGTTTAGTACCATGGGATACATCACATATAGTACGGGTTTTTTTTCTCGTGCAGAAATTATGCAAATTAGATGAACTTTGATTTTTTCAGTGCTACTTACACACAGTAAGTACACATGTCAGTATGGCTCGGGCTAGAGTCTGTATTTATCAACCGATCTTCATGAAACGTCTTGGGTACCTTTGTTATCACCTTGGGAAGAGAAAGAGTGTTTCTGGGTGCGGTCCAAAATTCAAGATGGCTGCCAGTGGCCATTTTGTACCGAAATTAGGTCTAATCAGTTTTTGTACACAACTTCTGTATGGCTCAGGCTAGAGGCCATATTTATGAACCGATCTTTACGAAACTTTTTGGGTACCTTTGTTATCACTATGGTCGAGAACGAGTGTTTATGGGTGCGGTCCAAAATTCAAGGTGGCCACCAGCAGCCATTTTGTACCAAAATTAGTGCAATCAGTTCTTTGTATAGAACTTCTGTATGAAAGTTCTGATTTGAATAAATTTTTGTATGAATGTTTAGTAACACAGAATACATCACATATAATACAGGTTTTTTTTCTTGTGCAGAAATTATGCAAATTAGATGAACTTTGATTTATTCAGTGCTACTTGTACACTGTAAGTGCACATGTCAATTCGGCTTGGGCTAGAGGCTGTATTTATGAACCGATCTTCACGAAACTTCTTGGGTACCTTTGTTATCACCTTGGGACGAGAACGAGTGTTTCTGAGTGCGGTCCAAAATTCAAGATGGCTGCCAGTGGCCATTTTGTACCTAAATTAGGTCCAATCTATTTTTTGTCACAACTTCTATACGGCTCGTATTTGTGAACTAATCTTCACGAAACTTCTTGGGTACCTTTGTTTTCACCTTGGGACAGGAACGAGTGTTTTAGGGTGCCTTTGTTATCACTGTGCTAAGAGAACAAATATTTTGGGGTTCAGTCAGACCCACTCTGGGACTCAAAGATTTTTTTCTAGTTTAGCATCTGACTGTCACCCACCTTTACAATACTTTACCTATACATTTTTTACAGGCTACGGTCAGTATTTATGTACAGACCATTACAATACTTTATATGTACCTTTGTTATCAGGTCATTACCTAGATGTTTGTCGTTGCTGTGTCACATACTATACATGTACATGTCTTAACAAGTTGAGCTACAGTGTCATTGACACTTTCATTTTAACAAAAACTGGACTTATGGTTTTGTGAGGCTGGATGGCGGGCAGGTGGACAGTCAGGTGAGTGCCTGCACATAGCTAGAACTGGAACAATTAACAGATGCCAACTGAATGGATTGATATTTTGTATAAGAGTCTTCACAGCAGCATCTTGATCGAGTTTGAAAACCAGTGCAATCCACCTTTTCTTACAATAGTTATAACCCTTGTTAATTTTCAGGGTTTTTGAGCTTATTAGTGCGATACCTCCAGCAGTTGTCAACTGATTTTATTGATGTTTGTGATATAAGTCTTGTGCATCAACATCTTGATCGAGTTTGAAAACCAGTATCGTCAGACTTTTGTTAGCAGAGTTCTGACCTTTGATTAGTTGATTTTTATGAATTTGAGCTCTTTAATTCAATAGCTCAAACATCAACCAATTCTTTAAGTAACAACTTTACAAAATGAAATAAAAAAATTTGGTTCCCTTGTGATGAATATTCAAACCCACCAAAATGTATTTTTTTACATTTCAGGTGTTGTATTAAATTTTTAAATTTCCACCATTATTAAAACAGTCGCCCAAAATCAAGGTTGTCACATTGCATCATATTGACGAGACCAGATCAGCTAAGCAAACATGCTGTCTTCATTATCCAGTTGGGTCTGGCTGATATGGGATCATCAGTTCGATGGAACCTGACAACCCAGATTGATTGACTTTTAACTATTGATTGAAAATAGAATATGTTTTCATTTTTAGCTCAATTTGACAACGTCAAGTATGAGCTATTGGGATGGGTTACAATCCATTGTATGTATGTTCCTCTGTCCGTCCACAATTCCTTTGGAACACACTACAGGCCACAGTTCTCACCTAGTCAGTTTCATATTTCCTAAGTAGCTTTAGGGCAATGTCTGGATGGGAGTTATTGATTTTTAGCTCAACTTTGGCGAAGCCAAATTTGAGGTATTGCCATGACCCATCATCCGTCTGTCGTGCTGTACACACAGCTCGGGCTAGAGGCCGTATTTATGAACCGATCCTTACGAAACTTTGTGGGAACCTTTGTTATCACTGTGAGACGAGAACGAGTGTTTTTGGGTCCGGTCCGAAATTCAAGACGGCTGCTGGCAGCCATTTTGTACAAAATTAGGTGCAATCAGATTTTTGCGCAGAACTTCCATATGAAAGCTCTGATTTGAATAATTGTGTGTATGAATGTTTAGTACCATGGGATACATCACATATAATACGGGTTTTTTTCTCGTGCGTAAATTATGCAAATTAGACTAACTTTGATTTATTAAGTGTTACTTTCAGCACTATAAGTGCAAATGCCAATACGGCTTGGGCTAGAAGCCGTATTTATGAACCGATCTTTATGAAACTTCTTGGGTACCTTTGTTATGACCGTGGGACGAGAACGAGTGTTTTGGCGTCCGTTCTGAAATTCAAGATGGCCCCTGGTTGCCATTTTGTACAAAATTAGGTGCAATCAGATTTTTGCGCAGAACTTCCATATGAAAGCGCTGATTTGAATAATTTTTTGTGTGAATGTTTAGTACCATGGGATACCTCACATATAATACAGGTTTTTTTCTTGTGCATAAATTATGCCAATTAGACTAACTTTGATCTATTTAATGTTACTTTCAGCACTGTAACTGCAAATGCCAATACGGCTCGGGCTAGAGGCCGTATTTATGAACCGAACTTTACGAAACTTCTTCGGTACCTTTGTTATCGCCGTAGGACGAGATCGAGTGGTTTTGGGTGCTGTCCGAAATTCAAGATGGCCACCAGCAGCCATTTTTAGCTCACCTGACTGAAAGTCAGGGTGAGCTATTCTGATCACTTTTCGTCCAGCGTCCATTCTGAAGGTGGTGTTTGGGCCTTTTTCTCCCAAACCACTGGCCGCATATTAATGAAATTTCCTGTCTGTGAGTAGGGGTTATATAAGGGGCATTTTGATTTTTTGTCAAATTAGGTTTCGGCTCACATTGAGCAGAGGGATTGGGCAAAAATGCTCCAATTCTTAAAAAATCTTCTTCTCAAGAACCAGCAATAGCAGAGACTTGATATTTGGTATGCAGTTTCCTTTTGAGGTGTAGACTCAAGTTTGTTCAAGAGAAGTTGGAGGGGCTATATTTGACGATGTTAAAGGAGGGGCAAAAATTTTGGCCCCGCCCCAAATTTCTATTTTCCAAACCGCAAGGCCGATTTGAACTAAATTTTACGTGAGTGCTTATTGGGTCATAAGTACCTAATTTATGCAGAAATTTTTTTACCCGTAGCCCCGTGGGAACCACAGGAGCTAAAAATAGAAAAAAATGAAAACGCCTATATCTCCAAAACTACAGGGCACTGAGAATTCTTATTTGTTGTGAAGCTTCCTTAGGACCAACAGAATGGAATGATAAAAAAAAAATTGCCATCGGTTTTATCATGGGGTACTTTTTGGGTACTTTGAAAAAGTGCTGAGTCAGCATTTTTTAACACTGTGGGTAATGGGAAAAACATAAGACTACTTTTCTTCGAAACCACTGCTCCAAAAGCTTTAAAATTTTACATATAACATCTTTGGAAGATTGTTTCACATGTTTATTGAAATCAATTGCCTGAGTCCATATTTGGGCTCTCTATGGGAGCCCAAATGTTTAAATTAGTGCAGTATGAGGAGTATTTTTAAAAAATCTTCTTCTTCAGATCTAGCAATAAGAATGTTTTGATATTTGGTATGCAGCATCCTTAGGGGGTGGGGGGGGGGGGGAGATTCAAGTTTGTTGAAGCCAAATCCCTGGGTTCATATTTAGGCTGAAAATTTGGGGTCCCGTTGCAGACTTTTTTTTGTTTTTTCTGCGTTTCGGTCAATTTTAA
This sequence comes from Pictodentalium vernedei, assembly GCA_031216915.1. NCBI lineage: Eukaryota > Metazoa > Mollusca > Scaphopoda > Dentaliida > Dentaliidae > Pictodentalium > Pictodentalium vernedei. The sequence continues at coordinate 254,996,216 of CM062294.1, forward strand.
GACAAAAAAAAAAAAAAAATTTTTCCCCTGAAAATTTGGGGTGCAGGTGGGACTTAGAAACTTTTGGACTGAAAAAAAATTTTTTTGTTAGCTCAACTTTGGCGAAGCCAAATTTGAGCTTATGCCATGGCCCGTCGTCCGTCTGGCCGTTTGTCCATCTGTCCATCTGGAAAAGTGTATTGACTTCAATATATCCCACAAGCGTACTATAAGGATGGCACCCTGGAGTACTACAGGAAGCTACTATTAAAAGTGTATTGTTATCAATATCAGTACATTTTCTATAGTAGTTTACCAAAGTACCCCTGGCCGGTCCGAAGCCAGGAGAGTCTGTGCAACGCGACAAGAGGAGGGGGGAGGGGGGAAGCAGTGGTCCAAGTAGAAGTTGATCTGTTGATGTGATTTTCACAAAATTCAAGTGCGAATATATTCCAACTGGCTATTAGATCACTGCCGCTCTATGTTGTGAAAGTCACAGATGTACTTGAAATTTCCAACCGGGACGGCATTCATGATGGGGGAGGGGGGCGGGGGGGGGGGGGGGGGGGAATTAGTATTGAGTCAAGAGTGGGTGCAACTTGGGGAGAATGAGTATTATAATGAATATGAAATGAACGAATCCCTCAGGTGACATGAACCGGAAAAAAAAAATCTGAATTTGCACCTGGTGTGAATTCACATAAAATGAGAAATTTTTGTTTCTTTGCATGTCACCTGAGGGGCGAATTCACGCACATACATCTTTGTGGTTTGTGCTATTTTGGGCGTTTTTTAAATCACGTGTTTTATTTTATATTTGCATTATTCATTTGATGTTTTATTGAGTAATCAGTGTTATTGAGTAATAAAAAAGATAAAACTGGGTTTGTTGTATTGTTATTTTGTCACTTCAAGTGGATTCCCTCTGATGAGATTGTATAGTTGGCTTGTTTGGATGTTTAATTTGCTGGTTTTCGTCCTTGTTTGCATGTGATGCAATTACCAGAAACAACAATGTTTACTGAAAAAAATACGAACAACACACGTGGATTTAATAAAATTTTATTCACAGAGCAGCTGAAATATGAGTAAATATATTAAAATAATTGAACACTGAAAGTAAAACATGTTACATACTCATTGGTGATTTTACAAATGATACTGAAAACGAATGTTGATTTTGTATTTTGTTCATAAAGTGAATGAAGTGGGATCGTCATTTTATCAGTATCGGTTATCGAGAAAAACCCAGTCACAGACTCAAGTCTTCATGTTTAAGCCCACCCCTCGATTTGTTCTTAACCCACTGCATGCACCCCCTGGGCTTAAACACAGGTCAGTATGGTATGTAAGTCTCAACTGTTCATTTGAAAAAAATAAAATAAATTATCGACTTATTTGAACACTAATAACTGCAACAGAACCGCAACCCTTCATTTCCTCTGCAACTTCGAAACTGGAAACTTACTCTTCTTACTGATAAGTGGCACCAACTTTCTGAACTTCAAAGTCAGGGGCATAAAGGTGCATCTTACACTCAGGTCAGTAATCTTGAGAGGTTCTGCTCAGTACTACTGTACCAAACTAGGGGTCTATACTGAGCAATTTTGAAGAAATGCTCAGACCAGCAAGAAAAAGTATGATTAATGAATACCGGTAATCGTGGCACCTCTAGTAGTGTGTGATATGGCAGTTACCAATTTTTTATAACCAGAAATTGTGTGACTAACCCTGTGCATTGCATAAATGTAGTCACACTTTCTGGTTAAAAGAAATTTAATTATTAACTGAATTGCTAACCCTAATACTGTACAGCCTTAGTGTAAATCTCATCTATATATAGGCAACTCATTACCCAATGTAATGACCAAAACAAGCCAGTAATATTCTCAAAAAGCATTTAAACACAACTTTTGAAAACTTATTCGAATTTCAAGTAATAACTTGTTTGTTGTATTTTATATGTGTAATTATGTGCAGCAAGGCTCCGACTCATTTCAGGTTTTTACTCCACATTAACAGTCTTCTTGGATTGCAGGTGATACTGCTGACCTTTTGAGCTCGGGGGTGGGAGCTGTTCTTCGTGTACAAAGTTTCTGTCTCATTAGTCTTGCAGATTTGCAGATAATAAGGTTCCACTGGTCTTGCCTATGTACTGACCTGTGTTAAGTGAGGTGGAAATAAAAGTATCCAGAATCAGGAGGCTTTTGTTTTAAATGATTCTCCTTTCCTTTCCATTTGTCAAGAAGTAAGTCTAATCAGAAGTTACTTCTGACTGCTTTTTTGTTCATCTTCTTGACAGGATGAACGAGTAGTTTTTCTACAACCCCATCACAGTTGTTTATTACTGACTTTCTTAATATTATGAATACTAGTTGGAACTGTCTTGAAAGATGTGCAGAGGAAAATTCTTTTGCTGAACAGTTAATTTTTTTTTTTTAATGGGGTTTAACAACATTTTTGACAGCCAGGGTCACCTTGTGTCGGACAGGTTTATGGGTGGAGGAAACCAGAGTACCCAGAGAGAATCAGCAGCGAGCAACTGTACTCCTCAGCGTACTAACTCCATGCATGCAGGGTTAGCATTGGTTGAGGACAAGTACCTCAGTGTGCATTCCTCCTTAGTACACATGTGGGCAATCAGGAGAACAGTTAAGTATAGGAGCAGAAACAATCAAAAATAAAGTGAAACAATTCACTTCTGAGGTGGTGAACCAGGCATACCTCAAGCCCCAAACAAATGTTGGATGCTTTTCCATGTCCCAGTACTCACAACTCGGCACGTGAATATGTAGATAGTAGACATCTGTTTTTAGCTATTGTTAGGATGAACTATTGCCATCAGTTGGTGTGCCTCGTCCTATGTCTGTTAACTTTACATATTAGTCTTCTTTGAAACTTCAGGACCAAACCAGAAATGTTAAGTTTTGAAAATGACAATCAGGGAGATTTTTGCGTGTGAATATTATAACAAGACTTTTGTTCAGAGAACAACAATTTATTATGTTATCTACGTATATCTCTATCAATTTACTGGTACCCCCACCCTTCACATTAGTTTATCCCACAACTAACCCCCCCCCCCTCCCTTCCCTTTCTTTATGCCTGTATAAATATCAGGTCATTTCCTTCTTCCATGATTCTTTAAATTTAGAATCATAGCGACGTTTTTTGGATGGATTTTCAGACATTGCAAATTCGATTGCAAATGGTACTTACTGGTATACATCACCTGATATATATACACAACTACAGTTACCTGTGATCCATTCATCATGGAATGTTTTGAAAACGAAGTTATTTTTTCAATTAAAAAGCCGATCTCTCATAAGCCGAAATCAGTATGGTTTCAAACAGTAATCAGCTGTTGGTCCTTCACATGTGGCTGTGTTTATGTGTGAAAACTGGGGTAAAGTTGCTTAATACTAAGAACAAAGGTTGGTGTTTTTGTTGTGAAAATATTGCACCAAGCTCTGTTTTGTTTTGGTCTTCGATCACCAGTTAATGACAGAATACTATCAAATAGTCCATTCTTGTATTAATTTATTTTAATTAAACATGATTTGGAACAAAGGGAAGAAAAAAAAAAGGAGACTGAATTTCTGAAGCTTACTTAAATATCAGGGTCACTGAAACAGATATCATGGATTACCATTTGCAAACGTGAAGTAAATTGTACACAATAAAGAAATGGTTGAGGAAGATTATGGGTGCTACCGTGAGTGCAGGAGATCCTGACCCAATCCGGGAGTCTCATGGTGAATCCATGAGTCTTAACATGTCTAGACCAAACCCAACCAAACTAGGCATAAATTATCTTTGGGGGATAGCCTTCCAAGTTTGTTCAACCGAGACAACTAAGCCTAATGGGCTTGGGGCAGTGCCCATTAAACCTGAAATCCTTAAAAAATGTCATAAACCATCAGTCACAATGGTTACAATGGTTTGAAATTTGGTATGCACGTTCCTTATACACTCAAGCTTATAGTCTGTTCAAAGAAAATTTCTCAATATATTTGAACTCGTGCTGGGGAAGGACAATATTTTTGGCTGTTTTCAAAATTTATATTTCTGAACTGGTTGACCAATTTATACCAAACATGGTACCATATTTGGTACACAGCATTTTTGGGGGCTCAGAAATAAATCTGTTTAAATCTAGTCCTTGGTTCCCCAGGTGAGCCAGAATTTCAGCTTTGCAATATGAGGAATATCATTTAAAAATCTTCAAATACACCACTCAAAATCTTTTGATATTGGGTATACATCATCCTTATAGGGGCCAGATCCCAGTTTCTTGAAATCAAGTCTGTGAGTTCATATTTTGCACCTTATGGGAACCTGAATTTTAACTTAGTACAATATGACAAAAATTATTTGAAATCTTCAGATCCACCAGGCAGAAATATTCATATTTGGTATTCAGGGGGGTTGGGTGAGCTGAGTGGGGCAGGGGCAGGGTCAATTTCCAATTAGTTCAAACCATGTCCTGGGGTTCATATTTTTGGCCCCTATGGGACCCCCGATTTTTAACTTAGTTCAGGTTTGAGGAATGTTCTTTAAAATTCTTAAGATCTATCATTTAGAATCTTTTGATATTTGATACACATAACCCTTATGGGAGTCAGATTCAAATTTGTTTAAATTATTAAGTCCACAGGGTTATATTTGGGTTCTTTATGGGAACACAAATTTTAACTAAATGCAGTGTAATCTTCTTTAAAATCCATGAATCAGATTCTGACAGAGCTGATTGTGGTAAACTTTAATTAGATGTACATGTGAGGACATAGATTAATGTTTGTTCAAATGGGGACCCACCAGACCACTTGAGAGAGAGAGAGAGAGAGAGGGGGGGGGGGGGGGGTTGGGGGTCAGAGGGGTTCATTGGCAAAATGATATTTTTTTTGCTTAAGATTTGGAGCGTTTTGAGTGATTTTCAAAAACAAAATGAACTTTCACCCTGGGGTTGTAGGGGAGGGGGGGGTGGAGATTGGGGGTTCACTAGGGCACTCAGGAGATTGCTCTTTTTCTCTTTTCTTCGGAATCTGTTTGAAAGGGGTTTGAGTGATTTTTATACAAAAAAAAAAAAAAAAAAAAAAAAAATTCACCCAACAGATCCTGACAGATCCAAGCTAAAATAGATTAATTATATCAATGTGTAGATTCTGAATGTGACCATAAATCCTCCTTTACCAGTTTTATCAGGTAAGCGATTAAGGCCGCTTGTAGCCTCTTGTTTCAATTTAGTGTTCTGTTTTTTATTAATGATTACATCTGTTTGCAAGTATGTAAGGACACACAACCAGAAAGCCCTTTCAGTCTTCAAAATTTGTGTTAGTATTTATGTTTGGTCCTTATTAGAATTTGAAAGTGAACAGTGCATTTTCAGTGTCCTTCAAACTTATGACTCTTTAAACCCTTTGATACTTTTGTATGTCTTATGACGTACGAAATCAAACTTTGTGGTCATTTGTTTTGTTAATATTTTTCAATTTTTTAAAGTTTTAATCTCAATTCCTATTTTCTGCTGAATAGTACTCAGTGACAACCGTTGAGCCAAATGTTGTCACAGCTTAAAGTACTAATATAATATTGCTGTCAAGACTTCTTAACTGGTTGAGTGCTAGAAGCCACTATCAGGGCTTTCAAAAAATGATACCAGAGCAAAAGCCACACTTTTCTTGCTTATTATTTCATATTCGGTCAAACACAAATAATATTTTGTTTATATTACATTTGTTTTATTACAAATTATTGGAGAGTGCCTGTGGGCACTCTCCAATAATTTGTAATATGCAAGTTTTGAATAACTAACTCAGACCACCAACAACAATCTAGCCCTCAACCTGACAATCACAATGAGAAAAATATCTTGTTATTTGTACTTTCCGACGTTTGACGTCACATTTTGAAAAATGAAGAAACTGAATTCCCAGTGACATTTCAGCGTCAGGATAATTAAAGTCTCAAAGGGTTAAAAGCATCCCAGTCCCACTTTCATTTAATCTATCATTATTCATATTCTTTTACCTTCTGTTCCATTTTGAATCATCGTATCATGAAAGAGATTTTATTGTCTTTTTTATGTGGATTTTATGCATGGTATTCGGATTTTAGTACCGGGTATGATATTAAAAACAGTGCAGCGGTATACCAGTATATCGGGAGACAGTGGAGAAAATTCAAGCAAATACAACAAAAATATGCAATGCAAAAAGTAATTCCTGTAGGCCATACATTGCAATTAAAAACTATGCTTTTTCAGAACTTGATCGCAGTGACTCCCTCTATGTTTTATGTTGTTTATTTAATGAAGCCACGCTCATTCAGTTTGCAGTTTTAGTGACAACATACTCTCAGACTCAGTAATCGGCCCACTTATCAAGTTGCAGGCCATGTTTTTAAGGAGTTAAACTGACAATGGGTATTGACTTGTATCAAACTTTCTGCGGGATGAAAGCGAGCTACTGACAAGCAGTTTTATGCTTGATTTTAGTGAAACTGTGAAACAATTTTCACAGAATTAAATTTCTCTTTCCCTTGGATAATAGCAAGCAGTAAGTAATATGTCCATAGCTCAGAAATATTAGTATTTTATGCCCCGCAGAGATTCTCGTTTTATTATTTTTTATTTTATTTATTTCACCATGTCTGGCATCCAGGGTTGTCTGTCCGTTAAATTTTCACATTCCGTCAGTAAACTAAAGTTCTACCAAATGCAGCTTCACCAAACTTCTTATGTGGGATAGGTATGATAAGTGAAAGAAGCCTATTTATTTTGTCCATGATGTGCCAAAGCTCAAGGTCACAGTGACCTCCAATGTTAAATACACTTGAAATTGGTTTCTGCTCTATAACTAAAGTTCTACCAACCGGATCTTTACCAAACTTCATATATGGGTCAGGTTATGATGAGTGGAAGAAGCTTATTTTATTTTGACCATGGAGTGCAAAAGGTCAAGGTCACAGTGACCTTCATGTTAAATACACTTGAAGTTGGTTTCCGCTCTATAACTAAAGTTCTACCAACCGCATCTTTACCAAACTTCATATGTGGGTTAGGTATGATGAGTGGAAGAAGCCTATTTATTTTTGACCATGGTGTACCAAAGGTCAAGGTCACATTGACCTCCAATGTTAAATGCACTTGAAATTGGTTACTGCTCTATAACTAAAGTTCTACCAACTGGATCTTTACCAAACTCCATATGTGGGTTAGGTATGATGAGTGGAAGAAGCCTATTTATTTTGACCATGGTGTGCCAGAGGTCAAGTTCACAGTTCACAGTGATCTCAAATGTTAAATACACTTGAAATTGGTTTCTGCTCTATAACAAAGTTCTGCAAGACTGATCTTGTTTGGTTTTTTTTGTAATTCAGTCCATGATATTGCAGGAGGGGGGCATATGCCACGCTTCACATTGCTCTTGTTTATCGATAATATTCTGTTAATATATATATCTGTTTTCCCTATTTTTGCGTAGTATATTCTGTTTATTTCAAGATTGTTTTACTCGAAAATTTAATACAGCCTTGCAAAATTGCATACCATTTGTAACGGTTGTACCGTAATTAGCTCACCTGACTGAAAGTCAGGGTGAGCTTTTCTTATCACTCTTCGTCCGTCGTCCTGCGTGAAGGTGGTGTTTGAGCCTCTTTCTCCTAAGCCACTGGCCACATTTCAATTAAATTTCATGTAAGTAGTGGTTATATAGGGGCATTTTGATTTTTATCCAAAATAGCTTTCGCTCATATTGAGCAGAGGTGTGGGGGAAAAATGGCCAAATTTTTTGAAAATCTCTTCTAATGAACCACCCAGTAGCAGAGACTTGATATGTGGTATACAGAGTCCTTTGAGGTTTAGAATCAAGTTTGTTCAAGAGAAGTTTGTCGGGCATTATTTGCCTTCGTTATGGGAGGGGCAAAATTTTGCCACGCCTAAAATTTCTATTTTCAGAACCGTGAGGTTGATTTGAACCAATTTGATATGAGATGATAATGGGTCATAAGTAGTTGATTGATGCAAAAAAAAAAATTTCTCATTGCCCCGTGGGAACCCCGGGAGCTAAAAATAGGAAAAACCTTAAAACTGCCATCTCTCCAAAACTACTCGGCACAGAGAATTCTTATGTTGTATAAAGCTTACTTTTATCCAGTAGAATAGAATAGTTAAAAAAAATCCCTATCAGTTTGATCACAAGGTACTTTTTACAGGACTTTGAAAAAGTGCTGAGTCGGCACTTTTTAACACTGTAGGCAATGGGAAAAAGATTATAAAAATTCTTCTTCTCCAGATCCAGCAGGCAGAATCTTTTGATATTTGGTATGCAACATTGTAGGGTGTATCTGATTCAAGTTTGTTCAAATCGGCCCACTGGGTTCATATTTGGGCTCACTATAGGAGCCCGAATTCGAACTTAGTACATTTCAGGCAAATTTCTTAAAAATCTTCTTCTCCAGATCCAGCAGGCAGAATCTTTTGATATTTGGTATGCAACATTGTGGGGTAGATCGATTCAAGTTTGTTCAAATCGGCCCCCTGGGTTTATATTTGGCGTCAGTACAGAAGCTCGAATTCGAACTTTGTGCATTTCAGGCAAATTTCTTGAAAAATCTTCTTCTCCAGATCCAGCAGGCAGGATCTTGTGATATTGGTATGCAACATTGTGGGGTGGAAAGATTCAAGTTTGTTCAAATCGGCCCCCTAGATCATATTTGGGCTTACTATAGAAGCCTGAATTCGAACTTAGTGGCATTTCAGGCAAATTACTTTAAAAATCTTCTTCTCCAGATCCAGCAGCAGAATCTTTGATATTTGGTATGCAACATTGTGGGGTGGATCTGATTCAAGTTTGTTCAAATCAGCCCCCTTGATTCATATTTGGGCTCACTATAGAAGCCCGAATTCAACTTAGTGCATTTCAGGCAAATTTCTTAAAAAATCTTCTTCTCCAGATCCAGCAGGCAGAATCTTTTGATATTTGTATCCAACATTGTGGGGTGGATCTGATTCAAATTTGTTCAAATCGGCCATCTGGGTTTATATTTGGGCTCAGTATAGAAGCTCGAATTCGAACTTAGTGCATTTCAGGCAAATTTCTTAAAAAATCTTCTTCTCCAGATCCAGCAGGCAGAATCTTTGATATTTGGTATGCAACATTGTGGGGTGGATCTGATTCAAGTTTGTTCAAATCAGCCCCCTGGATTCATATTTGGGCTCACTATAGAAGCCCGAATTCGAACTTGGTGCATTTCAGGCAAATTTCTTAAAAAATCTTCTCCAGATCCAGCAGGCAGAATCTTTTGATATTTGGTATGGCAACATTGTGGGGTGGATCTGATTCAAGTTTGTTCAAATCGGCCCCCTGGGTTTATATTTGGGCTCAGTACAGAAGCTCGAATTTCGAACTTTGTGCAGTGCATTTCAGGCAAATTTCTTGAAAAATCTTCTTCTCCAGATCCAGCAGGCAGGATCTTGTGATATTTGGTATGCAACATTGTGGGGTGGATCTGATTCAAGTTTGTTCAAATCGGCCCCCTGGATTCATATTTGGGCTCACTATAGAAGCTCGAATTCGAACTTAGTGCATTTCAGGCAAATAACTTAAAAAATCTTCTTCTCCAGATCCAGCAGGCAGAATCTTTTGATATTTGCTATGCAACATTGTGGGGTGGATCTGATTCAAGTTTGTTCAAATCGGCCCCCTTGATTTATATTTGGGCTCACTATAGAAGCCCGAATTCGAACTTGGTGCATTTCAGGCAAATTTCTTAAAAAATCTTCTTCTCCAGATCCAGCAGGCAGAATCTTTTGATATTTGGTATCCAACATTGTGGGGTGGATCTGATTCAAAATTGTTCAAATCGGCCATCTGGGCTTATATTTGGGCTCAGTATAGAAGCTTGAATTCGAACTTAGTGCATTTCAGGCAAATTTCTTAAAAAATCTTCTCCAGATCCAGCAGGCAGAATCTTTTGATATTTGGTATGCAACATTGTTGGTGGATCTGATTCAAGTTTGTTCACATCAGCCCCCTGGATTCATATTTGGACTCACTATAGAAGCCCGAATTCGAACTTAGTGCATTTCAGGCAAATTTCATAAAAAATCTTCTCCAGATCCAGCAGGCACAATCTTTTGATATTTGGTATGCAACATTGTGGGGTGGATCTGATTCAAGTTTGTTCAAATCGGCTCCCTGGGTTTATATTTGGGCTCAGTACAGAAGCTCGAATTCGAACTTAGTGCATTTCAGGCAAATTTCTTGAAAAATCTTCTTCTCCAGATCCAGCAGGCAGGATCTTGTGATATTTGGTATGCAACATTGTGGGGTGGATCTGATTCAAGTTTGTTCAAATCGGCCCCCTGGATTCATATTTGGGCTCACTATAGAAGCCAGAATTCAAACTTTGTGCATTTCAGGCAAATTTCTTAAAAAATCTTCTTCTCCAGATCGAGCAGGCAGAATCTTTTGATATTTGGCATGCAACATTGTGGGGTGGATCTGATTCAAGTTTGTTCAAATCGGCTCCCTAGATTCATATTTGGGCTCACTATAGAAGCTTGAATTCGAATTTAGTGCATTTCAGGCAAATTTCTTTGAAAATCTTCTTCTCAAGATCCAGCAGGCAGAATCTTTTGATATTGGGTATGCACCATGCTTAGGGGGGGTGAGATTCAAGTTTGTTCAAGCCAAGTCCCTGGGTTCATATTTGGGCCCACTGTGGAAGCCCGAATTATAACTTAGTTCAAAATGAGGAATTTTCTTTAAAAATCTTCTTCAGATCCAGCAGTTGGAATGTTTTGATATTTGATATGCTAGCCTTAGGTTGGTGAGATTCAAATTTGTTCAAGCCATGTTCCTAGGTCCATATTTGGCCTCACTGTGGGAGCTTGAATTGTAACTTAGTTCAAAATGAGGAATTTTCTTTAAAAATCTTCTTCTTCAGATCCAGCAGTCGGAATGTTTTGATATTTGGTGTGCAGCATCCTTGGGGGGGGGGGGGGGGGGGGGGGGGGGGGGGGGGGGGGGGGGGGGGGGGGGGGGGAAGATTTAAGTTTGCTAAAGCCAAGTCCCTAGGTTCATATATGACTCCCTGTGGGAGCCTGAATCATAACTTAGTTCAATATGAGGAATATTCTTTAATAATCTTCTTTTTTTTAAGATACGCTGGTCAGAATCTTGGGATATTTGGTATAAGCTTTTCTTAGGAGGAGCAGATGCAACTTGTTGAAATCAATTCTCTGGGTTGATATTTAGGCTACCATGTCAGGTGAGCGCCCTCAGGTCCCTTGGGGCCTCTTGTTAAATTTTACAGATAGTATTCAACCGGTTATGATTTTGATACCAGTATCAACAGGTATATCAAAATACCATGCAAGCCCCATTACCACCCCCATTTTTATCTCATCTAACTGAAAGACAGTGTGTCTAAACCACTTGGCCAAATCAAGAGAGATTTGACATACATTACCTTTGAGGGATACTCTCAAGTTTATGTAAAAGAAGTTGCAAATCCCCATAGGATGGGGCAGTGGCTGACATGCCCAGTAATCTTCAAAATCTTCTCATAAACCGCTTGTCACAATGTTTTGAGATTTGATATTCAACACCCTTTATGGATCAAGAAAGATTCACATTATGTGTACGCTCCCTGTAAAACACTGCCAATTGACTCCCCACTAACTGCTCTATGAGGTGGGGTATCAAAACCCAACCACGTGACTTCAATAAGACGTATCATCGGTTATAATTAGCACAAAGTATTTCCCAGTGTTGTGACAAGGTTATGCTTCCGACCCAAATAGGACCTCCATGCATCATTTCTCCGCAAAACAGCCATTGAGAATTAGGAAAAAAGCGCATCGCTCCCAACTATACAAATAAAAATAAAATCATTAAAAATTATTTCGAAATATTGTACAAAATGACTTTTGAGGGCAGTTTCGATCTCGCATGAATATTTGTGAAGACCTTGTCGTCAGTTTTTGTCGTTGTCGGTGTTTTTTTGATCCCGTAATTTTTTGAATACCAATTAGCACATTTTTCCAACCAGTTGGGCAAATACTATTTTTATATCATAGGGACATTTTAAAAACGTGTGTCGTTTCGAATATATTGAGTAAAAATCAGTGCGATTTCGTCCTTGAATGTTTAAAATCCAACTATTTTTAGCGAAGTTACATCAAAAATGGAAATAATAAAAAAAATCTCATTTGTAACAGGTTGAAGAACCTTTCGAAAAGAGTCATTCAAATACCCACCTTTTTTATTCTGCAGTGGTAGACATATTCCGGGCAATGAAAAAGAACTTTACACAATTTGGTTGCGTTTCTGGGTATTCGCATGAAGGACAGCTGACGTCGACTTAACAGGTTGAGAACAACGTAGTTTCGTTACCCACTAAACGGGCCAAATTGCCAGAGTTATTAGACCACTGATGTCTGGAAACCTGATCTAAATCACCCCCAACCTCATAACACCTCATTCCTATATGCACCCCCCCCCCCCCCTCGAAATATATAATACACAGATCTGTGTGTTATTTATTTTGGAAAGTGTGTGTGGGGGGGGGGGGGGGGGCGTATTCAAGAGGGAGGTGTGACATTGAGGGTGATGTGATATTAATCAGATCTCCAGACGTCTGTGGTTAGACTAAGCAGTGGGACCTGGGGGCGGGATGCTCAGCAACTCCAAATTACGACATCCCCTTTAATCCGAGGATGATATACAACATTACAACATTTCTCAATAAAAAAAATAAGCGTTCAACGGGTAATGTTGGATTTCAAGGTGTGCAGAGAACGAGCTGATCCATTGCGAACTCACCCCAGTGACGCGGCAAAGCATCCATGTTTTACAAGGCGTTGTTCCCACTCAACTTGGCGGGGCAAAAATACAAAAAGAATACCCAAAAGATGGGTGCAGAATGTTAATCTCCCACCCCCCCCCCCCCCCCCCCCCCCCAAAAAATGTTTTTGATAAAAAAAAAAAATGCAGTGGAAGACCAGCCGGGAATAGATATCATCTGACTGGTTGGTTGGTTGGGGGCTTCAATGGAGGCAGAAAGCCGACTGTTATGGGCCTACCATATTGCCATCAGAGGGTGCAGTTGCATAGGCCAACCCCACAAACATTTAATGTCTGTGTTTCTGTCTCCTTATGTTCAGTGTTGCTGTAAGCCTACTACTTGTGGACATAGGCCTATTAAAAAAATCCCGGTGGGGTGGGAATCTTATGCAGCATCAAGTGGGATATGCAAGTACGATATAGGTATTGCTCCTCGCCGTATGGGGCGGAACAAAATTTCCTGATAGACTAAAATAATTTCCAGACTGATTTCAGATGTGGGACCATATTTGATAAACAAACTGCGCATGCACCTCCATATCAGTTCCCGGATATAAGATGGCGCTGTGCTGAAATCATCTATTATGATTGAATAACACATGGGATGAGTCAATTCCTCTCCAACACAGTTTCGTCCAGCATGCGGTGTGACCTATCGTTCGGGTGAACAGATTATTCCTTTACACTGACCCATGCATGGCCTTTGAAACAATGTGGATGACCAAGACTGTAATTGTGGATATCCTGGAAACCATCAAGGGTACATGGAGAGAAATTCTAAACAGAAACACTAACAGAGTGGAAATTTCACCCATGTATCGTCTTAACCCATGTGAAAGAAGCATTTCATTGAACTGAGGGTCCTTTGAACGACAACCTACGGTCCATCTGTAGAAATATGTTGTGCTCGGTGCCCCTTTTTCACCGAAGTTGAGATCATATTTTGTGAGTGGAAACCTCACTCCTCAAGTGTTTTAGCAGAGACCCTTCTTTATGTGGCGAGATGGGACGCAATGTGTCTGAATGTATCTGAGATCAGTTAAAAATTATAAATTGTCAGAATTTTGGAGAGTTTTCTGTTTCCCGCCTGAACTCGGCAAAATTAGAAGAAACATATACATATATTTTATATTTCGTTAAAACGATGCGTATAGCTTGGGGTTTGTTACTTTGGACCACTGAGAAAAGTCAACCCAGACTGTTGTAATATAACTGAATATAACAAACACTCAACATGATCAATTATTGAGTTCTCGCGGCAGCAATAAAATATGGTAGCAATAACATTTCCTAATCCTTTAATTACCCTTCCAAAGATGTAAAACAAGAGCCGACAATAGCTACTGATTGTTTCTGAAACAGCCTCTGATCGCAATGAAAACATTGACTGGTGACAATAGATAAAGCATAAATGACTCCTATGAAGTTTATTCTTTTGAGATTTCCAACATCAGAAACTGGTTAAATTGAATTACAATTATGTATATCTATATACTTTTATATTTGCACTGCGACTTGTAAAGAAAATTTTGTTTCTAACATTCGACCTACCATTTAACAATTTTATTTGCACTACGACAAATATTGAAATTATGTTGAATCTATTTATAGGAAAAGTCAGCGCTCGTGTGGTGTTTTCCAACAAATAACTGCAACACAATGATAAAAAAATTCAATTTCTAACATTCGGCCTGTCACTTAAGTTAACTGTGCACATGTATATTAGCACTACGAAAAAGCCCTGGGCCTATTTAATCCGTGGACCGACTTAGGGGCATACCTCAGTTGCTGACTTTATTTTTGGCCGACTTCTCCCATGGGCGACTTCCCACCATTTAACTCTTTGTACACTTTATACCACAACAACAAAGCTTGATTTTTTTTTTGAGACAATTTATTGGAAAACATCCAGTGGTGTTTTGAATAGATAGTTGCAAAAAATGAGAAAAAAAAACAAAACAATTTCTACATCCCTGTGTCTTGCAGCACACTGAGAGACCATGTGTTCAAGTGTTGTTTTCTTAATACTGGATACCTGTCTTTTCCACCTAAGATCGCCGTATGTACATGTGCCGAGTTGACGTCCAGTAAGAGCAGACTTCGACACCCTTATAGTTTAAAGTCCTCCCCCCCCCCCCCACCACAACAGTTGTCAAAATATTTTTTGCTTCCAAAACACAGCTTATGACCCCTGATTGAAACAGATGCTACGGGCTCGTTTCAGTCAGAAATCATAAGATACGCTTTGGAAGCAAAAAATTAAGATAAAAGCCTAAAAAATTGGGAATGACTAATGCCGTGTATAGCGCTGGCCGATTTTTGGCTCACCAACGTTAGTTGTGTGAGCCTATGGCATAGCCCTCATGTCGGCGTTGGCGTCAGCGTCGGCGTCCGCTCTCAAATATTTTGAACTTTTGTGTACAGGTTTTGATTTTTTGGCTTTTAAAATTTTTTTTTAGTTTCAGCATATTGCTATAGTGGTTCGCTATAACATTTAACTCTTTTCCAGGGTATTTTGTCGTAATTTTAACCCTTTGAATCAAATTTTAGACTTATTTTGATGTTTGCGTGCAGGTTTTGATGTTTTTTTTTTCCTTTCTTTCAAGTGGAGATTTACCTTGCAGCATATGTCCATGCTTTCTGTTGTATGTAAACATGCATCTTAGGGCTATGTTTGTATTATTTAACCCTTTTCCTGCTGAATTACTTCAATTTTGGACTTTTATGTACAGCTTTTGGACTTAGGCTTACAGCTTCTTACTTTTATGTACAGGTTGTGATAAAAAAAACAATTTCAAGTGAGGTTGACCTCACTGCATATTGCAGTGGCGGTTATTATAACATTGATATCTTTCCAGTACATTTTTAAAAAAATTTTAACCCCTTCAATAGATTTTTAGACTTATTTTGACGTTTGCGTGCAGGTTTTCATGTTTTTGTTTTTTTTTCCTTTCTTCCAAGTGTAGAGTTTCTGCATATTGCTATGGTGGTTCACTATAACATTTAACTCTTTTCCAGGGTATTTTGTCTTAATTTTAACCCTTTGAATCAAATTTTAGACTTATTTTGATGTTTGCGTGCAGGTTTTGATGTTTTTTTTTTCCTTTCTTCCAAGTGGAGATTTACCTTGCAGCATATGTCCATGCTTTCTATTGTATGTAAACATGCATCTTAGGGCTATGTTTGTATTATTTAACCCTTTTCCTGCTGAATTACTTCATTTTTGGACTTTTATGTACAGCTTTTGGACTTAGGCTTACAGTTTCTTACTTTTATGTACAGGTTGCGATAAAAAAAACAATTTCAAGTGAGGTTGACCTCACTGCATATTGCAGTGGTGGTTATTATAACATTGACATCTTTCCAGTGCATTTTTAAAAAATTTTTAACCCTTTGAATAGTATTTTAGACTTATTTTGACGTTTGAGTGCAGGTTTTCATGGGTTTTTTTTTTCCTTTCTTCCAAGTGTAGATTTACCTTGTAGCATATGTCCATGCTTTCTATTGTATGTAAACATGCATCTTAGGGCTACGTTGTATTCTTTAACCCTTTCTCTGCTTAATCACTTCAATTTTGGACTTCTTTTGTTTACAGGTTTGGATTTTTGTGCTTTTAAAAAAATTT
The DNA here is from genome assembly GCA_031216915.1 of Pictodentalium vernedei. Lineage (NCBI taxonomy): Eukaryota > Metazoa > Mollusca > Scaphopoda > Dentaliida > Dentaliidae > Pictodentalium > Pictodentalium vernedei. The sequence continues at coordinate 255,012,674 of CM062294.1, forward strand.
TTTTCTTCTTTGCATATTGCTGTGGGGGTTCACGATAACATTTAACTCTTTTCCAGGGTATTTCGTCTTAATTTTAACCCTTTGAATCAAATTTTGGACTTATTTTGACGTTTGTGTGCAGGTTTTGATGTTTTTTTTACTTTTATGTGCAGGTTTTGAGGTTTGTCTTTCTTCTCTTCCAAGTGGCAACTTACCTTGTAGCATATTGCCATGGTTCCTATTTTATGTTAGGATGCTTCTTGGGGCTATTATTATATTATTTAACCCTTTAGCTGCTTATTTACTTTAATTTTGGACTTTTGTGTGCAGGTTTTGTACTTTTGTGTGCAGGTTTTGATATTTTTTTTAAGTAGAGTTTTACCTCACTGGCATATAACCATGGTGGTTACTGTAACATTTTCAGGGTATTTTTCTAAATTTTAACCCTTGGAAACAAATGTGATACTTTTATGTGCAGGTTTTGAGGTTTGTCTTTCTTTTCTTCCAAGTGGTGACTTACCTTGTAGCATATTGCCATGGTTCCTATTTTATGTTAAGATGCTTCTTGGGCTATTTTTATATCATTTAACTTTAGCTGCTTATTTACTTTAATTTTTGACTTTTCTGTGCAGGTTTTGTACTTTTGTGTGCAGGTTTTGATATTTTTTTTTAAGTGGAGTTTTATATCAATGGCATATTGCCACGCTGGTTATTGTAATATTTTCAGGGTATTTTTCTAAATTTTAACCCTTTGAAACAAATGTGATACTTTTTTTTACTTTTATGTGCAGGTTTTGAGGTTTGTCTTTCTTTTTTCAAAGTGGAGACTTACCTTGTAGCATATTGCCATGGCTCCTATTTTATGTTAGCATGCTTCTTAGGGGTTATTATTATATTATTTAACCCTTTAGCTGCTTATTTTCTTTAATTTTGGACTTTTGTGTGCAAGTTTTTAACTTTTTTTTTTACTCCAGCCACCCCTTTACATTGGCCACCTATTGGTGAGCCACGGGGTACTGATACCCCCCTCTAGTTACAGTTATGTCACGTAAAGTGTTAAATGCAAATCTGAATATTACACAGTAATTACACTTGAATATTTCTCCATTTGAACTTTATATGCCAAGATTATTTTAATGTGATTTTTTGGTTTTTGTTACAGATTACAATTAATTGAATATATTGATATATATGCATTCCCAATAAATTATAGCAAAATACAGAATAAATTTCAAAAAGATATTTAATAACATTTGATAAATAAAAGTTGTCAGAAAGGTTATAAACAACAATCGAACGAAATGGTTTGACGCGCCGAAGGCGCGCAGGGACGATTTGGGGGACAAGCCCCTTTCAACCCTCTTTAACTGTATAAGTTTTTGGCATGTCTGGATGTGGAAAAGGAGGGAAGGAGTTAAGGTAATGAGCGGCGTCTGTGTCTCCTGCGGTTTTTCTTGGGAGGAGGAGGATGCATTGGTGAGATAGTTGTAGGTGGTGTTTTCGGATCAGGGGGAAGAGTAGGCTCTTCTTTGGCGGTGTACGGCCTGATCCTTGCTGCTGTTTCTTGAGAACTTTCTTGAGAGCTGTTGTAATGTCCGATGATCAGATTGAGTACTGTCCTGGTCATTTGGGATGAGGTACCTGCTTCTTTTTGGTTGTTGTATGTCTCCTGGAGTGTGGCACGGAAATACTCGCACGGGATCTCCTCCCCGAGGAATGCCTCCACTGAATCCAGGATGCTCTCCTCCTGGTCAGACTCCTGGTCCGAAGAAGCCGGAGAAGCAAGAGCTGGAGGGGTGGAAGGTGCGTCATCTGGGACAACTTCCTGTACCACAGACAGATCAACATCTCAAAAGTGTTTTGCTTTATCAGACCAGTGCTGGAAAACCCGATTAATTAGCTCTGCCCACTCATAAAAAGTTCCTCTATAAATAGACACAGAGATCTTAATTGAACCGGATTAACAGTGGCTGTATTATGTAATCATATGTAACAACTGGGGTAATTTGGAAGACAATTTTTACAGGGACTGTACACGTAATGAAGATGATTCAATGAATGTTTCTTTAGCAGTATTTGTGCTTATCCTGGGTGAGGCAAAATTTATGGTCTTGCACCAAGTTTCAATTTTCATCTCTGGATGGCTGAGATAAATCGAATTTGGTATGCTGTATTATTTTCTGACTTCTACTTGATTTATGCAGAACAAAAATTTCCTGTCCTCCTTTCAGAATCCCAGGAGCTAAAAGTAGAAAAAAGTCAAACACCCATATTTCCTGAATGACTTGAGACAAATATTTGTTACAGTGGATATCTCTTAACTGAATAACCCCGTATAACTTTCAAACACAAAATTATTTACCATACCTTCAGTACAAATTTAAATCATGAAATATATACAGAAATTACCCGAACAAGAACTAAATTACCCTTGTTTATAGACTGATTTGGCTTCTGTATACCCAATAACTGCAGTTAATCTATTATCTCTTGTTTCACAGTGCTCCATAATCTCTATCACACAGGATATAATAAATGCTCATGTTATCTGTGGAATACAGGAAAGTGATCAAATGCCTGTTAACTGAAGAATACTCCTGTTAACTGAATTATTTTCACAGGCAAAGTGTCAATTAATTGGGTTTCACTATTTGGTATGAATCTCAATTTAGAGTGGTAGACCAAGTTGGATATTAGTTGCCCAGGCGGCACCACACAGAGACCCCTATTTAAAACTCCTTGTAAAGGGGAGAAAAACTTCTGAACAATCTTTTTCTCATTACTAACTTCATTGAGTTTATATTTGGTTTGCTGCAGTTAAATTTAACAAAATCAAAACTGACATTCAATTAAAAAAAAAAAGCTACCGTTAGTTTTGTAACTTCAGGTATCCACATTAACATGTTCTTGAACAAAAATGCATTTGTGAAATTTTGTAAGAAAAATATTTTTATAATTTTGTTTCAGACTTTCCATCAACAAAAATTTCGAATCAGAATGTTTATCTTGAAATAAGGTTCATGGAAAATAAAACTATGTAATATTACATTTGGATGTTTTGGCATGATAGTCTGAGGAAAAAAATGTTATGTTTTTATTAAGAAATATGAATTTTCATTGACTTTCAGTTTGTTGATTTAATCATGGAAAATGTTCAGTTAGATGTATCAGAGGAATCCGTAATATATCCTGAAAATGTAAGTGGTATGATTATTTGGAGTAATTCTCTCCGAAAAAACGTTTTCCTTTCTTCTTTATTGTTTTCGTTCCCTGTTATTTGATTGACTGTTGATGTACGCTGGCCATACCCCTCCTGCGGATTGGCTGTTGAAAACAATAAAAATTCACGTATGCTTGAGTGTGTGTGTGATGGGAGGGAGGGGAATAGATTTATTGTTTTATTTCAGTTGGAACACTAAAAGAAGCAGATTGATATTGTTAACAGAAGATGTTTTATTAGCTCACCGAAGGGAGCTCAACTTATCACTTGCCGTCCGCGTCATTGTGAACATTTTTCAAACGACTTCTCTGAAACCACTGTTTTGATTTTCACGAAACTTCATGTGGATGTTCATTACAAAATGGCAATTCAGGTTTGTTCAAATGAAATGGCCACGTGCCTTGGGGGCTCTGTATGGGGCATAACTCTGATAGCACTGTATGAATTATAGAAAAATTATTAAAAAATCTTCTTCTCCAGAACCAGTGGGCAGAATCATTTGATATTTGGTATACAGCATTATGGGGTGGATCTGATTCAAGTTTGTTCAAATTGCCCCCCTGGATTCATATTTGGGCTCACTATAGAAGCCCAAATTTGAACTTAGTGCATTTCAGGCAAATTTCTGAAAAAATCTTCTTCTCCAGATCCAGCAGGCAGAATCTTTTGATATTTGGTATGCAACATTGTGGGGTGGATCTGATTCAAGTTTGTTCAAATCGGCCCCCCCCCCTGGGTTCATATTTGGGCTCAGTATTGGAGCCCAAATTTGAACTTAGTGCATTTCAGGCAAATTTCTTTAAAAATCTTCTTCTCAAGATCCAGCAGGCAGAATCTTTTGATATTGGGTATGCCGCATGCTTAGGGGGGTGAGATTCAAGTTTGTTCAAGCCAAGTCCCTGGGTTCATATTTGGGCTCACTGTGGTAGCCCAAATTATAACTTAGTTCAAAATGAGGAATTTTCTTTAAAAATCTTCTTCTTCAGATCCTGCAGTCAAAATGTTTTGATATTTGGTATGCAGCACCTTTAGGGGGGTGAGATTCAAGTTTGTTCAAACCATGTCCCTAGGTCCATATTTGGGCTCACTGTGGAAGCCCGAATGATAACTTAGTTCAAAATGAGGAATTTTCTTTAAAAATCTTCTTCAGATCCAGCAGTCGGAATGTTTTGATATTTGGTATGCAGCATCCTTAGTGGGGTGAGATTCAAGTTTGTTCAAGCCATATCCCTAGGTCCATATTTGGGCTCACTTGTGGAAGCTTGAATTGTAACTTAGTTCGAGATGAGGAATTTTCTTTAAAAATCGTCTTCTTCAGATCCAGCAATCGGAATGTTTTGATATGTAGTGTGTAGCATCCTTAGGGGGGGGGGGGGGGGGGGGGAGATTCAAGTTTGTTCAAGCCAAGTCCCTGGGTCCATATTTGGGCTCACTGTGGAAGCTTGAATTGTAACTTAGTTCGAAATGAGGAATTTTCTTTAAAAATCTTTTTCAGATCCAGCAGTCGGAATGTTTTGCTATGTAGTGTGTAGCATCCTTGGTGGGGGGGGGGGGGGGGGATTCAAGTTTGTTAAAGCCAAGTCCCGAATTATAACTTAGTCAATATGAGGATTTTTCTTTAAAAATCTTCTTCTTCAGATTCAGCAGTCAGAATGTTTTGATATTTGGCATGCAGCATCCTGGGGGTGAGGGGGGGAGATTCAAGTTTGTTCAAGCCAAGTCCCTGGGTTCATATTTGGGCTCACTGTGGGAGCCTGAATGATAACTTGGTCCAAAATGAGGAATTTTCTTTAAAAATCTTCAGATGAATGCTTTTGATATTTGGTATGTAACATCCTTGGGGGTAAGATTCAAGTTTGTTCAAGCCATGTCCCTAGTTCCATAAAATTTGTCTCTCATGACCTCATTTCTTTGTAGTGTTGATGAACCATATCTAACTGAATGTGACCCCAAATACTTCTTTGAACCACTTTGTTTGAATCACTTTGCCCGGTGACCGATTATTTGGTATGCAGCATTGTGGGTGGATCTGATTCAAGTTTGTTCAAATCGACCCCCTGGGTTCATATTTGGGCTCAGTATAGGAGCCCAAATTTGAACTTGGTGCATTTCAGGCAAATTTCTTTGAAAATCTTCTTCTCAAGATCCAGCAGGCAGAATCTTTTGATATTGGGTATGCACCATGCTTAGGGGGGTGAGATTCAGTTTTGTTCAAGCCAAGTCCCTGGGTTCATATTTGAGCTCACACGAATTATAACTTAGTTCAAAATGAGGAAATTTTCTTTAAAAATCTTCTTCAGATCCAGCAGTTGGAATGTTTTGATATTTGGTATGCAGCATCCTTGGGAGGTGGGGGGGGGGGAGATTTAAGTTTGCTAAAGCCAAGTCCCTAGGTTCATATATGACTCCCTGTGGGAGCCTGAATTATAACTTAGTTCAATATGAGGAATATTCTTTAAAAATCTTCTTCTTGACATCCAGCAGTCGGAATGTTTTGATATTTGGAGTGCAGCATCCTTAGGGGAGGGGGGAGATTCAAGTTTGTTAAAGCCAAGTCCCTGGGTCCATGCAGATGCAACTTGTTGAAATCAATTCTCTGGGTTGATATTTAGGCTACCATGACAGGTGAGTGCCCTCAGGCCCCCTGGGGCCTCTTGTTTTTATGATCCAATTGATGAAATGACATGATATTTCATATTCAGCTTCTTTTGAGGTGTGGAGTAAAGTTTGTTCAAAAGAAGTTTGAGGGGTAACATTTCTTTTGGTTGGGGACAAGATTTTCGGCCCTCCCCTAAATTTTAAACCTGGAATGCAATATAAGAGGGTGAAGAGAAATTGAATTTTTCAAGTAAAAATTTGTAAAATATTATATCTGTCATACCAGAACAAATTATAATTTTGGTCAAGTTTGATTTCATCTGTCATGAGTATGACTAAACTTGAAAGGAATGTTCATAATGAATATGTGAGAGTGGATGACATTAAAAATAACTTTGTGTGCTTGATTTTTGATTTTGACACTCCAAGTGGGCTTTTTCTCTTAAAGACTGTTCAGTAGCCCTATCTTTACTTTGTAATTGTATATTCCTTTCAAAGTCTGTTTTTTGATGGACTCCCTAAATATATATTTCTGCCCCTTTAACAACAGTTAATTGTAGTACATGTTGCCCTGGTATGACATATATTGGAAAGGTATGTTAAAAAGTGAAAAAAAAAATTTGTTTTCTTTCAGCCAAAGCAGATGCAAAGACATCTTACAGCCTTACAGTGTAGCAGATTTTTAGGATTTCATAATAAGTTATCCAGTGAAGAGAAAATTAATTTATCAAAAGAATTTTTAGATAGATATTTAAAAGGTTTAAAATTTGGTAAGTTGATTTTGTAGTGGGAGATGTTTATTAGGTTGTACATGTATTAGCAAATCGTTTAAACCTGGTTTTCATAAATTTTTGCATTTTCAAATAGGAAATTTGGCAGTAAATGGGTAAATGGCTCAATCAACACCAAATTTGCAGGCGTACCAATGGTATAGTACAGTCACTTTCCATGGGGTTGGCAATATTTTCCATAGGTTTAATTTAATTAGATTGCAAACACTAGTTATAGGAATAGTCATCAAAAATTCAGTTACTGAAGCAACGGGTACAACCCAGTGCTTCATGAATTAAAATATTGCTTGTGAGGATTTTTAGTACCTGGTAAAGACATGCATGACCCTCACCGCTGAAGTGTGGATTACGACCAGTCCATGGCAACTGTACTGTATGTTAATCCTATATTCCCATAGGGTTGGAGGTTTAAATTATTAGCTCACCTGACTAAAAGTCGAGTGGGCCATAGCGATCACTCTCCATCTGTAAAGGTGGTGTTTGAGTCTTCTCACAATCTGCTGGGCCTATTTCAGCAAAATTTCATGTGAATGATGACTTGGTAGGCGTAATTCAATTTTTTTATCCCCCGCCAATGGAGTCAGGAAATGGTGTTCATCCGTCTGACTGCCCATCAGTTTGTCAATCTGTCAGTCCATCCGTCCATCCATCACAAACTTTGTTCTCTGAACTCCTCCTACAGTTTTCAGTGTTTTTTTTTTTTACAAAACTTGGTCTGACATATCAGTATCAAGTGTAGGTGTGCATGTGGTCAGGAATTTTCGATGCGACAAATTTTGTGTGGTGACGGCCCTTGGAAATAGCAAAAAATTTCCAGCCCAAATGCTTGTCCGCATAACTCCTTTTGTATTTTTCATTGGATTTTTACAAAACTTAGTGTGTAGTATGAGTATGATGTGTGCATGTGCATATGGAAAGGAAGTTTCAATTTGAATAATTTTTCCAGAGTTATAGCCCTTGTCGACTTTGAATTTACCAAACATTGCAGGTTTTGGAAGATATCTTCAGTTGCGATTAAAGAAATTAAATGATATTTGGTGAGTGATATTATTGGGAATGAATACTTGTCCAGGTCGATAATGAGATTTTTTCTATCATATCATAAAAGTCGGTCGGGGATATGGATGTCGTTAGACTGTCTTGTTAAAATTGATATGCTGCCACCTGTGGGAAGGAGGTGGAGCAAAATTGCCCCTAATATTAAAAAAATCTTACTCTTGTGACCTGATGGATTGATTAATTCGATGTATATTGTTTTCAGCTTCCTTTTGAGGTATAAACTAAAGTTTATTCAAGAGAAGTTTAAGGGGCAAGACTTAGGGCCCTGCGTGAAATTTATATTTCTGATCGAATTTTATCTATAGTTTGATGAAGTCAGTGCATGGGCGAGCGGATGTGTTTTGGAGTCTGGACAGGTGTAACCTTTCTCATTGGCACAATAACTTGAACAAATACCAATGGATTCCATCAATATTTGGTATGTGAGATTTTCTTAATGTCTTGAATGAGTTTGAAAACCAGTACAGTTTGGCTATACTGGAGTTATGGCCCTTAATAATTGATTTTTGTTTGTATTCGGCTCATTTGCACGGTAACTTGAACAAAAATCAATGGATTTGGTCAATATTTTGTATGTGAGACTTTCCTGATATCTTGATTAAGTTAAAAAACTGGAAGGGTGAGACCATACTGAGCAGAGGTATGCCCTTAATGAATACCCAGCATCGGTGATGCATAATCCTTGTCAGAAGCGAATAGCTGATTTAAACCATATTTGGGTTAGAAGTATTTGATTCAAGCCAAAAATTTCCCTGTACCCCAGTGGTAACCCCAGGGACTAACAATAAAATATTTTCAAATGCCCATATTTCCAAAACCACACAGAATAGAGAACTGTTGTATTGGTATGAAGCATCCTTATGACCAGTAGAATTTAATAAGCAGAACAAATTGCATTGAGTTTTGTCATAGCGTACACCATTGGTGGAAATCGAAAAATGCTGAGTTAGCATATTTTCAAAACTAAGAAAAATCTTCTCCAGAAGCACTAATTAGAATCTTGTGATATTTGATATACATTATACTAAGAATCAAATTCAAGCTTGTTCAAATCATATCCCTGGGTTCATATTTGGGCTCCCAGAGGAACTTAGTACAATATGAGGAATATTGTTTGAAAATCTCCTTCTGATCCAAAAGTCTTCTAATATTTAGTATAAACTATCTTTATGTGGGTCAGATTCAAGTTGGTTCGAATCACGTGACTGGGTTCATTTTGGGGCTCCATATCAGAGCCCAAATTTTATTTTAGTACAACATACAGGAAAATTGATGCTTGAAAGTCATATGTTGTTTATTAAATTACAGGTACTGAATTATTATTGACAGATTTACAGTACAGTGATAATTATCTTCTTATGGCAGTTCATTTACTTCTTGACATATATCAAGTGACAAGTAAGTTAATGCGTATTAGCTAGTAGAGTGCTAGTTTATTTTTCACTTGACAAAAAGTGGATGGACTATAGAAATGGCCTTTGTCTATCCATTCATTCATTTGTTCATTCATCTGTATGTCTGTCTATTATCCATCCATCCATCCAACTGTCTGTATTCATCAATCTGTCTTCTGTGTATTCATCCATCCAAGCTCATTTCTTCCAAGCAGCTAGGGTTGAATGTTTGAATTGAATTGAATTCTGTATTTAACAATATACATGTTACAAAGCTAAGATATAATGGTGCACAAATATAAACAATGGTATTTTGCTTTTTAGCTTACCTGACTTTCAGTCAGGAGAGCTATAGTGATCACTCACCGTCCGTCGTCCGTGAACATGGTGTTTGCATCTTCTCCTCCCAAACCGCTGAACCAATTAACTTGATATTTGATATAATAGTTTGTTATGACATCGCAATTTGATTTTGTTCAAATAAAGTTGCCTTGCCTCTTGGTAGGGCCACACCCAAAAAGTGTGCTTAAATCTTAAAAAATCTTCTTCTCATAACCAGCAGTAGCAGAGACTTGATATTTGGTGTGCAGCTTCCTTTTGAAGGAAGAGAAGTTTGTGTGGCTGTATTTGCCGTCGTTATGGGAGGGGCAAGAATTTTTGCCAAGCCCAAAATTTCTATTTTCCAAACCGAGAGGCAGATTTGGACCAAATTTGATATGAGGGTTTATTGGGTCTTAAGTACTTTATTTATGCCCAAATTTGTTTTCCCGTCGCCCCATGGGAACCGCAGGAGCTAAAAATAGGAAAAAAATTAAAACGCCCATATCTCCAAAACTACACGGCACTGAGAATTCTTATTTGGTGTGAAGCTTCCTTAGGACCAACAGAATGGAATGGTAAAAAAAAAATGCTATCAGTTTTATCATGGGGTACTTTTCTAGGACTTTGAAAAAGTGCTGAATCAGCATTTTTTAACACTCTGGGGAATGGGAAAAACATTTAAGACTACTTTTCTCCCAAACCACTGCTCCAAAAGCTTTCAAATTTCACATATAACATCTTCTGTCATATATTTGGAAGTGGTTTGTAATGCTCACTGGATGATTTCCATTCTTCCAATCATACATAAAAGCCAAGGCATTACGTTTATGTAGGTCAGGAAATTCCAGAATTCTTTCTTTCTTGAATAAGGGATCTGTGTGCAAATTGAATTTTTTATTGTTAATTAGGCGTAAAGTTCGTTTCTGTAGGAGAAAGAACTTATTGCTTTTGTTGGCATGTCCCCATGTGTGGATGCAATATAGCAAGTGGCTATGCACGAGAGCAAAGTACAAGGATCTGAGCGCACTATGGGGAAGGATTTGTTTTACTCTATTTTTTGCATATATTGCCCTTGTTATTTTAAATGCAATGGCTGTAATATGATGCTTAAAGTTAAGACATTCATCAAAATAAACACCTAAGAATTTGACAGCTTTATAGTCAGATGTATTTGATAACCGTTCAAGTACATTGTTGTTCATGACCAAACATAAAGTGGAATTATCAGTTTTAATATGTGAGGGGCTAAAGAGAATATATTGTTTTATTTGCATTTATGGCAATTTTATTTGCCTTACACCATTCACACAGCTTCACGATTTCGCTATTTACGCGGTTGTGTAACCTATCAATGTTTTTATCTGATGCATAGCCAGTCGTGTCATCCGCAAAAGAAAGAACATTCAATGTTGTAGATTTTCTGCTATCATTAATATAAATCAAAAATAGCAATGGACCTAGGATAGAACCCTGTGGAACTCCGCACAACGTATCATGTAATACTGATGCAGTTTTGTCCAGTTTACAAGCTGAGCTCGTCTGGTGAGGTAACTGCAGAACCACAAATTCGCAGTACCTCTGATCCCGTAGAAGCCTAACTTGTGTAAAAGTATATTGTGATTAACGGTGTCAAATGCCTTTGAGAAATCCACAATGACAGCGTACAATCCTTTATGGCTTTATCATAATTTGCAGCAACATGATTAAGAAGATGCAACATTGGATGAAAGGTGGATTGACTTTTTCGAAAGCCATACTGATGCTGGAACAAAATATTAAATTTCGACAGAAACCCGTGAACTCTATTGAACATGAGCTTTCCAAGTATTTTAGAGAAAACGGGTAAAATGCTAATTGGTCTGTAGTTACCAACGTTTTGTTGATTACCAGATTTGTAAACAGGTATTACTTTGGCAATTTTCATTTCATCTGGCACAATTCCCTTCAGAAATGAGAGATTTATTATGTGTGCTAGCGGATCTGCAATTTCACTTATTACTTTTTGTACTAGTTTTGACGAGATGTCTAAGTAATCTTTACTCGTTTGTGCTTTGAATAATTTTGTTACGAATATTATTTCTTCCTTCGATACAGGTGCAACAAATATGTTATTTGGATTACTGTACTATCAATTAGGAAATCCGAGAAATGTTTGGTGGAGGAGCCAACATTGTTATTTATCATTTGGCCAATGCAAGAAAAATAGCTGTTGCAGTGATTAGCTATATCCGCTGAGCTTGATTCTAGTTTCCCATTTATAACAAATTCTTTCTGGAGGATATGATTGTTATTTGTTTTTTTAATAGCAATATGGAGAAAGTCCCAGGTTTTTCTCATATTGTTCCTATTGTCATTCAAGATATTATTAAAATACAATGCTTTTGCAGCTCACTTTATTTTATTATACATAGCACAATATGATTTGTACCTGCCAGTGTTTTCAGTCGATGTATGTTTCAGCTTATTATGATGTAGCTTGTTTTTATTCAATGAAGACCGGATAAGACCATTTGTCATCCAGGGTTGATGTTTAATGTATTTTTTTTTAGGAATGCTAAGTTTTTTCAGAGGGAAGATATTTTTGAACAAATTTGAGAAAGTATTCATGAAGTTTTTATATGCCATATTTGGACATGGTGATTCAAACACCGATTCAAAATCAGCATTGCCTAGCTGTGTTTTAAAGGAGTTTATCCTATGAGAATTAATGGATCGTTTGACATATGTTTTCGTGTCATTCTTTATCTTAATAGATTGTTCAGAGTAGAATATTCCAAAATGATCGGAGATATCTTTAATAATTATTCCGCCTTTGAAAATTGACGATAATGTGTTAGTGTAGATGTGGTCAGGTATGGTGGCCGAATAATCCGTTACTCGCGTTGGCTTTGTAATTAGAGGGAGAAATCCTTCATTAAACATACAGTCAACGAATGTTTGAGTTCTGTCGTGTACACCATATTTTAAGAGATCGATGTTGAAATTCCCCATTAAGAACGCCTTTGTATTATTTAAATTTAATTTGTCCAAAATTGCGGCCATTTCGTTCATAAATGAGTTTATGTCAGCTCTGGAGGCAGAATTTGTTCGGTAGATTATTCCAACAGCATAGGGTTTTTTTTTTATCGTCATATATTTCGATGAACAGTGATTCGAACACATGTGGTATAAAGACTGTCAAGTCGTTACATAATCGATATGAAATATTGTCTTTGATGAACAGCTGAACGCCCCCTCTGCCGTCATCATCAGTTCATCGTGTGTTAGATAATAATCGATGATAAAGCTGTAGCTTATATTTGATGTCATATTGAATGTTGAATATTTCTGTAAGGCCAATAACATCAAATACATCTTTGGAATATTGTAAATCTTTGAGTAAATTAACAAGTGAATCCCAATTAGCATTAAGGTTTTTGCAGTTTATATTGAACAAACAAAATGTAGTGTTGATTGCTACTGAACTCCTGAAACTTTCACTAGTGTAATAATCACTGGAGTGTCGATGGATATTGAAGGCTGTCATACTTTCTTCGTCATCTTTGGTCCTTTCCCTAAATAGGGTCATGAAATCAAACCTTTCGGTTGATTTTATTGCATCTAAAGTTATTTTGTCAGTCGCTATCTTTGATGTAAAGTGGGGAGTAATAAGTAATATTAATGTAATGCAGACACCATATCAAAAAAGTTTTCATTCCTGGAAAAGCAAACATGTAACACTTACTATGAAAGATATGAAAGATCCATGCACCGCTATTTGATAAAAAAGAAGAAAAAAGTGTAATGAGGAGAAAAAATATAAACCGAAATGTAAAGCAAGAGTTGATCGTGCTTCATGCAGTGTTAGGGATTGGGAGGGAAGGTAGTCATGGACTAACAATTGTGAGTATATCTCAACATATATACAGGGGCATGTACATAAGAAGCTCATGATATTTCACATAAAAACGACAAATTTTGCTTATAATGTTTTAAAATATGGACGTGATTAAGGTTTATATCTCCAAGGTAAATGATACATATAAGAAGTCATGTACATAAGAAGCTCATGAAATTTCAACAGTGTCAAACCTTGCCTAAAATGAGTGCAAATCTGGACAGTTAAGGTTAATATCTTCTTGGTAATTGAAATGACTAGTTCTACATTTATAAGTATGTCGTCAGTACCACCATAGCGCCAGCAGATTACGTAATTGACTAATAAAATCTCACCCTTGTTTTTAGGTCAGGAAAAGTTGTCTGAAGGGCTATGCTTAACAAAGGTATTTGAATGCCAAGATTAAAGTAAATGTCATAATAGTGGTCTATGGGAAAATATTTAATTCTGCGATACCTGTAATCTGAAACGAGTCTTGTGTAGAGAGCATGTCATCAAAATACCATGGCGCCAGCTTCTTATGTAAAAGTCCTATAAAATTTAAAATTTTAAAATTTACAACCGTGATTTTCGTCTGCATACATGTACTATTCGTGTGAGTTCATACTAGCATATTATGCTATTCCATATCAGTAATCCTTCCGATTTTCAGGTTATTAAAAAACAAGTTCATAAAGATTGTTTTACAACAATTTATTGCAGATCGCCCTTGAGCCTAAGACACTCATGAGCGAACTGCAGTGGAAAATGTTCACATGAACAAGAAGATATTCGATGTTAACAAAGTTGAGTCAAATATAACGAATATGTCATCAATATCTTTACCAAAATTTTACTGCATATTGCCCATCAGCTCAAGAGCTCTCTAGAGCAAGCTGCAGTGGAACATGTTCAGATGAATAAAAGTATTTCGTTGCTAACTACGGTGAATCAAGTGTAAAGAGTATGTCATCATTACCATTACCATGGGGCCAGCATGTTACGTTAGAGACTAATAAATTTTCCATCTGCAGTTTAGTCATTAGACATGTACTGTCTATATCATTAGTTGCTAGCATTTTTTTTCATTCAACAATAAGAATCCTAAAATTTGTAGAAACGAGGTTTAGAAGAATTGCTCACATTCAATTTACTGCAGAGTGCCCATGAGCAATTCCAGCAAATTATATATAAAAGTGTAGAGAGTATATCATCATTACCATGGAACCAGTATAATACATAAATATCTAACATGCTTCTGAACTGCAATTCAGTCAATATACATGCACTGTTCGTGTGATTGCATGTTAGCATTATTTTCATTTGGCATCATTAATCCGTCAGATTGACAGGTTAATTAGAAAGTGTGTTCAAAGAAATTGCTCAGTTACAATTTACGGCAGAGCACCCATGAGCACTCTCCAGCAAACTGCAACGGGACTAGTTCATATGAACAAAATTTTATTATGATTTTGCCTAAAGAGAAGCGAGTATAAAGAATAAAGAATATACCATCACTACCATGGCAAAATTGCAAAGTGCCATGAGCACTCCTCGGCAAATTGCAACAAAGCAAGCTCAATTGAACAAAATAATACTTCCTTTATACATAAAGCGGACAAGTTTATGGAATATATCATCATTGCCTTGGTGTCAGCGTATTATGTAGAGAGGTAATAACATTATCAACTGTTATTATGTCCATACACATGTACTGTCCAAATAATATGATGATAGCATTTTTCTATTCAATATCAGGAATTTTTTAGATTTATCGTTTATTTAGAGGTATTATTCAAATAAATTGTTCATTTACAATTCACTGTAGGGTGCCCATGAACACACTGCAGTAAATTGGGTTTGCTCAAATCCAAGTGTGCATGATAATGCTTCCTTGCAGCCGAAAACGAAACGAGTGTAAATTATATGCTATCATTACAATCTCTGCCCGCATGCACTCTCCACAAGCTTGTAACAAAACAAATCTTTATAAACAAAATATCTTCTTTAGTACAAACTATTGGAGAATAAGGCAAATTTATATAAACAAAATATTACTTGTGTTTGACTCAATAAGAAATATGAGGAAGGAAAATATTGACTTTTGCTCTTGTACCCACATTTTTAAAAGTCCTGGTAGAGGCTTCTGGTACTCAACAAGTTAACTAAGAGTCAAACAAAGATTTGTAACTACAATTCAGTCAATATACATAACTTATCCACATTGGTGGTCTGAATTTGTTCATCAAGATCTGTCCCAGTGCAAATCATTGGAGAGCGTCCGCATGCAGTCTCCACTAATTCGCAATAAAACAAATCTGTATAAACAAAATATTAATTGTGTTTGAATATGAATCATGAGAAAAGAAAATATTGGCTTTTGCTCTAGTACCCTCATTTTTTGAAAGCTCTAGTAGTGGCTTCTAGCACTCAATCTGAGTGTCAAATAAAATTGTGCAACTATAATTTAGTCAATATACATGACTTGTCCACAGTGGTGGACTGAATTTGTTCATCAAGATCTGCGTTAGTGCAAATTATTGGACAGTGCCTGCATGCACTCTCCACCAACATGTAATAAAACAAACCTATATAAACAAACTATTATGTATGTTTGTATGAATAAGAAACATGGGGAGGGAAAATATTGGATTTTACTCAGGTATCCTAATTTTTGAAGTTCTGAATTTGGCTTCTCGCACACGCCCAGTTAACTATTATACAAATAAAAATTTCCAACTGTAGCTCAGTCAATATACATGACTTGTCCACATTGGTGGTCTGGATTCTTTCATCAAAATTCGTCCAAGTGCAAATCACTGGAGACCACCCATTTGCGCTCTCCACTAATCTGCAATAAAATAAATCTATGTAAACAAAATATTATTTGTGTTTGACTGAATATGAAACATGAGGAAGGAAAATATATGGCATTTTGCTCTGGTACCCTCATTTTTTTGTAAGCCCTGATAGGGCCTTCTACTAATCAATCAACTAACTGATAGTCAAATAAAAAATGTACAACTACAGTTCAGTTAATATATATGACTTGTCTACATTGGGGGTCTGAATTTGTTCATCAATATCTGCCTTAGTGCACATTATTAGAAAGTGACAGCATGCACTCCCCAGTAACTTGCGACAAAACAAATTTATAAGAACAAAATATTATTTTTGTTTGACTGAATAAGAAATATCAGGAAGGAAAACTCTGTGGATATTCCTGCCCCCGAACAGGCTTTCTCTTGCCACTGAAATAAGTATAAACCGGGCACTCTTAACCAAATCTTTCCATGTAGATTGAATCCACTTATTGACTAATGGTTTCTTGAGTTAAATTTTCATTAAATTTCCATCAAACCTAGTCATGGGTGCTTAAGCAGCCATGACCAGATTTGATGAAAATATTTAAAAAATACTCATTGGGTTAAGAGTTAAACTTTAGGAAATGCTTTTTGTCCATCATGGTTCACAAGTAAGCAGCTTGTTGGAATACAAATTTCCAATAGTTATTATCCTTCATGTGCTTATAGCATGGTGTCAACTCCTCCAGCCCATTCAGTTTAAAGCCATGAAATCTCTCAGCTTTATTGCCAATATGTTCAACATGTATACAGATGATTGGATTCTTCAAATCTGGAGTCACTGCCCTTGATGGGCTTTAAAAATTTTACATTTTCATGAAGGCTTCTCTTATGGGCAACTCTTCCTAAACTTTTTATGCCTCAACTTCTGTAGGAGGTTTTGGTTGATACCTTGTCGAGGGTTCCATCTATGCTTCCATACAAATGTTTTGCATTTTAACTCGAGCATGGTTCGTCATATTTTGATGTCCTCTGGTGTGGTGACAGACTAACACTGGTTTTGTCAACACATATGTAGCAGAGTTTTGGTTTTTGACAACACTTAAAAAATTTTCCATACAAACATTTTGCATTTTAGCTCAGTCAACAATGGTCGGATTTCATGTCCTTTTGAATGGTGAGAGACCAGCATGGGGGAAAGGATATCCACATATTGTGGGTTTAGTTTATGTATACCAGAGTTATGGCCCTGATTATACTTACAAAACTGTCCCTATCAATGTTATGCATCAGGGTTCATATTGGTTATGAATTTCTGGAAAAGTCCTGAAATTTTTGGTGGAGTTGTGTTAACAGCCGAGATCTATGGTTTGGCGGCGGTCAGTATGTGTCGGGGTGGGTGTCCGGGCATTCTGGCACTGTTAGAGCAATAACTTGAACAAACATTCTCCGTTTTGACTAAAATTTGCCATATGTGTCTTTTGCAATAATATTTTTATACTATAACCCAGTGGCCTGGACTAGCTAGCTGGTGCTAACTCAAAAATATCTAGGGCCAAACACAAATTTTTCCCCCCCAATCCCTAAAATTTGCCCCCCACAATCCCCCAAATTTACATGCAAAACCGAAAATTAAAAGTCCTATCTGGCCCTTCATACATTTACTCTCTGCGCATGCACAGACGTCAGGAAGTGACCGGAATTGGCGCCAACATCATTTTTTGTTTGGCCCTCAGTCAGATAACAACAAACTGACATCTGTGCTTTTAAATCTCAGTTTTAATGATGCCAGACACAAATCAATGGTTAATTTGGTGGATTCAAGGACACAACTGGATGAAGGAAGGAAGAAATGGTGGTTTGAAGCATTCAGGGCTGTAATTTTATAATTTTTATAAAAATTATTTCATGTTCCCCATTTTCGGGACATGGGCCTGACGTCATCATTCTTGCTAATGATTTTTCCACTGTTTGTTAAGTGTTCCTTCCCTATCCTTCCTTGAAGCCCCCCCCCCCCCCCCTCCCCCCCCCCCCCCCCCCCCCCCCCCCAGTTAAACTCCCAAGCTTTTTGGCTTGTTTTATTGAAATTTTTTTATAAATTTCTGGGGAGTTTGATGTGTTACACAGAATGTTTATTCTGGATATCCCCATGGTTACGTCCTTACCCTAGTGGTGTTTAGGCGTTTTAGTCATGCATCATACATCCGATCGTATCGTTTTTATTCTGATGAAGATCTTGCTTTACATCGAATAGTTCAAAATCTGTTACTGACTTCAGGCCTTTCTTATTATGCCTGGAGTCTTGTTTCTGGTTTTTCCACTGATGTTGTTTACATTGACAATAAATAATAAATAATAAATACAGTTTAGAGCCAATGAATCCACATAAGTGCTCTCAGGCTTGACAAGTAAAATAAAGAAAACATATGCTTTGTGAAATCTCGTAATTTGGGTTATAAAATTAAATTAATTCAAAATGAGCTGGTTCTGGGTATAATTTTTTGAAAAGATGAGTTTTAAGGCCAGTTTTGCATGATTTGTATGTTTGTGGTGACTGCAGGCAATCAGGCAGGGTGTTCCAGAGAAAAGGCCCAGCAACTGAAAAGGCCCAATCACCTGCCATTACTAGGTCGCCTGGGCTATGGCAGAGTTTATTCGCAGATGAGGATCTCAGAGATCTTGAGGGAACATAGCGCTGAACTAGATTGCTGAGGTATGATGGTGCCAATCCATTAAGGCATTTATAGAGGGTGATAAGAACTTTGAATGTGATGCGTTCTCCAATAGGGAGCCAATGAAGGTGGTAAAGAAGGGGTGTGATATGATATGATTTCCTCCTCCTTAAAATGACTCTCGCTGCATAGTTTTGAAGAAGCTGGAGTTTCTGCAGCAGGGACTGTTTACAACCATACAGAAGATAATTACAGTAGTCTAAGCGGCTGGTGACAAATGCATGGATTAACTGTTTCGCGATCTCTTCGTCCACAACGCCTCGTATCCTGCTAATATTTCGTAGGTGGTAGTAGGATATCCGACACACCTGTGTGACATGACTGTCAGCAGACAGGTGCTCATCCACGAAATATCCGAGGTCGTGCACCGCTGTCGAGGGAGAGATCGAATAACCATGAAATACGGGTTGTATTTGTGATACTTTTGCAAGCTACGAGGTAGACCTAGATAGATAACATCCGTTTTATCAGGATTCAATTTCAGGAAATTTGACGTCATCCATTATTTTATATCATTCACACATCTTTCTAGTGCGTGAACCGCCCGCTCCTCATGCTGTGCCTTGAAATTAATATAGAGCTGCGTGTCATGCGCATAGAAATGGAAACTAAGTCCGTGCCTACGAATGATATCGCCGAGGGGCAAAACATAAACAACATACAGCAGAGGCCCTAGAACCGACCCCTGGGGTACACCGAACATGAAAGGAACGTCACTGGAATAAGTACCAGTAACATTCACTCTTAGGGTGCGGTCTGAGAGATACGACCTCAACCTCTCATGAGCCATTCCCATAATGCCTATTCTGGTTTGCAGAATGTCAAGGAGGCGGCATGATCAATGGTGTCAAATGCCAGACTCAAATCTAACAAAACTAAACAAGAAACCTCCTTCCGGTCCATCGACAAGAGAATGTCATTCTGGACCCGTAAAAATGCGGTTTCCATGCTGCAGAGTGGGGTGTAGACCGACTGTAATTCCTCAGACAGGCCACAACGTGACAGTTGTTCCCGGAGTTGTTTCGCAGCTGCACACTCTAGCAGTTTAGAAACAAAACTCAGGTTGGACACTGGGCGGTAATTTTTAAATATTTCAGGATTGAGTCCTGATTTTTTGAGGAGTGGGGTAACCAGCACCTGTTTCATGGTCGATGGGAATATGCCAGTCAACAATGATTTATTGATGATCTCCCGGAGCCATGGGACAAAAACTGGTATACAGGATTTCAGCAGATTAGTTGGGATAGTATCCAAAGGGCACTGCTTTGATGGGGATTTCAGTACCAAATTATGAAGATCTTCTTCAGTCAAGGGTCGGAATGAATTGAAATTAATATCGATCACCGATGACATGTTTCCTATTGATGCAACATCGGGATGAGTGTTGGGACATGATGAAAGATCAGATCGAATAGTCACAATTTTATCCTGGAAGAAATGGTCAAACTTACATGCTAGCTCCACTTTGGTGGTATGATCAGGTAGAACTGCACTGCCCTTAGCATGTAAGAGTTTGTCGATGACCTCAGACAAAACCCGAGGCCGTTTAATATCGCTCACAATGTCCGCAAAATAAAATGTCTTCACGTTGTTCACCAGTTTGCTGACATGATTGCGTTGGTGAACATACATTTCCCGATGAAATGTTAATTTGGATTTTCGCCACCGCACTTCGAGTGCTCGACGGTTTTGTTTGGCAACTCGAATTGCATCTGTGAACCAAGGAGCTATTCACGCTTGGTCACAAATCTACTGTGGAGGGGAGCATATTTGTTGATTAGTTCCTGTGACATCTTGTTGAATTTGTCCACAAGAGTGTCAACATTAGTTGTGGAATCGGACAGTTCAGATGGTACTGGGTACGCTGATTCTGCGAAATCAGCTGCAATGATGCTTTTGTACTTTCGGTATGTGATCTTAGCTCGTTGTGGTGGAGATAGAGGTAGCATTATGTTGAACTTAATAAGATGGTGGTCTGATAATGCTACATCAGTCACTTCGATATTAGTCAACATGTTTTTCTCAGAATCACGGGTAATCAAGAGATCAAGAATATGGTTCTTCCTGTGAGTGGGTTTAGTAACATGCTGGAAAAGTTCCATGGAATTGAGAGAGTTGATGAAGTTGGTGGCATAGGTGTCATTTGGGTCATCCACATGAAAGTTGAAATCGCCCGCCACAATGAAGGGCCCTTTTGATATCACAAGAGATCCGAGGAATTCGACGAATTCAGGCAAAAATGGGTTATCAGCCGCTTTGTTTTTGGGTCCATAAGGAGGTCTGTATACCGTAATTATACGTATTGTCCTGGAACCTTGAGTGAGCAAACCCACTAACAATGCTCTATTAATATATGTAGTTTCCTATTTATTATTATGGTAGAACTGTTGTAAGATACATTAAATATTCCGAGCAATTAATTTTTTGGATAATAAAATAATTTTTGTCCACACTTAGGCTCTATGGGGATACATTTGGGCTCATCGTTCCCTTTGGGGACTTGGGCTCTTGTCAGAATTTTTCGAAAAAGATTTTTATGTAAATTATTTTTCGATTTATATTTTGAATGTTATTTTTTATGTATCTTTTTCTAATATTTAATGTGGAGTTGGTGGGAGTGCGATCAACTTTATTTTGCTTCATTATGAATCATATTGCTCAAATGCAAGGCGAGGAAGCCTTTGCTCTGATTTATATGTTGGTTGCCTTGTTTGTAGTCGATGTACTCCCACTAATTCTTGCTCAACATGTGTCTGATGGGAGAGGGCTGTCACGGTACGTTGTTAGCGGCGAGAGGCCACTGCCGGTCCTCTTGCCAAACAGTCATTCTTGTTTATTAGTTAATATTTCAGAGGAACAAGGACATGGTGATGTTTACGTGATACCTAGAGACAGTGTTCTGCCATCATCACATTCAGATTATCAAACAGAGCTAGCAGCAAAGGTGCTCATGAACATTGGACAGGGCTATAAACCACAAACCAGTGGTTTCGGTTCCCTGTCGCCGGCTAGCTCGACCGGTGAAGCGTTACTCCGTCCGTGGGTACCGTGACACTGGGTGTGTCCGTTGCGGTCTAAGAGGTGGATTGGGTAGAGCGAGCACCTTAAAATATAAACAGGCTCACCCAGCAACGATGGAACAGAAGAAGCCGGCAAGTTCATTGGGAAGCTCGACGAGGTCTGAAAGGACTGCGAGCGAGAGAGCCCCCTCTCTTTTCCATCAACATCTTGGGCCAGATGTGGTGATTAGAAACTTGCGTCAGTCGGAGCATACGTCCGTGCCTCCCGTCCGGGACGCTCCGTTCAGTTCAGCCGGCGTCGGCTACAGTTTTGGCTTCTGCATCGACATCTTCCAAGCACACACGACCGCACCTTAGCTACACAACTTCAGATATCCAGCCTACATCGCCGAGAAGGGACCACTTATCCTCAGGAAGTCGGACCATCTGGTGGCTAAGGAGGAGAGTTGGCCTCATTTGTCGGGACGTCCGGAGAAAAGAGCCGTCTCAGACACACCATCCCGGGAGCAGCCAGCGGCCAGGAAACAGAAGACCACTTCTCCTCAGGCCTCCATAATGGACTTGCTGTCGCAGATTGCGCAGCTCATCGCAGCATCCCAGCAAGTGCAGAAGCAGCTGACGGCAGTCTCAGAACCTGAGCTGTCGGATGGTGCGGGGTCGGTCCAGTCATCTGCAAGTTCAGATGCGGCTGACTGTGAATTTCAACTGATTCAGTTGGATGGTGAAAGGGATACGGAGAGGATTACCCTTCCCTTTTGGAACAGCACATGGTTGCGATGGATTTAATCCATCAACACTACCCTGAATTTGTTCCAGCGAATCAGAATGCTGCGACTACCAGGAAGAAACCGCTGGCATCGTTGGACGCTGACTTTATCTGGATAAAGGAGGAGGTCCTGTCTTTTTTGGTTCAGTCTAGACAGGTGTCGCAGGCCTTTGGCCATTTACACGATGCCATATTCAAACTTTCCAGTGGGAAGAAGAAAGGTGGTTTTCGTAAATTTACCGTTTGTTAGACTACGTTTATTTAAAAGGATCGGGGAAGATGCGACAAGCATAGATCTAAGGATCCGTACTTTCATGTCCTGGTATATCCGGCATTCAGAAAGTACCTACGGTTCGCCATTCAAGGGATAGTATATCAGTTCCGAGTGATGTGTTTCTGTCTGAATCTAGCGCCCTGGGCATTCACTCGAATAATGAACTCGGTATTGTCTCACTTCCAAGCTCATTCATCTGCGGTAACATCGGCTTACTTGGACGATATTCTTCAGAGATACGGCATCAGTTACTCTTCAGAACAATGTTTGGAGTCTGCTTCTCTTGCTCCGACATCTCGGCTTCATCGTAATGAGAAGAAATCGGATCTAGCTCCATCCAAGTCATTCATTCATTTGGGAATGAGCTTCAAGGCTCACAACAATCTGGTTCATCTGTCGTTACCCGGAGCGAAATTAGTCAGTTGTTATGCTCGCTTTTGTCTACACTCAGACGCATTAACAGCAAGGGAATTTATGCGACTGATGAAGTTGTGCGGAGTGACTGCAGATCTTATTCCGATGGGTTGCTTATGCACTCATCCCCTCCAGATATTTTTTACCCAGAAATGGAGTGTGAAGATGCATTCGCCCGAGACTAGTATTGTTTTAACGGATCTAGTAAACAAAAGGTCCAGATTTGGGCAGATATTCAGTGGTTAACTCAGGGAGTTCTGCTGCAGCTGCCGGATCCGGTTTTCACCATTATGACGAATGCGAATCAACAGGTTGAGGCACGACCCTGTGCTTGACAGACTCGAAATGCCAGGGTCGTTGGGACCCTCGGTTCCTGGAGAAACACATAAACATCAAGAAATGATGTCAATTTGGTTAGCACTATAACAAAGATTTCATTATAGCAGCCGCGCATGTTCAGATATTGTCGTATAACTCGACAGTGGTAACGTGCATCAGGAACCAGGGTGGCACCCATTCATTTTTGTTATGCCAACTAACGGAGAAGATTTTCCTATTATATCATGTATCATCATGTTCATCTTTCTATCCATCATATACCGGGTCATCTGAACGTACTAGCAGACTCGCTCCTCAGAAGTTGCCTGTTGCAATTGGAATGGACGATCAACAAGCGAGTATTTGGACAGTTTCGCTACCAGTGGGATCGCCCCATGATAGATCAGTTTGCGACGCACCGGAACAATCAGTTACCGTCGTTTGTGTCGCCATGCCCAGACCATTTAGCACATGCGGTAGACACTCTGTCGAGCTCATGGGGATAGATGATAGGACAAGTGTATCCTCCAATTCAAGTTCAAAAAATGGCCCAGCCCAACTTTTTGTTATAGAGTTATGGCATTATTTCATAATTTTTTTTTAATTTTGAGCTCGTTAGTGCAATAACTTGAACAAACCTTTTCTGATTTGACTAATATTTGCCATACAGATCTTTTGCAATAATACCTCAAGTGAGTTCGAAAAATGGCTCGGCCCAATTTTTTGTTACAGAGTTGTGGGCCTTAATTCGTCAATTTTTTCGAATTTTGAGCTTGTCAGCGCAATAATTTGAACAAACGTTTGCCAGTTTGACTAATATTTGCCATACAAGTCTTTTGAAATAATATCTCAAGCGAGTTCGAAAACTGGCCCTGTCCATATTTTTACGAATTTTAAGCTTAGCATGATGACATTTCTGATTTTCAATGGAGAGTGCATGATGAAAGTAACCACAACTCGCTGCCTGTGCACCTCGTTTAAATAATTTTTCAAGCCTGAAAAGTCATGAAAAATTATGAAATACAGAAAAGTTTTGAAATAGTCCTGGAATTTATAAATGTATGATGCTGTCACACAAAATTCTGCAAAAATTTAGGGGTGTAGCTGGGCGTAGTGGAAGTTTTTTTCGATACAGGCATCTAAAATTGCTTCATTGACATCTGAATAAAAAACATTTGAATGGTATTTCATATAGAATGATCACCCTTTGATTGATTCCTGCACCATGAGTCTTGCAGGTCATGTTTTGAACATGCTGTTTTCCCCTCATTGTTTACATTATTGCAAATTCATTGTTGTCTTGTTTGCAAATGCATAGATGATTAGTTCTTTTTTGAGTGAACAAAGGCATTTGTATTAACAATGCCAGGGATGTGCACATACAATGATAAATGGAACACTGATCCACATTTTTTCGATGTGGATTTGATGAGTACCTGCTAAGAGAAAAGTTAAGTGTATTGTTTGGAACAGCAGTTTGGTATTTCAGATATAGGTGACGCTATCCTAGTCACTCATTCAAAGGAAACACTGTGATGCCATTTCAAATAAAAATAGATGGTGGCAGGTTTGGTTCCTAATTTTTTTCAGCCAAAGTCGACAAATCTTATTCGAGATTTAGTGGAAAGTCTTGTTAGCTTAACTTGGCAAAGTCAAGATAAGCTAGTGCCATCATGCGTGTGGAAGTCTGTGAGTCTGTTCACATTTTCCTTTAGCACAGGCTACTCCCCGTAGTTCTTATCCGATCGTCACTAAATTTCATATACAGGTTTGAGGTTATGTCTAGATGAGAACATTCCCTTTTGGTCGCGATCGGTCAACTGTGATGGCTGCCCAAGCCCAAAACCCCAAAACCATTAGCACAGTCTACAGGTCGTATTTATGAAGGAATTTCATTGTAACTTGGTAGGATGCCTCTGTATAATATCTAGATGAGAACATCCTCTTTTGGTTAGGATCTGTCAACTGACAGCTACCCAAGCCCAAAACCCCAAAACTTGTAGCACAGTCTACAGGTCATATTTAATATGGAGGGATTTCATTGTCACTTGGTAGGATGACTCCGTATGATGTCTAGATGAAAACTTCCCCATTTGGTCGCAATCTGTCAACCGTGACGACTGACCAAGCCTAAAATCCCCAAACCTTTAGCACAGTCTACAGGTCATATTTATGGTGGGATTTCATTGTAACTTGGTAGGTTGACTCCATATAATGTCTAGATGAGAACGTCCCCTTTTGGTTGTGATTGGTCCACTGTGACGGCTACAGGGGCCTGAAGCCCTAAAACCTTTAGCACAGTCTATAGGTCATATTTATGAAGGGATTTAATTGTAACTTGGTAGGATGACTCCAGATAATGTTTAGATGAGAACGACCCCTTTTGGTCGCGATCATTCAGCCATGACAGCTGCCCAAGCTCAAAACCCGAAAACCTTTAGCACAGTCTACAGGTCGTATTTATGGAGGGATTTCATTGTAACTTGGTCGGTTGATTCCATATAATGTCTAGATGATAATGTCCCCTTTTGGTCGCAATTGGTCAACTGTGATGGCTACAGGGGCCCAAAGCCCGACAACCTTTAGCACAGTCTACAGGTCATATTTATGAAGGGATTTCATTGTAACTTACTAGGATGACTCCAGTTAATGCCTAGATGAGAACGTCCCCTTTTGGTCACGATCATTCAACCATGACGACTGCCCGAGCCCAAAACCCCAAAAAGTTTAGCACAGACTACAGGTCATATTAATCAAGGGATTTCTTTGTAACTTGGTAGGATGACTCAGTATAATGTCTAGATGAGGATGTCCCCTTTTGGTTGCGATAGTTCAACTGTGATGGCTACACAGGGCGGAAGCTCAAAAACCTTTAGCACAGTCTACAGGCCGTATTCATGAAGCGATTTCATTGTAACTTGATAGGATGGCTCATTTTGGAATAATTTCACTGTAAATTGGTAACTTTCATTGATACATATTAACTGTGAGGGTCACGTACATTAACTGTGAGGGGGGGGGGGGGGCGCGGTGGCTCAGTTGGTAGAGGTGCAGGCTGCAAGCCGAGAGGTCCTCGGTTCGAATCCCACCTGCGGCAACCGCGTTGTGTCCTTGGGCAAGACACTTCACCCCGATTGCCTACATGGGGGCACGATGACGCTGTGTACTGAGGCGTCCTGCACGTCGATGGTGCGCATGTCTTCAACCAATCTAACCCTGCCTGTGCTGCGGTGCAGAGTTCAGAGTTACGATGTTGGAGAGCTGACAGCTGCTCGTCGTTGCTCGGTGGTTCTCTCCGGGTACTCCGGCTTCCTCCACCCGTAAAACTGTCACGGTCACGATTAGCCATTGTGCATAAGTATGTGACCTTAAACACCAATAAATAAATAAATAACTGTGAGGGCCACATTAACCCATCCTTGAATTCTTTAGTACAGTCTACACCTCATGTTATTTTCATTGAAAACATAGCAACATAGCATAGGGAACAGAAATTAACATATTCCTAATTATCTGCATTCTTGTCTTATTTCATAATCTTTTCATAAACATTGAACATTATCCTTTTCATCAAACATAACACACAGACAAGTTAAGCTACAGTGTCACTTTCATTTTTCTTAAGGATAGTCCAGAGCACTAGACGTGGCAATATTACATACGTGGAGAATTTGGTAATTCTTCACCTTGAAATTTATTATAAATAAGTTGTGTGAGATGTTTCCAGGTAGTAGTATAGGGAAGGGGGCACTCCCCTTTCAAATTTTTGCTCCTCCTCCTTAAAACATTGGCCCAATAGAAGTTTCACATAACATAGAACCCCAAAATATCTAGGACTACACATGCTAAAACAGACTTAGATTCACTCTTAGAGCACTAAATTTTGCAAAATTTACTTGCGGGAGGCCCTTGAACTCCCACAACAGTTGTCCAAGTATAATACTTGAGCTCCCTTCCAACCCTCCCTCCCCCCTCAAAAAAAAATTGGCTAGATGACCACCCCCCCACCCCCCTCTCCCCCCCCCCCCCCCCCCAAAAAAAATGAATAAATAAATAAATAACAATACTGTAGAATCCTAGTAGCTCACGTGCTTCCAGATCATGGAAAATCGGCAACAAGTCATGGGTAAGTGGAATTTTGGAATTTTGTACCTGAAATTGTGTATAACCCAAGCATTGGTTGTTTGGTTTTGATCTCCTCTTTTGTCGTCTGGTGATACACCAGTATAGGAGAAATGATATCCACATATTTTTTCGTCCATGCATTCTTCCCACAGTTATTCTCCTTGTTCAATTCAGAAAAATTGTCCCTATGAACTTTTTGCATTGTTACTTTTTGTCCATGGGAATAATTTATAAATATTGCATGTCAGCAGGAAATTGAATATGCATACCGCCCTTGTTAAATGGGTATTCACAGAGAGTTTAATGGAAATGTTCTGCATTCTGTATGTGTGTTCATTTGTTTTGTTCAAAATGACAGACATTTCCACACAGAAAGTCATGTGTGATTGCATTCATCAGTATAACATGAGTGCCAGTGCAGAAGGATAGAACTGGAGACACAGCCTCGAGTTCTCTCCTGTGATGGCATGAATTCCATATTGACAAAAGCATTCAGACATCTTGGTGTTCTGTGTTTATTACATGCCTCAATGAGATAGAATCCATTAATTTAAAAACTTGGCCTTATTTATAGCATTTGACATTTCTGATGTATACTTGAAATAAAAACACAGTTGTGATTGGCAAACATGTGTGCCAGATCGATACATAAACAGAAAAATATAAATGAAATTGTGTCCAAATAGGTTATTTATTTAGAAATTAGCTGCGGTTAGAGATATTCACTTCAAAATTAGAACTTGAGTGCTATAAAATCACTCCCCATTTATAGAATAAGTTTAATTTCATTGATTTTGGTGGATTTGAACAAAAACCTTTTCCAATTGACATTTGATTTAATTAACTGTTTCCACAGCTTCCAAATTGAACTAGCTCAGAAAGTGCTGTATCAGTTGTTCGGTTACGAAAATCGGTGGAGTTTAGTTCTTTTGATGGATCCATGATGTCAGTTGGAAAATTGATGTATCGATGATATAAGGTGGAAAAATAGTCCATCAATGGAAATCTATGAAACATGTATTCCATATGTATTTGAAAGTATGGAACTAGAGAAAAGTAATACATGCCATTCTGAGAAATGCTACCACTCCAAAGAGCAGCATATTATATTTGTCATCGTGTTGCTCTTTTTACTTGATGGTTTTGCGTAATGAAACTTTAAAACATTATCAATGGTTCATCAAAGTGCAGCATGTATATAGATTACAAGACTTTTCCTTTTTTAGCTCAACTTGACCACGCTAACACCATACAGGCAAATCTCAGTTTCAAATTTCATATGTGGCTGTTGGGTAATGTCTAGATGGGAGCCATCACATTTTCTGAATTTCTTTGAAAACATGTCCGTCAGTGGCCATCTTGGATTTGGCATATAAATTGTAAATAATTCCATTAGCACTCCTTATAGGCTGCATCTCTCACCCAATCTTTTTCAAATTTCATATGTAGCTTTGATGTAATGTCCAGATGGGAACTAACATTTTTAGCTCAACTTTGACGTAAGTCAAATTTGAGGTTATGCCATGGCCAGTCGTCCATCGTCTGTCTGTCTGGGCCAACATTGGGGGTTTAGGGAATATTATTATTAGGGGCTACCTCCAAATTAAGGTAGTGTTAGGGTTAGGAGTGGGGTGGAGTGGGGTTAGGGTTAGTGGTAGCCCCAGAGTAAGGCTTAAGGTTGGGGGAGGGTTAGGTCCTGGGGGGGGGGGGTAGGGTTGGGGTCAGGGGGGGGGGGTAGATTTAGTAGCCTCTAAACTGAAAAGTAGCTCCTAATCCTATTGGTTTGGCTAGGGTGGGGTTGGGTCAGGGGTGTGGTGTGGTGAGGTTAGGGGTAGCCCCAGAGTAGGGCTTAAGGTTGGGTGGGGGGGGGTAGGTTCAGGGGGATGGGTGGGGGTTAGGGTCAGGGGTGGGATTTTGGGGTTTAGGATCAGGGTGGGGTAGGGTTAGGGTGTGGTTTTTGGGTGGAGGGGTGGGGTTAGGGTTAAATATAAGTTCTAGGGTGGAGGGGGTGGGGTTCTGGGTAAAATAAGGTTTTGGACTTACAAAATGTTTTTTTGGTAGCCCATAAACCCGAAATGTTGGAGCGTCTGTCTGCCCGTCCATCCATCTGTCCGTCTGTCCCTCTGTCCGTCAACAATTCAATACGGCTCAGGCTAGAGGCCGTATTTATGAACCAATCTTTACAAAACTTCTTGAGTACCTTTGTTATAACTGTGGGACAAGAACGAGTGTTTTTGGGTGCACTCAGAAATTCAAGATGGCCACCAGCAGCCATTTTGTACTTTAGTTAGTGCAATCAGTTTTTTGTACAGTACTTCTGTATGAAAGTTCTGATTTGAATAAATTTTTGTATGAATGTTTAGTAACATGGAATACATCACATATAGTACAGGTTTTTTTCTCGCGCAGAAATTATGCAAATTAGATGAATTTTGATTTATTTAGTGCTACTTATACACTGTAAGTGCACATGTCAATATGGCTCGGGCTAGAGGCTGTATTTATCAACCGATCTTCATGAAACTTCATGGGTACCTTTGTTATCACCTTGGGACGAGAACAAGTGTTTCTGAGTTCGGTCCAAAATTCAAGATGGCTGCCAGTGGCCATTTTGTACCGAAATTAGGTCCAATCAGTTTTTTGTCACAATTTCTATACAGCTCGTATTTATGAACTGATCTTCATGAAACTTCTTGGGTACCTTTGTTTTCACCCTGGAACAGGAATGAGAGTGTTTTGGGGTGCCTTTGTAATCACTGTGCTATGAGAACAAATATTTTGGGGTTCAGTCAGACCCACTCTGGGACTCAAAGATTTCTTTTCTAGTTTAGCATCTGACTGTCACCCACCTTTACAATACTTTACTTATACATTTGTTACAGGCTACGGCCAGTATTTATGCACAGACTGTTACAATACTTTATATGTACCTTTGTTATCAGGTCATTACCCAGATGCTTGTCATTGCTGTGTCACATACTATACATGTGCATGTCTTGACAAGTTGAGCTACAGTATCATTGACACTTTCATTTTATTAGTCTTTAATGTTATCAGCATCTGTGCTATACCATGAGAGAACATGAGCATAGATTAAAGTTTGTATGAGAAGAAATATAATCAAATCTATAACCTACTTGCGTAATATGCCAGTCGTTGGAGAAAAATAATAATATATATTAAATTTACTCACATCACCTTAGGCTTTGGTAAGCTGGCAAGATTTAAAAAAATTAACAGCACTTGTGTTCAATTAGTCTTGACCTAAAGGTTTAATGTATTGGAATTATATAGTTCATTATTAAACAAAATCAGAAATTCATGTTTGTGACAAAAATATCTTTTATTAAGAATATAAGTATAAAAATAAAATTACATAATATACAATAATAAAATTGTCAATGATACTACTAGAGTCAGTGATACTCTAGCTCAACTTCAGTATGACAGGAATTTAATATTGCTGTGACCAAGTTAACAATAATTAATATGACATTAATTATTTTTTGCTGTGACCAAGTCAACAACAATAAAAGAATTACAAGTTGACTGCAATAGACTAAAGATTATGACCAATCATTTAAGTCAGTTTTTGAAAAAATTAGATGGGAAATTGTCTTCAACCCTTGTCAGAGATAAAGAAGTCAAAAAATATCATATTGGTGATAATGGGAACAATATTTTATGGCAGGCAGACCAAAAACCCTGCTACATATTGATTCATAGATATGACCACTAGCCCGATCTTTATTGACATGTGCTCTTACTTTGTGTAAGTGACACTGAATAAATCAAAGTTAATCTAATTTGCATAATTTAATCACTAGAAAAACACCTGTATTATATGTGATGCATGCCAAGTTACTAAACATTCATATACAATAATTTATTCAAATCACTACTTTCATATAGAAGTTCTGTACAAAAAACTGATTGCACCTAATTTCGTTAAAAAAATGGTTCTGGAGAACATCTTAAATTTCGTACCTGAACCCAAAACACTTGTTCTTGTCCCACAATGATAACAAAGGCTCCCTGAAGTTTCGTAAAGATGGGTTCATAAGTAAGGCCTCTAGCCCGAGCCTTATTGACATGTTCACTTACTATGTACAAGTTGCTCGGAATCAATCAAAGTTCTCATCTGATTTGTATAATTTATGCATGAGAAAAAACCCATATGTGATGTGTTCCATGTTACTAAACATTCATACAAAAATTTATTCAAATCACAACTTTCATGGTCTCTAGTCCAAGCCTTATTGGCATTTGCACTTACATTGCTGAAATTAATACTGAATAAATCAAATTTGCATAATTTATGCACAAGAAAAAAAAAATATTATATGTGATTTATCCCATGTACTAAACATTCATAAAAAAATATTATTCAAATCAGAGCTTTCATATGGAAGTTCTGCGCAAAAATCTGATTGCACCTAATTTTGTACAAAATGGCTGGCAGCGGCGATCTTGAATTTTAGAACGGACCCCAAAACACTCGTTCTCGTCCCACGGTGATAACAAAGGTACCCAAGAAGTTTCGTGAAGATCGGTTCATAAATATGGCCTCTAGCCTGAGCGTATTCGCATTTGCAGTTACAATGCTAAAAGTAACACTAAATAGATCAAAGTTAGTCTAATTTGCATAATTTATGCAAGAGAGAAAACCCCGTATTATATGCTATATATCCCATGTTACTAAACATTCCTACAAAAAATATTCAAATCAAAGCTTTCATATGGAAGTTCTGCGCAAAAATCTGATTGCACCCAATTTTGTACAAAACAGCAGTCAGCGGCTATGTTGAATTTCAGACCATACCAAAAAATGCTTGTTCTCGTCCCATGTTGATGAAAAAGTTACCCCAGAAGTTTCGTAAAGATTGGTTCAAAAATAGAACTTGGGTGAGATTTTCTTTTGCCTAAACCTAAGCATTTCTATACAATAAATGGGGAGCGCGGTGGCTCAGTAGGTAGAGGTGCAGGCTGCAAGCCGAGAGGTCCTCGGTTCGAATCCCACCTGCGGCAACCGCGTTGTGTCCTTGGGCAAGACACTTCATCTCCATTGCCCACGTGGGGGCACGATGACGCCGTGTACTAAGGCGTACTGCACGTCAATGGAACGCATGTCTTCAACCAATCTAACCCTGCCTGTGCTGCAGTGCGGGGTTACTATGTTGGGGAGCTGGCAGCTGCTCGTCGTTGCTCGGTGGTTCTCTCTGGGTACTCCGGCTTCCTCCACCCATAAAACTGTCACGGTCATGATTAGCCATTGTGCATAAATATGTGACCTTAAACATCAATAAATAATAAATAAATACAATAAATGCCCTTTTAACAGAAAGTTTGAGATGAAATAGTTCAACCATAATTTTGATTTCCAAGCTGCTTTCATTAAAATATATTTGGGGTTTCTCAAAACAAAATACTGATTAGGAGCGAGCTTTATAGCTGAAGAGTCGACATTGATAGGAATTACAGAAATAACCTATAACGTAAAATTAGACCCAGACAAATCGGCCCATTTGTGTGGAAGACTCACACCATCAAACATTTTACAGAGAGAGAAATGTTTGACAAGAGTAGATTGATGTGAATTATAGAAACAAATCATTTGAAGATTTCGACCCAAAACAGTTTGATTCTGCTTGAAGACAAATAGAAATATGAATCGTCCCGCAATAATAGTTGATTCAGGAAGAAACGCACTGAGACGAACTGGTTTGGAGTGAATGTTTGGAGAAAATTGAGCCAACCACCGCCGTGAAGCATTTTGACAAAATTAATCACCAGACATCTGTGAATCTGTTTATAAAATGTAAACAAGCAAAATAGGTCACCCATGATTTTAATTTCCAAACTGCTCTCATGAAAAATAAATGTAAGGTTTCTCTGGTTTCTGAAAAGAAAACATCTAGTTTGTAGCGAATATTATCGCTGAAGACAGTGTCGGCATCGATGGGAATTACAGATAATAACCTCTAAAGATAATTGGAACCAGGTAAATTGGCCCATTTTTGCGAACGAATCAAACCAGTTTTGAAGACAACCCAGATAAACTTTAAAGGCTTGTGCAAAGAAATCATGAGACATATCGAGCCGCTCTTCAAGTCTTCAAAACAAAAAAAGCATATGCAAGGTACAACCACGGAGAGAGAGGAGAGAAATAATTCTATCCCGCCAGAGCTTAAGCTTAATTCCTTTACAAACTTTCACCCACGGGGTGGGGGACACATGTTCCATACCCTATCCCACCCTATCCTGTCCTCAGCCTCTGTCCTTCAACAGCGGTATCTAGATTTTGCTCCCCTACAACATATTGGAATCTCCCCCCCCCCACCCACCCATGATTTGGCATTATGGCTCAACAAATGGTACATACTAATTCTGAATGCGTCTCAATCTGGATGAAGGGTGTGAGGTTATGGAGGGTGTGGGCTCATAATTATTTTACAGTGATGATTCTGGCGCAACGTGTTCTTTATATCCAATATTCTCGGGTAAAAGAATTTTCTTGAGCATGCTTACTCCTGTTCCCAAATTTAACCCAAGTTAGTTGCCGTTAGAAGTGAAAGTTTCAGTTCGATATTTTTGCATAATGTAGGAGTGCATCCCAACATTGTTCTTGTTGAAGGTAAAACGACGTTGCAAATAAAATATCGAACAGTGATGATTTTGGTCCAAAACATGTACACTATATTGCATGTTCCCAAGTTGAAAGGTTAAATTTCATCTATGCATGCTTATTCATGTCAAAAAAATTTAATGCTCCCCCACCCCTCCCCCCACAGACACACTTATAAAAAGTACAATGGTATGGTAAATCCCAAAATAATTGGTAATACCATGGTAATACCAGGTATTTTGGGACGTACCATGCTTTACCATGGTACATTTTTATAAGGGCCAAGTCAGCTGAGTTTGAAAGTGCCAGATTTTCAGTTCGATATCTCTGTCCATGTTTGGCCTACTGAAGATTAAAAAATATTTTAACCTCAGTGTGAAATTTCAGCTAAAATTCAAATGTAGGTGTGAAACTTCAGCTAGTAAACTCTAAAGGTGCATACGTACGTTCGTGCTCCTCTTGTTAAAGGGTTAATGAGTGAAGGATTATCGTAGCAGGTAATATTCACTCCACCCAGATTACACCTTATCAAAAAAGATTTACACACAGATGTCAGCTCAATATTTTCTGAAAAACGTTCAAGCTCCTTTTGTTGAAGGGTTAATGAGTGAAGGGTTATCATAGCAGGTAATATTCACTCCGCCCACATTACTCCTTATCAAAAAGATTTACCCACAGATGTCAGCTCAATATTTCTGAAAATGTAGGAACCAATTCCACATCGCTGTTGTGGATGAAAGGTTAATGCGACGCATAACTTGACGGAAACTTTTCATTGAACCTGAAATATCGTGCATATGTTGACAAAATACAACAGAGGGCAAGACACCTCACAGAACACGCAAACCAGAATCTTAAGCCAACTGTTGAATGCACCAAGTTACACCATGGTGTATTTTTTCCTGTATCTCTTCTGATATCGATAAGAGTACTGCTGAGTTTATCAAAGGAACATGTCCCATCCACCAACCTATTTAAAATCTATTCTTATATCAATTAAGCCAGCAGTGAATTGTTTGTGAATCTCTTTAATAATACTGACCATCAAAAAGTGAGACGTGCAAACATTCGCTAAACTAATTAAACAAATCCATTGCATTTTAAATGCTATACACACAAAAAACGTAAGTAGAAACGAAACTTACACAGCTTACTATTTGAAGCGAGTAACTTTGACCTACATAATGAATATATTTATAAAATGACGTATCTATAACGAGAAGGTGAATCCTTTAATTTGAGAGTACGGCGGCCTTTATAAGAAAAACGTGTCCCAACCTATTTTTAAAACCCATTATGTAAAATCGTTTTCGGACTTTGAAACCGAAAGACTCGGAGTGTTATGACGACATCGTTTATAATATATTTAAGTACGCCATAAATGCAGAATTTATTGTATAAAATAACAGGCCAAAATTAATTAAACCAACGAGATTTAATATCGAATGTGTCCACAACAACAGGATTCCGTTTTTTTTTTATTTTTGGAGTCAATTCAAAATATCAAGAGAATTGAATGTTAAAACTCCTTTCACATGTTTCAGTTTAGAGTATTGAAAACTTACAGAATTAAGAGTCTACAGTTTGCTGATGAAACCTGAATATAGATGGCAGGATTCTTTACTTTGGTTTGAAGTTACTGCCCTTGAAAAGGCATTCTCATGTTTTGTCATCAACTTTTACAATTTCATTTGAATCTTTTGTTGTGTTATTGGTAAAGTCAGTTTTGATAGTTTTACACATATCGTACTTGAAGACTTGATTCAGCTAATTTCCCCATACTGCTCCAATGTGAATTTTATTTTTTACAGCATCTGGGGATCTGTGGCACATGACCTAATTTTTAGCTTAACCCTTTGCCTAACATGAAATGCAAACACTTGCAAACAAAATTCTTGAATACAAAATATTTTTCATTTTTTATGTGTACCCATACTGTGTATGGTACACATAATGCCGGCATCCGGGGTGACCATCCGTCGTTCGTCCATCCTTTGTCCGTCCGTCTGTCCGTCCATCTGGCATCCGTATCCATTTCTTTGACATTCGATAACTTGAAAAATATTGCTTGGATTGTCAAGTTACTTTATATTTGTGTTCAGGTTACTGATGTGCCGAGCTGTATAGTTTTTGGTGTAAATCGGATAATTTGATCTTGAGATATTAACCCCTTATCCTTCAAATTGAAAATTCCTCCAATCCCTTTGGCATTCGATAACTTGAAAAATATTCCTTGGATTGTCTAGTTACTTTATATTTGTGTTCAGGTTACTGATGTGCCGAGCTGTATAGTTTTTGGTGTAAATCTGTTATTTTGATCCTGAGATATTAACCCTTTATCCTTCAAAGTGAAAATTTCTCCAATCCCTTTGGCATTCGATAACTTGAAAAATATTGCTTGGATTGTCAAGTTACTTTATATTTGTGTTCAGGTTACTGATGTGCCGAGCTGTATAGTTTTTGGTGTAAATCTGTTATTTTGATCCTGAGATTTTAACCCTTTATCCTTCAAAGTGAAAATTCCTCCAATCCCTTTGGCATTCAATAACTTGAAAAATATTGCTTGGATTGTCAAGTTACTTTATAATTGTCTTCAGGTTACTGATGTGCTGAGCTGTATAGTTTTTGGTGTTAATCTGATAATTTGATCTGGAGATATTAACCCTTTATCCTTCAAATTGAAAATTCCTCCAATCCCTTTGGCAGGAGATAACTCAAAAAATATCAATCCGATTGTCATGTTACTTTATATATTTATTCAGGTTACTGATGTGCTGTGCTGTATAGTTTTTTATGTAAATCTGATAATTTGATCCGGAGATATTAACCCTTTATCCATCAAATTAGACACTCCTCCAATCCATTTCTATATGTACCCATACCTTGTATGGTGTACATAATGTCGGCATCCGTGGTGGCCCTCCGTCATACAGCTTTCTACTAGTTGCGCGTATGGGTACACATCTGACGATTTCATCGGCCTATTTTTTTAGCTTAACTTGACATAGTCAAGATAAGCTATTGCCATCACGCGTGCGGAAGTCTTTGAGTCTGTGAGTCTGTTCACATTTTCCTTTAGCACGGGCTACACCCCGCAGTTCTTGTCTGATCGTCATGAAATTTCATATGCAGGTTTGGGGTCATGTCTAGATCAGAACGTCCCCTTTTGGTCGTGATCGGGCAACCGCTATGGCTGCCCGTGCCCAAAACCCGAAAACCATTAGCACAGTCTAAAAGGTCGTATTTATGAAGGGATTTCATTGTAACTGGGTAGGATACCTCTGTATAATGCCTAGATGAGAACGTCCCCTTTTGGGCATGATCTGTCAACCGTGATGGCTGCCCAAGCTTGAAACCCAAAAACTTTTAGCGCAGTCTGTAGGTCATGTTTAATATGGAGGGATTTCATTGTAACTTGGTAGGATGACTCCTTATGATCTCTAGATGAGAATTTCCCCATTTGGGCGTGATCTGCAAACCGTAACGACTACCCGAGCCCAAAATCCGAAAACCTTTAGCACAATATACAGGTCATATTTATTGAGGAATTTCATTGTAACTTGGTGGGTTGACTTCATACAATGTCTAGATGAGAAAGTCACCTTTTGGTCCTGATTTGGCAACTGTGACGGCTACAGAGGCCCGAAGCCCTAAAACCTTTAGCACAGTCTACAGGTCATATTTATGAAGGGATTTCATTGTAACTTGGTAGGATGACTTCAAATAATGTCTAGATGAGAACGTCCCATTTTGATCGCAATCATTCAACCTTGATGGGTGCCGAGCCCAAAAACCTTTAGCATAGGCAAAAGGTAATATGTACGGAAGGATTTCATTGTAGCCTGTTAGGTTGACTCCATATAATGCCTAGATGATGACATCCCCTTTTTGTTGTGATTGGTCAACTGTGATGGCTACAGGTGCTCGAAGCCCGAAAACCTTGAGCACAGTCTACAGGTCATATTTATAAAGGGATTTCAGTGTAACTTCGTAGGATCACTCCAGATGATGCCCAGATGAGATTGTCCCCTTTGGTTGCGATCATTCAACCATGATGGCTGCCCAAAGCCCAAAAACCTTTAGCACAGTCTACAGGTCATATTTATGAAGGGATTTCATTGTAACTTGGTAGGTTAACTTCATATAATGTCTAGATGAGAATGTCCCCTTTTGGACACGATTGGGTAACTGTGACGGCTACAGAGGCCCGAAGCCCGAAAACCTTTAGAACAGTCTACAGGTCATAATTATGAAGGGATTTCATTGTAGATTGGTAAGATGACTCCAAATAATGTCTAGATGAGAACGTGCCCTTTTGGTCGTGATCATTCAGCCTTGATGGGTGCCCGAGCCCAAAAACCTTTAGCATAGGCAAAAGGTCATATTTATGGAAGGATTTCATTGTAACCTGTTAGGTTGACTCCATATAATACCTAGATGATGACATCCCCTTTTGGTCGTGATTGGTCAACTGTGATGGCTACAGGTGCCCAAAGCCCGAAAATCTTGTGCACAGTCTACAGGTCATATTTATGAAGGGATTTCATTGTAACTTCGTAGGATCACTCTAGATGATGCCCAGATGGGAATGTCCCCTTTTGGTTGCGATCATTCAACCGTGATGGCTGCCCGAGCCCAAAGACCGAAAACCTTTAGCACAGTCTTCCTTCAGGTCATATTTATGAAGGGATTTCATTGTAACTTGGTAGGTTGACTTCATATGATGTCTAGATGAGAATGTCCCTTTTGGACACGATTGGGCAACTGTGACAGCTGCAGGGGCTTGAAACCCAAAAACTTTTAGAACAGTCTACAGGTCATAATTATGAGGGGATTTCATTGTATCTTGGTAGGATGACTCCAAATAATGTCTAGATGAGAACGTCCCCTTTTGGTCGTGATCATTCAGCCTTGATGGCTGCCCAAGCCCGAAAACCTTTAGCACAGTCTACATGTGATATTTATGAAGGGATTTCATTGTAACTTGGTAGGTTTGACTTCATATGATGTCTAGATGAGAATGTCCCCTTTTGGACACCATTAGGCAACTGTGATGGCTACAGGGGCCTGAAGCCCGAAAACCTTGAGCACAGTCTACAGGTCATATTTATGAAGGGATTTCATTGTAACTTCGTAGGATCACTCTAGATGATGCCCAGATGGGAATGTCCCCTTTTGGTTGCGATCATGCAACCGTGATGGCTGCCCGAGCCCAAAGGCCGAAAACCTTTAGCACAGTCTTCCTTCAGGTCATATTTATGAAGGGATTTCATTGTAACTTGGTAGGTTGACTTCATATAATGTCTAGATGAGAACAGCCCCTTTTGGACACCACTAGGCAACTGTGATGGCTACAGGGGCCTGAAGCCCGAAAACCTTTAGCAGTCTACAGGTGATATTTATGAAGGGATTTCATTGTACCTTGGTAGGATGACTCCAAACAATGTCTAGATGAGAACATCCCCTTTTGGTCGCGATCATTCAGCCTTGATGCTGCCCGAGCCCAAAACCCCAAAACCTTTTGCATAGTCTATAGGTCATATTTATGAAGGGATTTCCTTGTAACTTGTTAGGTTGACTCCATATAATGCCTAGATGATGACATCCCCTTTGGTCGTGATTGGTCAACTGTGATGGATACAGGTGCCCAAAGCCCGAAAATCTTGAGCACAGTCTACAGGTCATATTTATGAAGGGATTTCATTGTAACTTCATAGGATCACTCCAGATGATGCCCAGATGAGAATGTCCCCTTTTGGTTGCGATCATTCAACCATGATGGCTGCCCGAGCCCAAAGCTCAAAAACCTTTAGCACAGTCTACAGGTCATGGAATAATTTCACTGTAACTTGGTAACTTTCGTTGATATACGTTAACTGTGAGGGCCACATACATTAACTGTGAGATCATATTAACCCCACTCCTCAGCTCTTTAGTACAGTGTACACCTCATATTATTTTTATCAATAACATAGCATACAGGGAACAGGAATGAACATATTCCCAATTATCACAATTCTTGTCTTATTTCATAGTTCTTTCATAAACATTGAACATTATCCTTTTCATCAAACACAACACACAAGTTAAGCTACAGTGTCATTGACAATTTCATTTTTATGAAAGGATTTCATTGTAACTTGATAGGATAACTCGGTATGATATCTAGAAGACACTCCTATTTTGGTCGGACCGGCATGTGGCCTAGATTCCCTTAGCAAAGTAAGTGAGTCATATTTATGAACAGATTTCATTGTAACTTGGTAGGATGTCTTGCATTGGAATAATTTTACTACAACTTTGGTTGATATACGTTAACTGTGAGGGCCACATCAACCCAGGCCTCAATTCTTTAGTACAGTCTACACCTCAAATTATTCTTGTTGAAAACATAGCACACATGTAGGGTACAGAAGCTAACATATTCTCAATTATCACAATTCTTGTCTTATTTCATAATCCTTTCATAAACGTTGAACATTATCCTTTTCATCAAACACTACACACACAGTCAAGCTGCAGTGTCACTGACACTTTCATTTTGTTATGGTTGTTCAAATTTGTTCATACAGATTCCCCTTGTAACATTTTAATTGAGAGTGCCGTAAATAAGCACTCTTGAATAATTAAATTCAGGTTTTGATTATTTTTGGTATGTAAAACAACTGGCAAAGTATAAACTATCGTATATGGCTGTGTATATGTCACACTTTTTTACCTGAAAAGTTCTGTCAAAATTGGGGGTGCGTCTTATACATGAGTACAACTTGTTTCACCAAAATTATTTTCTTTTCATTTCATTTCAGTTTAAATTCTTCAGAAAATAAATTGTCAATAAAATATTATGCGTGTTTTCTGTTACTTTTATTCATAAATAATAAGAAGTATTCTATTTAGTCGTTGTTGTTCAATCGGCCCATGTGTTTACATCAGTGTGTGTACCGGAAATCAACAGGTTTGTGGGGCCAATATGAATGAAACCATAAAAAATACAAAATCATCAAAATAACAATGAAAAAATAAATAATAACACATTAAATGTATGCCAACAATACCTGGAGAGATGTATTTTTTTATTCCATGAACTCCAGTTCACTGATGTGTAATGTCCGGTTATAAACTACGCACACGTGCACCAGGTAAAGTTAGTTTCAATAGCACCAACATTGCTTATGTAGGACAACAATTTGAAAACAATTTGCACTGTAACCTACGCATTTGTTGTATTTATATTGGTTTTTCTGGAACGTGAGAACGTTCCAGAAAAACCAATATAATCACAACAACTGCGCAGGTTACGGCGCAAATGGTGCTCTGATTCTGAAACTATGACGTTTCAGTCACAAACGAGTGTTGGATTTTCTTGACAGGAATGAAGACATTGGGGTGATAAACAAACAACGAAAAACAAATGCGAGTATTTTTTAAATCTTTAATAATAATTTTCCTTTATTCTTTTATCTTATTCACCACGTGGTAACTCATGAAAACTTACCTATTTCCGTTGCATCCCAAATTGGCAAAACGTAACTTGCAACTAATTCTTTTTGAATGCATATATTTGAAAGTGGGGGTGCGACTTATACATAACTCATGAAAACTTACCTATTTCCGTTGCATCCCAAATTGGCAAAACGTAACTTGCAACTAATTCTTTTTGAATGCATATATTTGAAAGTGGGGGTGCGACTTATACATGGGATTTAGGCAAAAGGGAGGGAATTCCAAGTGTGAGTTGGGAGTGCGACTTATACATGGGGGTGACTTATACACGGACATATACGGTAGTGGGCCTACCCCCACCCACACGATGGAAAATTTCTAGGTGGACAGAATCATTAAAGCACAGACTTCCCATTTATATAATTGGCTAATAATAAACTAAACAGGTTTTTCCATTTTTTATAAATTTTGCAAATTAGCAAGTTATCTTTATTTTTAAATGGAGTACATGTAGATGAAAACAAAATCAACATAACTCAGTTCAAGACCAATCGTTTTGCAACAAGACAGGATAAAAGTGTAATGTAAAGAATGAATTGTTGAATAAACTTCATGAAACTTTGATGCAACAGTAAACTAATCACTTTATTTTACTTTACTTACAGATCACGCACCATTGATATGGCAGTGTATTGCATTATTAGAGATGGGAATAAAAAGTAGTCCATCAAATTTTCAGTTTAAACTCTTAATCATAAGGCTTTATTGTCAAATGGGTAAGTATTGATGAAAACTTTTCAATTTATGCTATGAAGAAAAAATCTTTATTTCACATGCACCTTTCTCGTCCTTAAAAATCTGCTTTTTTCTTGGGCACCTCTCCCGTCACTTCTATTTTTACCTGGAAATCTCTTTGATGATACTATTTTGCAGCTTTAGCACTTAAAATGTAACCAACTATATCTTGTTTGTCAGAGTTCACTGAACTCTGTCTAACAAGAAATAGTTAGTTAAATTTGCAACTTCAGTATGGAAAATTTTGACTGCTAAAAAAACAGTGAATTTTTATACTAATAACCAAGGCCCAGACTGGCTCGTGCAAACTCGATATTATCAAGGGCCAAACACAAATTCTGAACCCTCCCAATCCCCCAAATTTGCATACAATACCGAAAATTGAAAGTCCTATCTGGCCCTCCATACTTTTACCATCTGCGCATGCCTAGCAGTCAGGAAGAGACCGAAATTGGCACCAACATCATTCTTTGGCCCTAAAGTCAGTAACAATGATCTGACATTTGTGCTTTAAAATCTCCTTTTTTGAGGACGCCAGACACAAACCAATGCAAGAATTGGTAGATCCAAGGCTTTTAATGGATGATGGAAGTGAACAACGGTGGTTTCAAACGTTCAGGGCTGTAACTTTATACTAATTATAAAATTATTTCCTGTGTCCCATATTTTTACACTGTAAACCAATGGCCCAGACTAGCTGGTTCTTAACTCAAAGTTATTAAGGGCCAAACACAAATTTTGAACCCCCAATCCCCAAAATCTGCTTGCAAAACCAAAAATTAAAAGTCCTATCTGGCCCTCCATACATTTACACTCCGCGCATGCGCAGACATCAGGAAGTGACCGGAATTGGCGCCGACATCATTCTTTGTTTGGCCCTAAAGTCATCAACAATGAAATGACATCTGTGCTTTAAAATCTCCTTTTTTGAGGATGCCAGACACAAATCAATGCAAGAATTGGTGGATACAAAGCTGTTATTGGATGAAGGAAGTGTTCAACGGTGGTTTTGGACGTTCAGGGCTGTAACTTTATAATATTTATAAAATTATTTTATGTTTCCCAATTTCGGGACATATGCCTGACGTCATCATTTTTGATAATGATTATTCCACTGTTTGATAAGTATTCCTTCCCTATCCTTCCATGAACCCTTCCTGTTAAACTCTTAAGCTTTTTGGCTAATTTTTGGCTCACCAACGTTAGTTGTGTGAGCCTATGGCATAGCCCTCATATTGGCGTCCGCTCTCAAATATTTTTAACTTTTGTGTACAGGTTTTGATTTTTTGGCTTTTTAAAAATTTTTTTAGTTTCTGTATATTGCCATGGTGGTTCACTATAACATTTAACTCTTTTCCAGGGTATTTTGTCTTAATTTTAACCCTTTGAATCAAATTTTAGACATATTTTGATGTTTGCGTGCAGGTTTTGAGGGTTTTTTTTTCCTTTCTTCCAAGTGGAGATTTACCTTGCAGCATATGGCCATGTTTTCTATTGTATGTAAACATGCATCTTAGGGCTAAGTCTGTATTATTTAACCCTTTTCCCGCTGAATTACTTCAATTTTGGACTTTTATGTACAGGTTTTGGACTTAGGCTTACAGCTTTTTACTTTTATGTACAGGTTGTGATAAAAAAAAAATTTCAATTGAGGTTCACCTCACTGCATATTGCAGTGGTGGTTATTATAACATTGATATCTTTCCAGTGCATTTTTAAAATTTTTTTAACCCTTTGAATAGATTTTTAGACTTATTTTGACGTTTGCGTGCAGGTTTTCATGGTTTTTTTTTGTCCTTTCTTCTAAGTGTAGATTTACCTTGTAGCATATGTCCATGCTTTCTGTTGTATTTAAACATGCATCTCAGGGCTACGTTGTATTCTTTAACCCTTTTCCTACTTAATTACTTCAATTTTGGACTTCTTTTGTTTACAGGTTTGGATTTTTGT
Organism: Pictodentalium vernedei; assembly: GCA_031216915.1. NCBI lineage: Eukaryota > Metazoa > Mollusca > Scaphopoda > Dentaliida > Dentaliidae > Pictodentalium > Pictodentalium vernedei. The sequence goes on from CM062294.1 coordinate 255,057,158, forward strand.
GCTTTTTAAAAAAAATTTTCTTCTTTGCATATTGCTATGGGGGTTCACGATAACATTTAACTCTTTTCCAGGGTATTTTGTCTTAATTTTAACCCTTTGAATCAAATTTTGGACTTATTTTGACGTTTGTGTGCAGGTTTTGATGTTTTTTTTTACTTTCATGTGCAGGTTTTGAGGTTTGTCTTTCTTTTCTTCCAAGTGGATATTTTTCAAGTAGAGTTTCACCTTACTGGCATATTGCCATTGTGGTTACTGTGACAGGGTATTTTTCTCAATTTCAATTTTAACCCCTTGAAACAAATGTGTTACTTTTTTTTACTTTTATGTGCAGGTTTTGAGGATTGTCTTTCTTTTCTTCCAAGTGGCGACTTACCTTGTAGCATATTGCCATGGTTCCTATTTTATGTTAGGATGCTTCTTGGGCTATTTTTATATTATTTAACCCTTTAGCTGCTTATTTACTTTAATTTTTTTACTTTTGTGTGCAGGTTTTGTACTTTTGTGTGCAGGTTTTGATATTTTTTTTTAAGTGGAGTTTTACCTCACTGGCATATTGCCACACTGGTTATTGTAACATTTTTAGGGTATTTTTCTAAATTTTAACCCTTTGAAACAAATGTGATACTTTTTTTTACTTTTATGTGCAGGTTTTGAGGTTTTTCTTTCTTTTTTTCCAAGAGGATATTTTTCAGGTGGGGTTTCACCTTACTGGCATATTGCCATGGTGGTTACTGTGACATTATCAGTGTATTTTTCTCAATTTTAACCCATTGAAACAAATGATACTTTCTTTTTTTTTTTACTTTTATGTGCAGGTTTTGAGGTTTGTCTTTCGTTTTTTTCAAAGTGGAGACTTACCTTGTAGCATATTGCCATGGTTCCTATTTTATGTTAGCATGCTTCTTAGGGGTTATTATTATATTATTTAACCCTTTAGCTGCTTATTTTCTTTAATTTTGGACTTTTGTGTGCAGGTTTTGAATTTTTTTTTTTTTACTCCAGCCACCCCTTTACATTGGCCACCTGTTGGTGAGCCACGGGGTACTGATATCCCCCTCTAGTTATTGAAATTTTTTATTAAATTTCTTGGGAGTGTAACATATATTACAGAATATTATTCTGTTTCTTCCCCAGGATTACATCCTCACCCTAGGGGTGTAATGTCATTTAGTCTTGCATCTTCTATCCGATGTATCGTTTTTTCTTCGTATGAAGATCTAACTTTGCCTCTGATAGCATTTCAGTTGGTTCTGACTTTGGGCCTTTTTGTGTGCCTGATGTCTTGTTCACATTCACGTTGTTAACATTGTCAACGTCCTCATATATAGGTTGTCTTTTTTATATTCTATTACTGTAGTATACTGTAGGATACATGGATTATTATTCTGGTAGTGTAGCTCAAAAAAATTTTGGATTTTGTCTACTCTTAGGCTCTAATGGGATGCCCTTGGGCTCTTAATGTACCGTTTGGGAACTTAGGCGTTTTTTCAAAAAATTTTATTTACAAAAAATATTTTTAATTTAATTATGATTGCTATTATTCATGTATCTCAGTTATATTTATATATTGTTGTGGAGTTTGGAGGACTGATATCGACTTTAGTTGATTCACTCCTGCAGACTCTTGTCATTCTTGTGTTCACTGGGATGACTGATGTTGGAGTCGGGTGTCGCGGTACGTTGTTGGCGGTGAGGTTCTGAGGATCAGGCCTCTCACTGTGTTTTAATTCATTCTGTTAGTTTCTATTTCAGAGGAACATGAACATGGTGATGATATTCTGACACCCATCCAAGTGTGCTACCGTCGTTATGCTCTGTGGAGCATATAGAGCTAGCTGTAGTGCTCATTATTGCAAGAATATAAGCAGCTAGCTCGACCAGTGAAGCGGTACTCCGTCCATGGGTGCCATGACACCAGGTAAGTCTGTTGCGGTCATAGGAGGTTGATGTGGGTAGAGCAAGCACTATAGTATAAATAGCTCACCCAGCGACGATGGAAATAGGGAGGAAATAGGGAGTAAGTCAGCAAGTTCTTGTACTCGGCGAGGTCTGATAGACCACGAGCGGGAGAGGCCCCCCTCTCTAATCTAGCAACGTCTGGGGTCAGATGTTGTTTTGAGAAACTTGCACAAGCCAGACCATTTGTCCGCCCGCCTCTCGGGACGCTCTGTTTAGTCTGCAACTGGGGTCGGCTTCAGTCAAGGCTTCCTCCACTACGTTTTACAAGGCCGAAATGAAGTTTTCTGGTTGGAAACTTGCCCAAGATGGAGCATATGTCCGCCCACCTCTCGGGACGCTCTGTCTAGTTTGCAGCCAGGGTCGGCTTCTGTCATGGCTTTCTCCATTATGTTATTTAAGCATACACGACCGCATCCTAGCTACCCGACTTCGGATATCCAGCCTGTTGCATGAAGAAGGAACCACTCTTCGCCCATGAAGGCGGACCATCCGGTGGCTAGGGAGATGTGGCCACGATCATTGAGACGTTCGGAGAAAGGATCCGATTCCGACACACCATCCCAGGAGCAGCATGTGGCTAAGGAACGGAAAACTGCTACTCCTCAGGCCTCGATGACAGACTTGCTGTCGCATATTGCACAGCTGATCGCAGCATCTCAGCAAGTGCAGATGCAGCCTCCCTCAGACTCAGAACCTGAGCTGTTGGACGGTGCTGGGTCGGTCCAGTTGTTTGTTCACACAGATGCGATGGACCGAGATTCGCAACTGATTCTCTCGGATGGTGAAAGGGATAAGGAAGAGGATTACCCTTCCCTTTCGGAACAGTACATGGTTGCGATGGCTTTCATCCATTAATACTACCCTGATTTTGTTCCGCCGAATCAGAATGCTGCGACGACAAGAGAGAAACCACTGGCGTTGTTGGATGCAGACTTTATCCGGACAAAGGATGAAGTCCTTTCTTTTCCGGTTCAGTTTATGCAGGTGTCGCAGGCCTTCAGCCATATAGACGACTCCGTATTTATCCTCTTGAGTTCGAGGAAGAAGGTGGTTTCTTATCTTCATCTTCCATATGCATACCGTTTTTTGGACCACGTTCATTTAAAAATGGTTGGGGAAGATGTTCAGAGAGTTCTTCTGTGTTTGGATGAGCAGGCCGGGGATCTAGAGGTATTCTTACTTGTATCATTCACTATTCGCTCAGACACAATTGAGACGGCAGTTTCTTCAAATAGAGCAAATTTGGATGTTATGTCTTACGCAGATCACCTTACAAGAGGTATGGCGCAACGTCTCAAGGGAAAGGAATTTGAGGACGTTCATACCTCTCTTAGAGTTCTTTCCAGGGCAATTATGTAGATCACGTTTAACTCCGCCTTAACAGTGGCTAATCTGGAGTTAATCAGACATGATGCTGCCCTTGCGTCGTCATCACTGATAAGATGACAAGGTGAAAAGCTCTCTCCGAGTCGCTCCAGTTTCTGGACATTCTATATTTTTATACTGTACCAATGACCCAGACATAGCTGGCTGGTGCTAACTCTTAAAATATAGGACCAAACACAAATTTTGCCCCCCAATCCCCAAAATTTGCATCTAAAACCAAAGAAAACATGTCCTGAATGGCCCTCCACACTTCACCTCTACTGCGCATGCGCAGTGTCAAGGACGTTCCGAAATTGGCGTCATTAATCATTCTAAGTTTGGCCCTTCATCAGTTAACATGTGACTGATCTTTGTGCTTGTAAATCTCAGTTTAAATGATGCCAGACACATAAATATTAGTGAAATGGTGATTCTAAGGAGGATAGAGAAGGAGGAGAGGAAAAATGTGTGACAGAATATTATCAGGGCTGTAACTTAAAATTTTTTAATGAAATTATGTTAAGTTACCTATTTTCGAGGCAGCAGCCATTTTGTTGTCATTCTTGTTATTTAGTTACACTGATTTTTCAGTGTTTTTCTCTCTCCCTTTCCTTTAAGTCCCCTCTTGCTATTCTCCCATGCTTTTGGCATAGTTTCTGTAATTATTATTACTAAAATTTCTTGGGAGTTTTAGCTGAATAACAGAATGAATTCTGTTCTTTTCCCCATGTTTACGTCTTCACCTATGGGTGGTTAGGCATTGTGTTCTGCATCTACCATCTGATGTTCTGCAGTTTCTTCCCTGGAAGTCTCTGTTTTGCATCAGATAGTGTATTTTTGGTAACTGATTTCGGGCCTGGGTGCCTGGAGTCTTATTTTAGTGTTTTTACACTCATTGTTTACATTTACAACAGCCCTCTGTGTGAGGGGGGGATTTCTTGAAAATAATATCTTGATGTTAATTTAATCATAACTAGATGCATTATTATTGTTCGTAAGTGTTGCATAAATTGTTTAAAATATTTTTAAATTTTTTGTCCACACTTAGGCTTGGGATCCATTTGGGCTCAACGTTACTTTTCAGAAACTTGGGCTATTCTGAAAAAATATTTTTTCAAAATATTTTGATTTTAATTATTTTTTCTATGTTAATGGATCATATTATTATTATTATGTATTTTGATTGTCAGGGGTTGGTGCGAGTACATGGACTTTGTTTTCTTTTCACATTGAAAGGATTTTGATCAATTGTAATAAGAGGAAGTCTTCCTCTGACTTTTATAATCATTCTATATGTGGTCAGTGTACTCGCATTAACTCCTGTTCTGTATCTGATGATTTCGATGACAACATGGGAAGCGTATGTCACGGTATGTTAGTGGGGAATTGGACATTCCGGTCCTTTCCCCGCAGGGTCACTCTACTTTATCAATTTCTATTTCAGACGATCAAGATTAGGGTGATGTATCTGTGATGTCTTCCAACAGTGTGCCTCCGTCGTCACAATTAATGAAGGGCTAGCGGAAAAGTGCTCATGTAAATACGCCAATTGCCTAAGAGGACCCTAGTAGGTTCGACGGCCTTTGACGTCCGCTAGCTCGCCCGGTATAGCGTCCATTCATCGAATGGTTCGGCAGCCGGGTTCGTCCGTTGCTGTCTAGAAGGAGTTTTGGGGTGATGCGAGCACTATAAATCAACCAAATGCACACCCAGTGACGGCGGATTAGAGGGAGAACGGAGGAAGCCTTTTAGTCCGGTTCATAGCTCGTTCTGGTCCATCCGGACGGCGAGTGAGAGAGGCTCCTCTCTCGTACAACAACATCTGGCCCCAGATGTTGTGGTACAAAATGTTTCGCATTCGGAGCATACGTCCGCCGCTCGGGACACTCCGACATATAGTCAGTCCGGAGAGACTGTCAATAAGGCTTCCTCATTCTCATGGTAGCGCACACGACCGCTCTTGGCTACGTGACCTCGGATATCCAGTCAGCTTCGCCAGTCAGAGAATCATCTGCGACCAGGTCACACCATCCGGTAGCCAGGGACACAAGGCCTGCAGACTCCGGACGTTCGCATAGGAAAGTGTGCGGGAGTCAACGTACACGGAGCTTCCGGCGGCAATGCATCGTAAGACCGCTACTGCACAGGCCTCGGGGACGGATGTGCTATCCTAAATAGCACAGCTTATCGCAGCATCCCAGCAACAACTGAATCTGTCGCATAATGTTTTATCCGACGATGCTGGGTCGGGACGCTCCGCGGAAGTGGGTATGGACATCCGAAAATTCCATCCGGTCCGACGGGATACCGAAAGGGATTCGGAGGATTTCGAGCTTTCCCTTTCGGAACAACATATGCTGTTGTGTATGTCATCTGACTTGATCTTCTACAGGTTCTTTCGTCGGACCAGAATGCTGCGATGCCGGATAAGAAACTGATAGTGTCGGTGGACTTAGACATTTTTGGTTCGGTTCAGGGACTTCGTCCCTCAGTTCCGACATAGTCCAATAATGTCACACAAACTTTCGAATTATTGAACGACGCTATATATTTATTATTATATGCTTGCTATTACCAAGCATTTCTGGTTTCTTGTTCGCAAAGTTACGGAGATGTCTTTCAAAAGTGTGCCTCTGTCGTCATAGTTAATGAAGAGCTAGCGGCAATAAGTGCTCATGGAATATGTCTATCGCCTAAGAGGTCCCTTGTAGGATCGACAGAGTGACATTCGCTAGCTCACCCGGTGTAGCGTACATTCATCGAATGGTTCGGCTGCCGGGTTCGTCCGTTGCGGTCTAGGAAGGAGATTTGGGTGATGCGAGCACTATAATTACTTTAGTACTCACCCAGTGACGGTGGATTGAGGACAGATTGGAGGAAGCCTGTTAGTCCGGTTCCTGGCTTGTCCAGGTCCGTCCGGGCTGTGAGCGAGAGAGGTCCCTCTCTCGCCCAACAACATAGGGGACCGCTTGTTGTGGTTCAGATATTTTACATTCGGAGCATATGTCCGTCGCTCGGGACGCTCCGTTATATTGACAGTCCGAGAGACTGTCGATAATGCTTCCTCATCCTCACAGCAGTGCACACGACCGCACATTGGCTACGTGACCTCGAGTATCCGATCAGTTTCGTCATTCAGTGATTCCACGGCGAACAGGTCGCGCCATCCGGTAGCCAAGGGACACGAGGCCTATACACTCCGTTCGCTCACATATTAGTAGTATGCACGGGGTAACGATCACGGAGCTTCCAGCGGTAATGTATCGTAGGACCGCTTCTCCACAGGCCTCAGTGACGGACGTGCTATCCGAGTTAGCACAGTTTTTTCGCAGCATCCCAGCAATCGACAGTTTCTTGGTCGAATCAGGAATTATCTGACGGCGCTGGGTCGGTGCGGTCCGCGGTTGCATCAGGTACGGACGACCGAACGCTTTATAGGGTCCGACAGGATGGCGAAAGGGATTCGAAAGATTTCGAGTTTTCCCTTTCGTAGCATCGGAAGCTGCCATACATATCTTCCGGCATTATCTTCCAATGATTGTTATTTCGGACTACATTGCTGCGATGTTGGATAAGAGACTTATAGCGTCATTGGACACGGAATTTTGGATTGGTTCAGGGACATTGTCCCTGACTTACCGACACAGTCCAATAATGTCATTAGAACATGTGTATTATTTATCGACGCTATATATATATATAAGCCTGCTACCAAGCATGATAGTTTAGTTTCTTGTCCGCAATGCTCATTTCTGCCTTTTATCATTTATACGAATAATTTATTTTGGCAGAACAGGGCATACCGAGAGTTCATATGCGTCTAGACGGCGTGGTTAAAGACTGGAAATAATCTTTTTCGCCGTCTATGTCTTTTCCAACCACAATGTTGGAAACGACAATGATGTCTAATAGACTTAACTTAGACGCTTTATCATACGTAATCCACCTTACTGAGGCGTTATCATTACGTCTTCAAGAGAAAGAATTCCGGGATATAATCCTCAATGTGATTTCTTTTGAGGGCAGTAGTTTGTTCACGTATAACTCCGCCCTTCAGTGGCTGCTTGGAGTTGGTTAGACGTCACGCAGCCCAAGCTACATCCACGCGCGTGGATAGTAAGGTGAAGAACTCTCTCAGAGTCGCTTCATTCTCAGAGAAGCTTCTCTTTGACGGCAACTTTTCAGCAATCCATGAATTGCTCGATTTACACGTTCTCTTGTCTATCTAGTGTAGCAAGAGATTCAGACTGGGGCAAACATTCGGTGGTTGACTCAGAGAGTGCCACTGCAGTTGCCAGATCCGAGTTTTATAATTATGACGGTTGCCAGTCAAACAGGTTGGGATATAATATTGATCCCAACGGATTCGAAGTGCCAGGGTCTTTGGGTTCCGCAGTCTCTAAGCAAGCACTTATCTTCCATGGAATAATGTTTTTTTTAGGCTTGCTTTATGTCATTGGATGAACATTATTCAGAAACGCATGTCCAAATCCTGTCCATTAATTTGACAGTAGTGGCGTATCTCCGGAACCAGGGAGGCACTCATTCGTTTCCGTTATTCACTTTAATGGAAAGAATCCTTCTGTTTGTTTTAGTGCACCAAGTTCTGCTTTGGTCCGTCATATTCCGGGTCGTCTGATTGTATTACCGGACTCCCGTTCACTTATGGGTCGCTTGTTGCCGTCAGAATGGACTCTCAACAAACAAGTATTCAATCAGATTTGCTATCAATGGGAGCGCCCAATGATAATTTATTTACGACACAATTTGCTTGTCAATTGCAGACGTATGTGTTTGCTTGTCCGGATCTCTGAGCTTATGTTGTTAACGCTCTATTGATCTAATAGGACGGAATGATAGGATATGCGTATCCTCCTGCGCTGTTGTTTCAGCAAGTATTGCTAAGATAAACAACCACAATACATTTCTGTTGATAGCATCTCTGTCTTCACAGAGACCGTGGGTAAATTTACTCTGATGTCTACTGTGGGACTTAACGCGAAATCTTCCTCCATGAGAGGATCTTTTTTCGCTGGGTAAAATCGTGTCATCTTTATCACAACCCGCAAGGTCTCAACCTTCACGTATTCCGTTGTGTGGTCCTTATTGCATTGTAAGCATTGTACTGGACGAGCTTTGGACGCGATTTCTTACTATAGGAGAACCTCTTCTTCGCAATACTATGCTGCTAAAGTGGAGGCTCTTCCGTCGTTGGTGTAGGGATCACTATGTTGATATTGTTGATCTCTCCATACTAGTCATTGCAACTTTTTAGTATACTTGTTTGACAAGATCTACTGCAGCCTGTTATTATTAAGGTTATAGGTTTATGTTACCTCATACCTATGCACTCTATGATAGTTTACAATTGAGTCTTATGTCTCTTTATCTAAGTCAGTTAGTAACTTTTCGATAAATAGACTTAGAATCATTAGATTAAATTCCTATATGGAATTTAACTTCGGTTCTTATTTAGCTAAGTAATCATTTGAGCCTCTGGAAACAGTAGTTTTCAAATTCTGACCTTTTAGACAGTAATTCTGTTGGCTTCTCTTTTACTGAAGAGTCAGTGAGTTTCATGCACTATCGGTGGATGATTTTCACTTTCGTAGTTTCGGAATCACTACTTCCTTTACTATTTAGGTTGGATTTTTGCATAAGAGTCAGGCTCCTAATTAATATCCGGAACCTATTGTTATTAAGGTCCTTCCATCTTCGTACGGGCATAGGCCTTTACTCTGTCCGGTTAGAGTTTATGTATTTATAAACAGATATCTGTTTATTACTACGGGCGTAAGCTTCCTCTGTCTTTGATGCCTAATAGAAGGACGTTACGTTCCATTCTATTGCTAATGGATTCAATTAACTATCGATGCTGCTTATGGTATATCATTGACTCAGCAGTTGTGTTTGAGATTTCGGCTCATGAAGTACGAGTTCTTCTACATCTTGGGCTTACATTAATAGTGTCGCTATTATAGATCTTTGAAGGCTGCTCATTGCGCTCAGCCATCCACATTCATGAATTTTTATCTTAGAAATATTGAGTCCATTTCTGGAGGCCTCTTTTGTTAGGTCTATTATCTACTGCTCAGAATGTCATTCACTTCAGTTGCTACTATAGCTAGGTAGGCTGTCTGTTTCGGCAGTGACTCCGTTCTGCTGCCCTCTTCGCTCTGGGCTATTTGACCCAGGGCAAGAAAAAGGGGGGGGGGGGGGGGGGAGGGTGTTCCCTTGGGTCACCTGTTTTACTATGAAAACAAGGGGATACCTCCTCCGGAGTTAGTAATTCTGAGCTGTTATTGGGATGGTTGTTCAGTGAGAAGTTTATGTTTTAAAAATTCATTCAGGTCTTAGTTTTTTAAAGTATAGCTTTTGAATGTAGCACGTGTCAACGGACATTTTTATACAATCCTCAGACACTTTTAAGGAGTATAAAGAGTCTCTATTCTCTAGACTTACTTTATTTATTGGCTTACTTTAAAAATTATTAGTATAAAGTTTATACTAGATATTAATCGAGTACATGGATGTATGATGCTCAATTTTGGAAGGTGTTGTATCTTTCTAATTTATCATAAATAAGAAAGATACATGTAAGGCCTAATACTTCTTTTTCCCTAGAGGGGATGACTCTATTTTATATAATTGAGCGTATTCCATCTTGCTCTATGTCCTTGGCCCTCCAGCCTTCTTACTATTCAGCTATGTCTGGGTCATTGGTACAGTATAAAAATGTTAAAAAATTTATAGTAATTTCTATATTTTTTATACTTACCAATGACCCAGATGGGGATCGCCCTCCCAAGAGTTGGGAACTCTTACCTCCCCGCTGAGTACATAACACTTACCAGGCACTGGTTATTAGAATGATTAATGGCGCCAATTTCGGAACGTCCTTGACACTGCGCATGCGCAGTAGAGGTGAACTGTGGAGGGCCATTCAGGACATGTTTTCTTTGGTTTTAGATGCAAATTTTGGGGATTGGGGGGCAAAATTTGTGTTTGGCCCTATATTTTAAGAGTTAGCACCAGCCAGCTATGTCTGGGTCATTGGTAAGTATAAAAAATATATAAATTACTATAAATTTTTTAACTTTCGACGACTAGCTTTCGTTAGTCTATGAACAGGCTACTAAGAAAGTGTCTAGTGCTCTGCTTCTGAAGTCGGCATATCAACGACCTGCTTCAGCAGCCACGAGTAAAGGAGGATGTTCCAGACAAAAATCGTCAAAAGGAAACTCCTCACGAGGGTACAAGAAACCCTCTTATATTTACTCTGGAGGTCATCAGTATAGCGACTCGGGAGCACAGATCTAAGGATGCATACTTTCATGTCCTGGTACATCCAGCATTCTAAAAGTACCTGTGGTTCGCCATACAAGGGAAGATGTATCAGTTCAGAGCAATATGCTTTGGTCTGAATTTGGCACCCTGGGCGTTCACTCAAATAATGAACTCGGTAATGTCATACTTTGGAGCTCATTCGTCTGCAGTAACGTCGACTTACTTGGACGACCTTCTACAGGGATACGGCAACAGAATTATTCTTCAGAATGATGTTCAGAGTCTGCTTCTATTACTCCGATGTCTCGGTTTCATCGTAAACAAGAAAAAGTCGGATCTAGCTCCGTATAAGTCGTTTATTCACTTGGGAATGAGCTTTGAGACTCACAACAATCTGGTTCGTCTGCCGTTACCCAGAGCGAATTAGTCAGTTGTTATGCTCACTTTTGTCTACACTCAGACGCATTAATAGTGAGGGAATTCATGCGACTGTTGGAGCTGTGCGGAGCGGCTGTTGATCTCATTCCGATGGGCCGCCTGCGCGCATGTCGCCTCCAGATATTCTTTACTCAGAACTGGAGTGTGAAGACGCTTTCGCTTGAACCAGTATTGTTTTAACGGACCTATTAAAACAAAGGTTCTGATTTGGGCAGATATTCAGTGGTTAGCTCAGGGAGTTCCGCTGCAACTGCCGGATCCGGCTTTCATGATTATGACAGATGCGAGTCTGACGGGTTGGGGCACGACCCTAAGTCCCACAGACTTGAAGTGTCAGGGTCTTTGGGATCCTCGGTTCGAGGAGAAACACATAAACATCAAGAGATGATGTAAATATGGCTAGCGCTACAATGTTGGACTCACGTAATAATGAACGTCCATGTTCAAATTTGGTCGGACAACTCGACAGTAGTAGCGTACATCGGGAACCAGGGTGGCACCCATTCATTTCCGTTATGCCAATAATGCAGAAGATTTTCCTCTACGTCATGAATCATCATGTTCAACGTTCTATCCGTCATATACCGGGTCGTCTGAATGCACTAGCAGACTCACTCTCTCGGAAAGGTCGCCTGTTGCAATTGGAGTGGACACTCAGCAAGCGAGTATTTGGCAGATTTGCTACCAGAGGGATCGCCCCATGATAGATCTGTTTGCGACGCATCGGAACAATCAGTTGCTGTCGTTCGTGTCACCATGCCCAGACCATCGAGCATACTCAGTAGAAGCTCTGTCGATCTCATGGGGATGAATGATAGGATATGCATATCCTCCAATTCAGTTGATTCAATAGATTATGTTTAAGATCAAACGGTCTCGTTGTGAATCCTACTAGTAGCACCTCTTTCGTCACAGAAACCTTGGATCAGTCTTCTCATGTGTCTGTTATGGGACATTCCCCGGAAGATTCCTTCACGAAAGGACCTTCTTTATCAGGGGAAGTTTATCTTCTTCACAACCTTCTCTGCCCATAGTGGCATAATGGAGTCGGTTAGACTTGAGGGAAGCATTGCGGTTCCTATATTATTTTTTGACTAACACAAGAATGATAAAGTAATGCGAGTGAGGAGGGTTCGATATGACTTTGAATCCCCCCACCACCAATGTGTTTAAGAGGCGATTACCGGGCAAGACGTAGTTTTGTTCCCGCAAACCTCGTATGAGTTTAAATACATACATGCATTTCTTGACTTCTCGATTGGTGGCTGGGTCATGTTCTATGGCGACATCATGGGCACATCCACTTTTTAGCTCTGCCTGACAAAGTCAGCAGAGCTTTTCTGATATCGAGTTGTCCATCATTCGTCCGTCGACAACATTTTGTTTGTCCAAGCCATAATTTCTTTACCACTGGATATTTTTTAACAAAACAGTATAACAGTATGTATTGTCAATAGGCAGTGTGCCACCGATCACAATAAGGTCTGTATCCATCAAGGTCAAGGTCACAGGCGACATGATAAAGGTAACACTCAGGAAAACATCAACATTTTGTTTGTCCGAGCCATAATTTCTTTACCACTGGATATTTTTTAACAAAACTTTATAACAGTATGTATTGTCACTAGGCAGTGTGGCATCAATCATAATAAGGTCTGTATCTATCAAGGTCAAGGTCACAGGTGACAAGGTAAAGGTAACACTCAGGAAAACGTCAACATTTTGTTTGTCCGAGCCATAATTTCTTTACCATAATTATGTATTGTCACTGGGCAGTGTGCCATCAAACATAATAAGGTCTGTATCGTCCGTCCATCCGTCCGTCTAGCCATCCATTCATCCGGCATCCGGCATCAACATTTTGTTTCTCCGAGCCATAATTTCTTAACCACTGTGTATTTTTTAACGAAAATTTATAACAGTATATATTGTTAATAGACAGTGTGCCATCAATCACAATAAGGTCTGTATCCATCAACGTTAAGGTCACAGACTACCTGGTCAAAGTAACACCAATGTATTTGCCAAATTTTATTATGTTTTAAATTTTTGTCTAATAAACAAAGCTAATGAGCCATCATTGAACAAGCTCAACAAACTTGTTCCAATGAGGGGCCATAAGCTATGTTTTTGAGACAAAAAATGATGATGTTGTCTGCTATCCGTGTTGGGTAAAGGGTTATCAGAATCAGAGATTGGGGATCAAATGTTACCCTGTATGTTGCTGCCCCTGAAAGTAGTTGCCCTGGGCGGAGCTATCTTGGCCGAGAGGTCTCTTGTTAGTTGGTTAGTTTCCTGTGATTGTTCGTCTTTTTGTCATATACGAGCGCATAATTCAGCATGAATAAATTGCTAGTCTTTGGGTACCTCCGAGGCTGCATAGCCAGTTAACTGGTATTCAGATGATTACATGCGGGATTTCAATGCTCATGCTCATAATAATTATTAGGCAGACGAATTATTGTATGTTATGGACCTTAGAAATTATTAATTATTTCGGGGACGGTCCGTGTCGAGCCTGTTAATCATACCAAATTCCATTTCTAGATCCAGGTTTCTATTAATGTCGGTATTCAATCGAATACACCTTGTTTTACACTCTCGTATATTCACACGTTTATAGTGTCACAGATATCGGATAGTACGCGTCGGGGAGTGTTGTTACTGGAATTTATTGTTCGCCTGAATGGGGTTGCCTGTGGGTTACCCCGGAAGTGTGTTTACTTTCCAGAGATTGTTCATTGTGGTTCTATTGGACATGTGTATGTTATATATTATATCTCCGGTTTTCGACCTATTTGCATATGCCGACTCCTGTGTATGTTATATAGCGGGCGATATTAATTACCGGGGATCATCACTATAGCCTTAGCTTCTGAAGTGGCATTAAGCACCATTTATTAGTCCACTACCGGCATCGCTGGAGGGGACTATAAATTTGCATTCCGTCCATCCGTCAGTCTGTTCGTCTGTAAGTCTGTCAGTCTCTCAGTCACACTTTAGTTTTCCGGAGTTTTTTTGGAAACGCTTCAACGGAATGATTTCATTTTTGGTAAACTACTATAGAACGATGACTTACAGATCAACTTTGAGTTTCATGCTGATTGCATTATTCTTGTGTGAGTTACGGCCGTTGGAAATATGGGAAAAGCACCAAAATATCAGTTTTCCGGAGTTTTTTGGGAAACACTTCAACGGAATGATTTCATTTTTGGTAAACTACTATAGAACGATGACTTACAGATCAAGTTTGGGTTTCATGCTGATTGCCTTATTCTTGTGTGAGTGAAGGCCCTTGGAAATATGGAAAAGCGCCAAAATATCAGTTTTCCGCACTTTTTTTGGAAACGCTTCAACGGAATGATTTCATTTTTGGTAACCTACTCTAGAACAATGACTTACAGATCAAGTTTGAGTTTCATGCTGATTGCCTTATTCTTGTGTGAGTTATGGCCCTTGGAAATATGGAAAAGCGCCAAAATATCAGTTCTCCGGACTTTTTCTGGAAACGCTTCAACGGAATGATTTCATTTTTGGTAACCTACTATAGAACGATGACTTACAGATCAGGTTTCATTTACACTCTGTCCATTCATCGTCAGTCTGTCAGTCAGTCTGTCGGTCATACTTTAGTTTTCCGGACTTTTTTTGGAAATGCTTCGACCGAATGATTTCATTCTTGGTAACCTACTATAGAACAATGACTTACAGTTCAAGTTTGAGTTTCATGCTGATTGCATTATTCTCGTGTGAGTTATGGCCCTTGGAAATATGGAAAAGCGCCAAAATATCAGTTTTCCGGACTTTTTTTGGAAATGCTTCAATGGAATTCATGCTGATCACATATAGGTTATAACATTTGTATAATTATTAATGCTCATTAGTCTAGTAGGGGACATTGTATTGCTTCAGCGATACGTGCGCTCTTGTTAATAATAATTAGTACCCGAGTGCCCATTCGACGAATATTTATATTGTTTTTTTGTTTTGGTATCGCTTTTTCTTTTTGAAGATTCCTTCAAAAGAAAAGTGGGGGGTGATTTTTAGCTCAACTTTGGCGAAGCCAAATTTGAGCTTATGCCATGGCCCGTCGTCCGTCTGTCCGTCAACAATTAGATACGGCTCGGGCTAGAGGCCGTATTTATGAACCGATCTTTACAAAACTTCTTGGGTACCTTTGTTATGACCGTGGGACGAGAACGAGTGTTTTTGGGTGCGGTCTGAAATTCAAGATGGCTGCCAGCCTCCATTTTGTACCGACGTTGCAGAAATCTGTTTTTTGTACAGAACTTCCAT
Source organism: Pictodentalium vernedei (assembly GCA_031216915.1). NCBI lineage: Eukaryota > Metazoa > Mollusca > Scaphopoda > Dentaliida > Dentaliidae > Pictodentalium > Pictodentalium vernedei. The sequence goes on from CM062294.1 coordinate 255,072,503, forward strand.
ATGAAAGCTCTGATTTGAATAATTTTTTGTATGAATGTTTAGTACCATGGGATACATCACATATAATACAGATTTTTCTCGTACGTAAATTATGCAAATTAGACTAACTTTGATGTTTTTTGGTGTTACTTTCAGCACTGTAAGTGCAAATGCCAATACGGCTCGGGCTAGAGGCCGTATTTATGAACCGATCTTTACGAAACTCCTTGGGTACCTTTGTTATCACCTTGGGACGAGAACGAGTGTTTTTGGGTCCGGTCTGAAATTCAAGATGGCCGATGGCAGCCATTTTGTACAAAATTTGGTGCAATCAGATTTTTGCACAGAACTTCCATATGAAAGCGCTGATTTGAATAATTTTTTGTGTGAATGTTTAGTACCATGGGATACATCACATATAATACGGGTTTTTTTCTCCTGCAGAAATTATGCAAATTAGATGAACTTTGATTTTTTCAGTGCTACTTACACACAGTAAGTACACATGTCAATACGGCTCAGGCTAGAGTCTGTATTTATGAACCGATCTTCACGAAACGTTTTGGGTACCTTTGTTATCACTTTGGGATGAGAACGAGTGTTTCTGGGTGCGGTCCAAAATTCAAGATGGCTGCCAGTGGCCATTTTGTACCGAAATTAAGTCCAAGCAATGTTTTGTCACAACTTCTACACAGCTCATATTTGTGAACTGATCTTCACGAAACTTCTTGGGTACCTTTGTTTTCACCTTGGGACAGGATTGAGTGTGTTTTGGGGTGCCTTTGTTATCACTGTGCTATGAGAACAAATATTTTGGGATTCAGTCAGACCCACTCTGGGACTCAAAGATTTTTTTTCTAGTTTAGCATCTGACTGTCACCCACCTTTACAATACTTTACCTATACATTTGTTACAGGCAACGGTCAGTATTTATGTACAGACCATTACAATACTTTATATGTACCTTTGTTATCAGGTCATTACCTAGATGTTTGTCATTGCTGTGTCACATACTATACATGTACATGTCTTTGTCTTGACAAGTTGAGCTACAGTGTCTTTGACACTTTCATTTACCTCTCCTCCGGCTTGATAAGTATGTAACTATGTGTGAAGCTGTTTTGTATGTAATTATATCCTGCATACAGCTGGAGTTTTATTGTTTTTGGCGTATGTTTGTGGGGGATATTCTCTCATTCTCAAATACGCCATCCTAATTTTTGGGGCTTAGTCCGGGCTAGCCTTAAAAATTGGGAACTCGTTACATCCAATTAGCATAGTCTTCATACTAAGTTTACAGAATTACTTGAACTGGGCTCCTTTTTTATGATACGTCTTCTCTATTACTGTATTGAGAGACATACATGTAATTCCTAATAATTTTAATTTCCTTTCACCATGGATTACTGGATTGGAACTATGTTGATCTACTAATTCTGAAGTCCTAGGCCCTCCGCCTTTTTACGATTCAGCTAGTCTGGGCCATTGGGTTATAGTGTAAAAATATTATAAATTTAAAGTAATTTGTATATTTTTATACTTACCAATGCCCAGACGGAGATGGCCCTCCCATGAGTGGGCACTCATTCCTCCCCGCTGAATTATTATGTAGTACTCTCTTCTACAAAGAATGGTGTTGGCGCCAATTCCAGTCACTTCCTGATGGCTGCGTATGCGCAGAGAGTAAATGTATGGAGGACCAGATAGGACTTTTAATTTTCGGTTTTGCAAGCAAATTTGGGGGGGTGGGGGGGGGTTCAAAATTTGTGTTTGGCCCTTAATAACTTTGAGTTAAGCTAGTCTGGGCCATTGGTAAGCATAAAAATATACAAATTACTTTAAATTTATCATTTTCGGCACATTTTCAAAAAAAAAATTTGAATTTAATTTTGATTGCGATTATTCATGTATCTTTATCATATATTTTGTTGTGGAGTTTGTAGGAGTGCTATTGACTTTGTCTTTTGATTGTAATTATGAAAGCTTACTGCTCTAAAAGCAAGTTGAGGAAGTCTTCCTCAGATTTACATGCTAGTTGTCTTGCCTGTAGTCGATGTACTCTTGCGGATTCTTGTCTACTGTGTAACATTGGCATTAGTCCGGTCGCCAGGTCATGGATGCGTGTTTTGTCGTATAAAGTTTTTTTCTCAATGGATTCTGAAAATTAAGGTATCTGACATCAACATTCAATCGGCTGACCATCTGTCAGCCTTGAGCCATTTTTTTTTTTGAGCCCCAAAATTTATACCCCACCCCGAATTTCAGTAAAATACCACTTTTTACTCCGATGCCATTAGATCTCACAAAAATGCGACAGAATTTTCACAATGAGATGCCAATAGCTGAAGGGTTCCGAACACATCACTTAACCATTAACTTCTCCAGAAAAAATCTGAAATGGCAGCCAATATGGCGGCCGCAAGTAGCAAATTTATGGATTTTTACCATTTTTTTCGAAATAATCTGCTATAAATGCCCAATGACTGTCCAAGATTCATTCCTCGCGCATATAAATGATGCAAATTGATAGCTCCATGATATTTGATGACAATCAGGGATATCAATGGTGTATATGGACGGGAAAATGATTATCAAATCTATGAAGTGAAAAAGTCGTCAAAATAAGATTTCCTGCCATATAATACAAGAAGTCACAAAAATTGTTAGAAAACTCGGCTTGTGGTTCGTAGACTTGGAGATGTCTCCCCAATTTAGTTCTCAACCTCGATTTATATCATTTACACATTGGATTCACTATAAAATACCCGAATTTCCACCAAAATGACGCCGAAAGTAGTAAAATTGTGAATTTTGATATTTTTTGCGAATGAAGTCTATACCAGTATGCCCCGGCTGCCAACATACATTTTGCTGGACATAAAAACTATGCAAAATTATAGTGCAATGATATTAACTACATTTTGAGGAATAATGGAAACAAATGAGCAGGAGAAAAACCAATATCGCAGACTATGGAGTGAAAAAAATGTCAAAACTGGATTTCAACCTAATACCAGAAATCCCAAATATGGTCACATAGCCAGCCTGATGAGATGCAGAGTGAGAGATGTTTTATCCACTAAGTATTCAATCTGGAATTTATCAAGAAAAGATCAACATGGTCACCGATATCCTCATCCTCACGGTCCATCTGGATCATTAGACTGATTCACCGTGACATCAATTGCTGAAACTATTTGTTCATTGAAACATTCAATTGTTGCATTACACGCACAGAATATTGTGCTTGCCAAGTGAGAGGAATAGCATCCACACCTGCTAGTTTTGCAAGGATGTTTGCTGGAACAGGAACAACGTACCATATGCAAAACAGAGTCGGGGCCACCGGTATACCACTTGGTAGAGTTAAGGGTGATAACGTTTTCGAGACTTCATCTCTGACGAATCCGAACTCCCTAGGATCAAGATCTGGTGGAGCTGGGTCTAAGGCATGTTTCCACGTGCATACCTGAAGATGGACACGTTTTACATTCTCTGTGAATGCTTCGGTTGTTGGGGGCAGGGTACATAAAGGAGGAACTTTTGTGGCACCCTTCTTGCCTATTTGCGATTTCCAAACACTGATTTGCAATTCTGACATGGTGCCCATATCCTTGCAACCATAGCATGAAGATATGAATCGTGTAGCTTGATGAAGTACTTCCGATCAAGGGGCATTGACACAACCAACGGACGTTAGAGAAGTTTCGCCGGATCTCAAGACTTTCAACATACGACCTTTTCCAATTCTAAAACAACCACCAACTGTGTCGCAGCCAGAGATAGCATGGGTGGCAAGCAAGTTTGGTATGATACTTCTATGTTCTTCAACGGTCGCTGCAATATCAACAACTGACTTCCCCTTTATTGGGGATTCCATGAACATACTACATGACAGGTTTTGTTCGAGATAGTGATGTAGAAGCAATGTGTATACATCTGTGTCGTCTGCAAGAACTATGACATTGTCGTGGTCATCAGCAGCTCTGATGGCTTGCTGAACGATTATGTTATCTGCTTCTTCGCGCATAGTTTCCATGTCACGCCTCTCAATAACTATACCTCGATCGATTTCAATGGGTGAAGCGTCCAGGCCAGTAACAAATAGCGCGTGTTGTTGAGTGTTATCAACAGCAAACTGTGTGTCACGTCTGAAATGATCAACAATAATGCTTATCAACGGTTTCTTATTTTCAGTTACCGTGAGAACCAATTTCTGAGAAGGTAATGGTGACGTTGCGGTCACCGTGAATTTCCGACAACAAGCTTCACAACTTCTTTTTGCCCTAGTCGTACATTTAGTACTGAATTCATTGTATCTGTCAAACACAAGATATGTATCTCCAACCAATAACCGACGCTTTACATGCTCTTGAAATCGCTGGACAAAATCGTTCACGTTCGGGTGACATAATTTATTGGGAGCAGGCCAATGGGGTATCCAAAGAAGTGCACACCCGTCTATAATAGTGCACGTTGACACATTGATATCAGACTCAGACATGTTGGTGTTTGGAATCATAACTGCGGTATCAGACTTCATGACCGATTTAGATTTGGATATCCGCATGTCACCATTGTCATTGAAAAGAGCTGTTGGAATGGGTGATAACTCGTATGAGAGTATATCATTTATACTAATTTCCCTGGAGCTGGCTTGAAGTCCCATCACCCGAGAGTAAATCAGATTGCTGTCACATGTTTTGTGTTCGCCCAACTTGACTGACTTTTTCATAACTGCCATTGTTTCAACGGGCCTTGATATAGTACAATAGAACCCACTCGGGAGTTTCTTCTCGAAATCAGTCAACGTCTTCTACCAAGTGTTACAGCCATGTCCAAGTTCACAGTGCGATTAGCATGCTGACCACTGACAATATTGACTATCTCATCCGGGTGTTGCTTGGGTTCAAGGGGGTGTATGATTGTCGCGAGTTTGTTTCTAAGTCCCTCACGATCAGCGCAATCAGCAGCAATTTTCGCAGTCATCTCCTCTTTGTGTTCGAGCACTGCTCGATTCGCGACGTCTGATTCCCTAACCTCCGCGAGACCATTCAAAAGTTGACCACAATTGTGAAGGCTTAATGCCCACACTTTCAGAGTTTCTGGTTTTAATGTGATGCCAATGATGCCAGACTTACCATGGTCATAACGCATGAAAGTGGATTCGATATACATATCGCTCCAAATGCCATTCCAAATGCCATCAACATGTCTCATCACATGTGATCCCTTCAGAAATTGTGTCAACACTTCTTGTGGAAGTCTTTCCATGTCTCTCAGATAATACAAGCCATATCTAGCATAGTTGACATGGCCGGATGCAAAGAAGTAAGGGAGCATTTGTTTTACAGTTGCCAAATGCAAGGGCCAGTCCCCTTCCCTCTCAGCCCTTACGTACTTCATCATTATAAGAACTGGTCTTATGAAGCAGTCCACCCAAACCTTGCAAGTCCTGCTCTGGTCTGATATTTCACTCAATGTGTCAATGAAATCTTCCGGGCAGACAACATCATCTCTACTGACGATATCTCTAAGCAGCTCTTCTGCCAACAACCGAAATGCACGCATATTTTGAGGAAACTTCTTCCCGCTTAGCATTTTGGCTACTCCGCCGAACACAGACTCAAGAATTTCAGATAAACCTGTGTTCTCCATCAAGTGGCCAATAGCACCAAGAAAACTCATTAACATATGCATGCCTCCCAACCTCGGAATGAATGTTCCCAAGTGATCGTGATTTGACCACAGAACATCCAACGCTACTTTATATAGCTGTTGATCAGCAGTGAATAAAGTATATTTCTGCCCAGTCAACTCAGTTAGATGCATTGCATCTAACATGGCGGTTGAAATTGTATCTGGATCAGCCGGTGGCATGTCAATCAATGGTAAGTACACAGCTTTCGTCTCCGGTTGAGGGGATTGCCCACTTTGTCGGGATGACCTGGTGTTGTAGCCATTGAACTCAGGACAGTTAGGTTTCGTTACAATATCCTTCAAAAATTCAAGGTCATTCTCCAACGCCCTTCGTTCTGCCATGACCATGCGAACCAATACTTGGAGCTGAGGTACTTCTTTGCGGATTAAGCAATGAGGGACTTCTGGCTTCTTTGGTACATCGAACGTTGACTTTTCAGTGTTGTAATCAACTGGTTTAGCCATGTCGAGTTTAGTGACTCTCGGTATCATTGGAGAGGGAGAATCTCTCTTCGTGCTAGGTTGCGTCATCAAAACTGCCAACGAGTGTGTGCCGAGCTTGCCGTTTTGTGAAGATATATCGGCATCGAAGGTATCAACAACAAACTGTATCAACCCATCTTCCGAAGTAGTGATTGTGGTCAGGTTGTTACTCTTTGAGGCGAGTACGGCTGCCGATTTTTTAAACCGTAACAACTCATCATATGTGCATGTTACTCCAAAGTCGTTCAAGGACTTGACCAATTCCTTTGAATCGCAGAGTAATACAGCTAAACTAATTTGCAATGGTGTAGGGACACCTTTGATGGCAGAAGTTATCATATTACCTATCATAAGTGCCGTAAGTGTGTTGTCAAGTTTTGGCGATAAGCTACCGAGAAAGTCTGTTACAGTTTGACTTGAATACTCGAAAAGGGTGGTCTTATCTAAAGTTGACTTGTAATTGTTCCATCTAGTTCAATGTTTTCGACATCCTTAGAAATTTCTGTGCAAAGAGTCTTCATGGCCACGGGGACATCATTTTTGAAATCACTATCAATTCTCAGGAGCGAACCCACTCGAGATCTGATTGCAATTATTGTAGTGATTGACGGTGAGCTGAGGAGCAATAATTCTTCATTGAAGAAATCTGGCAATTTGGAGACAAGGAGCCTCTGAGACAGACTCTCTCTGCCATTTTCAACATAGATTCCATGCAATTCAACAGAACTCCAACTTAGAGAGTTGTCTTTCTTCATAAAATCTAAAACAGCTTGGAGGGGTGGTTTGATATCGGGTGGAGCAACTGATAATGCTGCCGATCTTTTGCTTGCAACGACTGATCTTTCTCCCATGAACAACTGACGACAATCAGAATGGTAGCGAGTGTCAGCTGCGTGCAAATCACTAACAGCCTGATTGACTCTAATGCGGACTTCAATGGACCAATTGTCACTACGGTCGTCGCACTTCTGAAGAATTTCCGCTTTCGGTGTGGAGGTACCTTGTTTAATGTGAGTTTGTCGGAAGACATAAGCTGGTCTCCATCTAGAGGGATTCTTTTTATCTTTCTCAACTTGACATTCGCGCCCACAAAATAAGCAATCAACCAAGAAGTTGAAAGTGCTGACGTCTGAACGTCTGGTGATTTTCTTAGGAGGTGGTCCGTCGTGAACTTCCTCATTTGCACCACGCTTTTGCTTAGCTCGTGCCAAGTTTCGTGGGTGTATGTATTTATCGATACATTGTCTATGAGCATCGAGCGTGATATCATTGTCGGCCTCGAACCTCGGACGCAAATCAAGACATAGACCGTCGCCATAGATCTCACTATTCGCAATGACCTTCCGTATTCTTGTAGCCAATACTTTGACAAAGCATTTCTCGCTCAAATCAGAGCACTTATAAATATCTGAAAAATAGCACCTTTGAGACATAATATTCTGACAATTTACTGTCAAGCTTCAAAGAACAAATTAACCGGGGAACTTCACTCGGCCAAAAACGGGTTACAATGTCAACAATAAAGAAACAATAAACGAATTGAATAATTTCAATTGAACAAAATGTGAATAAAAGTGGTAATCTATTATTAATTTCAGCCAGTAAGCACGATCGAAACTGATACAAAAACCCAACAATGAATGGAAGCGAAAGTACGTCTTCACACGTTGAGTGATCAGATATCACTGATTTGAATGTGGTGGATTTTTGAACATCCTTACTCGCTTAATATCAGGTGTAGTAAAGAGCGCTGTTTGCTGCGAACAACGCTCTTTATTCGTGTTGTTCAGGAATTTACTGCCTGAGACATCGTAAGAACACCTATCCCGAGTAGTGTGTATGTGATTCCATGACAAAACTCGATCCTCCGTCCGTAACTATTATATATATGACCGTTGGTACAGCTACCAGAAATGTATTGAAATTTTAGCCTCCGTCTGGTTATAGTGTCATTCGGTGAAAGCGCTATATCGATCGAAGTATTCAACACATGGTGCCCATTTTGGTATCATCATGAGCACAAATGGATGCTCCATGATGACAGAGCATGAACTGGCACAATTAAGATACAATTTGTTTCACAGAATAAACGATTTATGGTGCAACTGAGAAAAAAAGTTAAAATTTCGACATGACGATCCGACACGGTGGCCATATTGGATTTTTGTGTGTCGATATAATTTTGAATTCTGGAGTATATGATACTACAAACCATGCCAAGCAGGGGTCAGCCGAGTGGGCGACTTGGGCGAAGAAGTCGCCTTGTCATTCCTCAAGTCGCCTTGGCTTACATTGGGGGCGAAATTCAAGTCGCCCTCCAAAACTTTCTTGGGAGACATGGCAGTTTACTGTATTTTCTTATGTTTTATTTTTTAAAAACACCCGCTTCCGCATTCGCAAAAAAAGTAAACACGGCTGCTGTTAAAGTCCGTCACACGGCTTTGAAAATAGCCCAAACTAGACCAATTTTATATTTCTGAAAAGAATTGTAATGGCGTAGACGTTCGAACAATTCGCCCCAACTGATAGCAACCAGCACAAAATGGCTATTTAAATACAAAGTGCCAGCCAAAACAACGAATCACACAAGACACGCATCGAGTTAATAAGAATTTATTAAAGTTAACCACCGTTTCAAAACAAACAAAAATGTATTGGAGACAGTTCGTCCATATTGAAATTGCTTGCGGTTACGCTCTGTTCCACTGAAAAATTGGTTGCATTGAAATTCGCCCCGCAATTTGCATTGAATGATTTTCTTTAAAAACTTGCGAAGTTGTGTTGGAAGGGGGTTAACCGTTAACTTAAATGTAATAAGGCTACAATAGAAATCACAGGTATTTGGATGGATAAGAATGGCAGACCTTCAAAGCACCAATCGCTCGTGTCCGTGTAAGATGGTTGGCAGAAATTGTCAGTTTTCTGAACAGTGTTTTATTACCCAGCGCAGCCGGGAAGGGAGACAACTGAAATATTTTGTCATTTACCTGAGAAATAAATTAACTCAAATTGTCAATAACGCTTAATTTATGAAGGATATCGAAAACTTTTTTAACTACGCTTTTCAACTCAGTTAGGGCATTCAGAAACCATGAATGACCCAGCTTCTTAAATGAACTTGGAATTTATTTTAAACACTTGAAATATTTTTTTTAAAAAGAATATACCTTCTATTACAGAGAAGAACACTCTCACCATGGGTCATACTAAATTTCAAATCCACTTTGTTGAGGCAAATACAAAATCAACTGCATGGTAACCTTAGTCATCACTGTTAGGCAAATAGTTGGGGGGTATTCAGAAACCATGAACGACACAGTTTTTTGGGGGGTGGGGGGGGGGGGGGGATTTTAACCTACATTCTGTTATATACCATCTGACTTAGTTTTGTGTGTGTATGTATGTTTGTATAACTTTTATTTATTTTTTTCTCCACAATTGTGTCCTCTGCGTTCATTTATTTTGTCACGATGTCATATATGTTTTATGTTTTTTTTCTGATTTCTCCTTCATGTCCACTGACTTCTCCCTCCTGGATCCTGACTTCTCCCCAAAGTCTCTGGAGGGAGAAGTCACTTCTCCCTAAAATCAGCTGCCAGGCTGACCCCTGATGCCAAGTGTACAAATAGTAAGGTTTACCGATAAATTTCATGTTAGTAATGAGAATTTACAGAATATTCAAATATAGGTGTTTTCACATTTGGTATCAAATTCGGGGTAGGGTATATACCTTTTTAAGACTCTATAAAAAAAAATTGCTCAAGGCTGACAGATGGTCAGCCGATTGAATATTGTTCTCAAATGTCTAAATTTGCAAAATCCATCGAGAAATAAACTTTATACGCCAAAACAAGCATTCGTGATTTTCGGGGGTTTGGCGACCAGACTACATGACAGACGTTGGCTACTCCTCAAGCCTCGGTAACGGACTTGCTGTCGCAGATTGCGCAGCTGATCGCAGCATCCCAGCAAGTGCAACAGCAACCTCCCGCAAACTCTGGTGGTAAACGATCAGATGGTGCTGGGGTGGTCCAATCATCTGTTCACGCAAATGCAAATGACCGAATGTCACAGCTGAATTAGTCGGATGGTGAAAGGGACAAGGAAGAGGGTTACCCTTCCCTTTCGGAACAGCACATGGTAGCGATGAATTTTATTTATCAATACTATTCTGACTTTGTTCCACCTGATCAGAAAGCTTCGACTACTATAGAGAAACTTCTGTCGTCTCGACAGGTGTCGGAGGCCTTTGGCCATGTTATTGACACCATATTAACCTCTCTAGTGCTAAGAGGAAGGCGGTTTCTTATCGACATCTTCAATATTATACCGTTCCTTGGACTGCGTTCATTAAAAATGGTTGGAAAAGATGTTCAGAGAACTCCTTTGCGTTTAGATGAGCAGGCCGGGGATGAAAATATGACCCTACCTGCCTCTTTCAATATATGCTCAGAAGTGATGGAATGTGCTACTTCATCCAATAGTGTGGATCTGGATGTGATGTCCTACTCAGATCACCTCACCAGAGCTATGGCACAATGTCTTAATGGGAACGAATTTGAGGACTTTGTTCCTCGCTTAGAGTTCTTTCCAGGGCAGTCATGTATGCCACATTCAACTCTGCCCTGACAGTGGCAAATTGGGAGTTGATCAGACGTGATGATGCTGTTGCATCATCATCACTTATAGGTGAAAAGCTTCTCCGGATATACTCTATTTGACGATGAGCTTTCGTTAGTCTATGAACGGGCTATAAGAAAGTTTTCAATACACTGCTACTGAAGTCTGCATCTCCGCACGTTTCAGCAGACCGGGGTAAGCGAGGTCGTTCCACTTAATCAGCTGAGGGATCTCCTCACAAGGGTACAATAAACCTTCTTATACTTCGATGGTCGTTAGTATAGCGACTCGGAAAAAGGGCGCAGATCTGATCCAGACTATAGGTCAGACGCCCCTAGACTACTGGACAAGGTTCTTCGTGGGGAGGATGTGGTTTCTCCTTCCGTTAGCCTCGTTAGTTGTGCAGGTGATAAATAAGACCTCTATTGCTTACCAGTTGACGGAAGGTTATCAACTTAGCGAGAAACTGGATGTATGTCACGGAAGATCAGTGGGTAAAGTGTTGTCTCAGAAGGTCTACGGCTGTGATTCCGAACATAACCCCCACTTACATAATGTCTGCATTGGACAAATCTTCCGGTGGGTCCCTTCAAAAGGGAGTCGCTCCTGGTGGAGGTACAGGCTCTCTTATTGAAGGAAGCAATAGAGATATTCGAGAATATACTTCTGTTGCTTTCCACTTAGCGGAAGGTCAAACTCGCAAAAATGTGGAAAATTACGGAAGATCAGTGGATGAATATGTAGTCTCGGCAGGCCTGCGGCTATTAGCCCGAACAAAGCTCCACTTACTACAGGTAAGTGTTGGGTCAAATCTTCTGGCGAATTCTCCCAAGAGTGTCTCTCCTTGCGGAGGTATTGGTTCTCCTATTGAAGAAAAGCAATAGAGGTTGTCGAAATATTCTCCAGGTTATTTCAAATCACTTGTTTTTCGTCCTGAAGTAGGGCCCTGCGAATCGGGAAATTTATGTTCGAATCGAATCTCGAATCGAATCGGGACTGATGTCGACATCGAATCGAATCTCGAATCGAATCGGGATAAACTCGAGAAATAACTATAACTGGCATTATCTTGTGCAGAGATGTTCGGAAAGCACTGCGAGACGAGATCGTTGACATAATCTGACAACTTGGCGTTGTTTTAATTTTCTTTCTCGTTGAATGGCCATCCAGATGTTCACTTGGCCCGACAATAAATTCAAGACATAAATATGGACAAATTAAGGTGTTACTGCCCAGAGACATTTAAGACAAACCACTAAATTGAAACATGAGACTTAAAAGCACAAATGTAATACAAGTGGCACATTAATTTCCATGGGTTGAAGTCGGCTACAGCCGCTAACTTCATGTACATTAGCATGCCTAAATACATTATTGTAATGCTTGGTTGTTTTTGTATTATCAGAATTTGGGTCTTGTAGATTTCGGTCCGTTCTCAACTCAATAACACAGTATACATCAAAAGCAGCGAAGGCGTTAAACTGTGTTAGTTTCTGCATTAGTTAACTCGAATAGTGACGCAGTGCTCATTCACACAAATTGCTTTTACTTCATTCCAACTTCCAAGTACCAACTCCAAACAATGCAAAGAAACTACAGAGGTTTTCCTCCCACAGTTTTCTAACATAATAATGAGAGCGCTCCAGGCGACATGTCCCCATTATTGTGTTAGAAGATTCCGGGACTGGGAGCAGGCCTTCGGCCCATAGCTGGATATTTCGGTTGTATGGATTCCGCGAATAACTCTCACACGAATTCCTGGAAATCTATAAATAGCGAATTTGCGGTGTGTGGTTTTCTGGGAATCAGAAACTGAAAGTGAAACGACAGAATTTTGCAATGAATTTGACTATTTTCCTGATAGAAACATTAAAACTAGAATAGTTCGCTCCTTATTTCAACCGATGTCGACATTGTCGAACACTGATTCATTTTCCTCGAAGCTTCGTTTGACTAACGAATCGGCAAATTATTCGAGATCGATATACGAATACCAAAGCGATGTCGACATCGAATCGAATACTCGAAGCTTCGCAGGGCCCTATCCTGAAGTCGGACGAATAGTGCATAGATAGGCTGAGACAGCTGTCTTGTTTGGAATAGAGCTGTTAGAGGTAACAAGTACGTCTTTTCCTTGGCATCCAGACAATTAATGTCATTGTGCACGTCATAGTCGCCTTATGTACTGTTACAGTGGTCTTTTCTTGCGGCTAGTTTTGTAAGTCTCCATTTAGTGAGCTTTCTAGGCCGCAAGTGACACAGATATGTCTTCAGGTAGACAAAGACACATAACTGCATAGCTACCTTGAGATTACTGTCTTTTTGGGAATTACAGCTGTTAGAATAGCGGCTTGTCATTCTCTACCTTGCGCAACGATGGTTGTAAGTCTCCAATTAGTGATCTTTCAAGTCGTTAGCTACAACAAGATATCTGTCTTCACGGAGAGGAAGACTTCTAGCTACGTTAGCCAGGCTATGACTGCTGTCTTTTGGAATTAAAACCGATAAGGTACAGTGTTTTTCGGTTTGTTTCCATAGGTGTCATAGACTTGAGTCTTATTGTTTACACCATAGTAGCCTAGCTAGAATCATAAGTGAGGTTGTTTCAGTTATTATGCAGTGACATGACTGAATTTATTTTCTCCTGGGACTGCTGTCTCTTTGGGAATTTAGGGCTGTTAAATAGTGGCTCTTCATTCCCTACCTTGTGCGACAATAGTTGTAAGTCTCCGTTCAGTGAGGCTTCAAGGTCGCAACTTACACCGATATATCTGTCTTCACGGAGATGAAGACTTATAAGCTACGGCTAGCATTGTAAGTCTCCTTAGTGAGCTTCTAAGGCCGCAGTTATCAGCCTTTTATTGTTTTCACGCATAGGAAGACTTTTAGCTGCTTCAGCTAGGCTGAGTTCGTCCTATCGGGCATGACACCGTATTTTAGAGGAGGTTATTCGCTTCCTACAGGTATGGTTTGGTGTTAGTTTTATGAGGTGATAAGCCCTATTAATGACGCCATATTTACCTAGTGTGATTATGTCGATACGGTGTATTTGATCTTCACATCCCTCTCGATCCTTAGTGGCATTATGGAGTCGGTCAGATGTGAGGGAGCCCTTCTGTTCCTATTCCATTTCATGACTAACACAAGAACAATTCAAGTAATGAGGGTGAGGGGGGTTCGATATGAATTTTTTGTCGAACCGCAGGGCATAGTTTTCCTCCTGTAAGTCTCGTATGCATTTAGTATATGCATGCCTTTCATGGCTCCTCGATTGGCGGCTGGGCCGTGTTCTAACGGTGTCCTCATGGGCACATCCACTTTTTAGTTGGTTTGTTTCCTGTGGTTGTTCATTTATAAGTCATATACGAGCATATGATTCTTTATCAATAAAATTGCCAGCCTTCGTGTACCTGTACGGTTGACATGTCGGTTATCTGGGCGACATTCTCCAATGTGGCAATTAGTCCACTCTGAAAAGTTTCGCTCAGGGGCGGTCTGGCCTTTCTTACGAGGTATGAGTTTATTACTCAGTTAACTGCATATTAACGCTATATTATTCATTCAGTTTCCTGGTTACACTTGTATCACTCGGTCATACCATGGTTACAAGCTGTATTCAGATGAGTATATGCGGGTTTTCATTGCGCGTGTGCATAATATGTTTATTATTAGGTAGACGCATTGTTTACAGACTATATGAATTCTTGCTTTGCTTATAGAGCTTATGAGAATTTTGGGCCTATTTGGATCAGTTATGGAACTGCCAATAGGCCGTCTATGTATATGTTCTCATTTTTTGGGATCATTATTCGGAGTAATATATTCTTTTCCGAACACATTGTACGGACCTAGGAAACTATGAATTATTTCGGGGATGGTCAATGACGAGTCTGTTAATCATAGCTCGTTCCATGTTCTATATCCAGGTTTGTATGAAGATACAGTACACATTCTCGTATATTCGAATGGTTCATTGGAGTGTTATTATTGGAATCAATTGTACACATGAACGGGGCCACCTGCAGGTTGCATTAGAAGCGTGTTAATCCTTCAGATACTGTTTAGTAGGTATTAAATTGGACAAGTGTATGTTCGTACACTTTATATTACCAGTTCCATCCTATCTACGTATTCCGAATCCGGTATACGCGAGAAGCGTGCTCTCTTAATTACCAGAAAAGCCACAATATCCTTAGCTTCTGAAGTGGTGTTAAGCACCAATAATTAATAATAATTAATAACAGGTTGCTTATTGGGAGAATATATTTGGATTATTTAGTATCGCTTTGCACTGATTCCAGAGCTCTCCCCTCTTTGTTTTGAAGATTATTCCTTCCAAAAAAATATATATATTTTTCTTGTAAAATCTCCTACGGCTTGATAAGTGTTAGTCCAATAATATTAGCCTTCACCTGTGCTCCGAATTTATTATATTTTTATACTGTACCAATGACCCAGACTTGGCTGGTGCTAACTCTAACAAAACCAGGGCCAAACACAAATTTTGCCCCCCAATCCCTAAAATTTGCATCCAAAACAAAAAGAAATCATGTCCTAAAGGACCTCCATACTACGCCTCTACTGCGCATGCGCAGTGACGCAGACGTCCCGAAATTGGCGCCAATTATCATTCTCTGTTTGGCCCTTCATCAGTCAACATCTCACTGATCTTTGTGCTTGTAAATCTCAGTTTAAAGGATGCCAGACACGTAATTTTTTGAGAAAATGTGATTCTAAGGAGGATAGAAGGAGGAGAGGAAAAAGAAGTGACAAAAAATAATCAGGGCTGTACTTAAAATTTTTTGATAAAATTATGTTAAGTTGCCTATTTTCGAGGCATGGGCCTCTTGTTGTCATTCTTGCTAATTGTTGCACTGCTTATTCAGTGTTTCCTCTCCCCTAGCCTTCTAAAGTCCCCCCTTGCAATTCTCCCATGCTTTTGGCATATTTTTGAGAAATTTCATTTCTAAAATTTCCTGGGAGAGTTGCTTGGTTACAGAATGTTTTCTGTTATTTTCCCCATAGTTACGTTTTCACCCATGGGTGTATAACGTTTGTGTTCTGCATCTTCCATCTTATGTTCTACAGATTCTCCCCTGGGAGTCTCTGTTTTGCATCAGATAGAGTGTAATTGATGACTGATTCCGGGCCAGTTTTTTCAGTGCCTGGAGTCATGTTTTCTGGTGTTTTTACACTGTTTGTTTTCATTGGCAACAGCCTTATTTGAGGGGGGCTGTTTGCCTTTGCTGTAGTTTATCTCACTATAAGATACATTTATATTATCCATAAGTGTCTCATTAATTATTTTATATAAATTTAAAATTTTTGACCACACTTTGCCATCGGATCCATCGGGGCTCAACGTTACTTTTCAGCAACTTGGGCTTCGCTGAAAAAATATTTTTTCAAAATTATTGTTTTGCAATTGTTTTTTCATTTATTAATGGATCATGTTATTATGTATCTTTGTGTCAGGGGTTTTTGCGAGTAACTAGGACTTATTGTTGTTCTTTCACAATGAAGGGACGTTGTTCAAATTGTAATAGGAAGAAATCTTCCTCTGACTTTCATGATCATTGTATTAATTATAGTCAGTGTTCTCGCATTAATCCCTGTCCTATATGTGAACATTGGGATGAGAAACATTGGAAACGTGTGTCACGATATGTTGTTTCTGGAGAAAGAGCGATGCCGGCTCTTTCTCCGCAAGGTCACTCTACTCTCTCAGTTTCTATTTCAGAGGAACCAGAACAGGGTGATGTTTCCATGTTATCTTCAAGTGTGCGTCCGTCGTCACAAATGAATTCAGAGCTAGCGGCAAAAGTGCTCATGGAGATTAGACAAATGTCGTCCGCTAGCTCGCCCGGTGTAGCGTCCATTCACTGAATGGTTCGGCAGCCGGGTTCGTCCGATGCGGTCCAAGAGGAAATTTTGGGTGATGCGAGCACTATAAACATAATAGATGCACACCCAGTGACGGCGGATAGTAAGCGAGAACGGAGGAAGCCTTTGAGTCCGGTTCCTAGCTCGTCCAGGTCCAGCCGGGCCGCGAGCGAGAGAGGCCCCTCTCTCGTACAACAACATCTGGGACCAGATGTTGTGGTACAAAATGTGTCTTTAGCGGAGCATACGTCCGTCGCTCGGGACGCTCCGTTGTATAAGCAGTCCGCAGAGACTGTTAAGGCTTCCTCTTCTCGTCAGCGCACACGACCGCACCTTGGCTGCGTGACCGCCGATATATTACCAGCTTCGCCGATGAAGGATTCTTCGGCAACCAGGTCACACCATCCGGCAGCCAGGGATTCGAGACCGATGAACTCCGGACGTTCGCATAGGAAAAGTATGCGGGAGCCATCTGATGCGGAGCTGCCCTCGGCGAAGCAGCGAAAGACTGCGCCTCCGCAGGTCTCGATGCCGGACATTCTTGTGCAGATAGCACAGCTTATCGCAGCATCCCAGCAGCCGACAGAAACGGTGTCGGATCGAGAATTATCTGACGGCGCTGGGTCGGTACGCTCCGCCGAAGCATCGGGGGCGGACGACCGGGAACATCATGAGGTCCGACCGGATGGTGAAAGGGATACGGATGACTTGGAGCTATCCCTTTCGGAACAACATAAAGCTGCCGTGGACTTCATCCGGCACTTTCTCCCTCAAGTTGTTCCGTCAGGCCAGACTGCTGCGCTTCCGGACAAGAGAATTATAGCGTCATTGGACTCTGAATTTTTTGAGCGGTTCAGGGACATCGCTCCCGAGTTTCCGTCGCAGTCCAATAATGTTGCAAGAACATTTGAATTATTGAACGACGCTATATTTAAACTTGCTTCCAGGACGGGGAAAGCAGGTTTCTTGTCCGCTAATACTCTCAACCTGCCTTTCATTAATGCAAGGAATAAATTCGATACGGCAGGACAGGGTATACCGAGAGTAACTCTGCGTATGGACGACGAGGCGGAAGACTTAAAGCTATCATTACCGTCGTCAGCTTCTATTCCAACCGCGGTGTTGGAAACAGCTATTGCGTCTAACAGAGCCAATTTAGATGCCTTATCTTACGCAGATCACCTTACTAAGGCGTTATCACTGTGCCTTCAGGGGAAAGAGTTTCAGGATATACAATCCTCTTTAAGACTTCTTTCAAGGGCAGTAGCTTATTCCACGTGTAACTCCGCCCTTTCAGTGGCAAATCTGGAGTTGGTTAGACGTGACGCAGCCCTAGCTACATCCACACTAGTGGATTCTAAGGTGAAGAACTCTCTTAGAGTCGCTTCGGTCTCAGGAGAACTTCTCTTTGACGGCAAGCTTTCCGCTATTTATGATAAAATTACAAAGAAAGCTAAGGATTCTCTGTTGTTCAAATCTGCTCCTAAGAAGTCGGATACAGCAGACACGAATAAGACAGGCACTTCTGGGTCTAATGCGCCCAAGAGAGGTTCCTATAGAGGTTCCGGTGCGTCCTCTTGGTCTTATTCGAGAGACCGTCAGGATAGCGACTCTCGTTCGGGACGTCCTTCAGGCCGGGACAATCGGTCGGACGCCCCGAGGTCGACAGGGCGAGGTGCGGGTCGTGGAAGACGTGGTTTCTCCTACCGCAGGCCTCGCAGGTCCAGGAGGTGATGGCTTAAACCTCTATCGCGTTCCGGTTGGCGGAAGGTTGTCAAGCTTTTCACAAGAATGGGCGTCGATTACGGACGACCCTTGGGTGAGAGGAGTGACTTCGGAAGGTCTAAAGATATCCTTCAAACGAAAGCCTCCATTAAGTCGAAGTCCAAAGTGGACTCATCTTCCGTCAAATCCGCAGAAAAGAGACGCTCTGTTATCAGAGGTGCAGTCTCTTTTAATGAAGAACGCGGTAGAGGTCGTAGAAAACCAGGAATCTCCGGGATTCTACAGCCATCTGTTTCTGATCCGAAACCAGACGGCTCGTTCCGTCCAGTCATAGATTTGAGCTGGATAAACAAGCTGATCGTCGCTCCGAAGTTTTATATGGAGACGATTCGATCGGTCAGAGCGAGTATTCGGGTGAACGATTATGCAACGAGCATAGATCTCAAAGATGCGTACTTTCACGTCATGGTACATCCGACATTCCGAAAGTATCTACGCTTCGCAGTCCTAGGAGTGGTGTATCAATTCCGGGCGATGTGCTTCGGATTGAATCTAGCACCCTGGGCTTTCACTCGGGTAATGAACTCGGTAATGATCTACTTCCGAGCTCATTCGTCTGCGGTAACGTCGGCCTACCTGGACGACATTCTTCAGAGGTACGGCAACGAGTTAACGCTTCAGAACGATGTTCAGAATCTTCTTCTATTGCTCCGACGTCTCGGTTTTATAGTAAACGAGGAGAAGTCGGATCTGGTGCCGTCCAAGTCATTCACTCATCTGGGAATGAGCTTCGAGACGCACAACAATCTCGTTCGTCTGCCGTTAACCAGAGCGAAATTAGTCAGTTGTTACGCTCGCTATTGTCTGCACGCAGACAAAGTCACGGCGAGAGAATTTATGAGACTGATAGGTCTGTGCGGAGCCGCCGCGGATCTCATTCCGGTGGGGCGGTTACGCACACGTCCTCTTCAAATTTTCCTGACTCTGAATTGGAGTGTGAAAATTCATTCGCTCGATGTAGACGTTCTCTTGTCAGATCAAGTGAAACAAGAGATTCAGACTTGGGCAAACATTCAGTGGTTAACTCAAGGAGTTCCGCTGCAGTTGCCGGATCCGAGTTTTACCGTTATGACGGATGCCAGTCAAACAGGTTGGGGTGCATCATTAATCCCAACGGATTCGAGATGCCAAGGTCTTTGGGATCCGCAATTCCTGTGCAAGCACATAAACATCAAGGAAATGATGTCAATTTGGCTTGCGTTACGTCACTGGATGGACATTATTCACGATGCTCATGTCCAAATCCTATCCGACAATACGACAGTAGTGGCGTATATACAGAATCAGGGAGGCACTCATTCAGTTCCGTTGTTCAATCTAACGGAAAGAATCCTTCTGTTTGCGTTAGAACATCACGTTCTTCTTTCGGTCCGTCACATACCGGGTCGTCTGAATGTGCTAGCAGACTCCCTTTCACGAAAGGGTCGCTTGTTGCCGTCGGAGTGGACTCTCAACAAACAAGTATTCAATCAGATTTGCTACCAATGGGAACGGCCAATGATAGACTTATTTGCGACACATCTCAACAATCAGTTGCAGACGTATGTGTCTCCGTGTCCGGATCCAAGAGCATTTGCAGTAGACGCTCTGTCGATCCCTTGGGACGGAATGATAGGATATGCGTATCCTCCAGCGCCGTTAATTCAACAAGTATTGCTAAAGATAAAACAATCTCAATGCAAGATTCTGTTGGTAGCATCTCTGTCGCCACAGAGACCGTGGATAAATCTACTCAGGTGTCTGTTGTGGGACCTACCGCGGAAGCTTCCTCCACGGGAGGATCTTCTTTCGCAGGGGAAATCGCGCCAACTCCATCACAACCCGCAAGGTCTCAACCTTCACGTTTTTCCGTTGTGCGGTCCTTCTTGCATGGCAAGCACTTTACAGGACGAGCAGTGGACGCGATTTCTAACTGTAGGAGGACCTCCTCTTCGCTAAACTATGCGGCTAAGTGGAAGGTTTTTCGTCGTTGGTGTAGGGATCATTCTGTAGATATATTCGATCCCTCTATACCCGACATTGCAAACTTTCTAGTATACTTGTTTGACGAAATCAAACTGCAGCCTGTTACTATAAAGGGTTATAGATCTATGTTATCTGATACCTATGCACATCATGATAGTTTACAAATTGGATCTAATGTCTCTTTATCGAAGTTGGTTAGAAACTTTTCGATAAATAGACCCAGAACTCTTAGATTAATTCCTAAGTGGAATTTAGCTTGGGTTCTTCTTAAATTGAAGGAAAAGCCATTTGAACCTCTTGGGACAGTAGATTTCAAATTCTTATCTTATAAGACAGCTTTTCTCTTAGCTTTCTCTTCTGCTAGAAGAGTCAGTGAGCTTCATGCACTATCGGTGGATGATTCTCATTATCGTAGTGTTGGGAACACTATCACCTTCACTACTAATGTGGGTTTTTTAGCTAAGAATCAGGCTCCTAATAAATATCCGGAACCTATTGTTATTAAGGCTCTTCCGTCTTCAGACGGGCGTAGGCCTTTACTCTGTCCTGTTAGAGCATTACGTATCTATAAACAGAGATCTCAGTTTATCAGAAAGGGACGGAAACGTTTCTTTCTGTCTTTGATGCCTAATAGAAAGGATATTTCAGTCCATTCTATTGCTAGATGGATTCAATTAACTATCCGTACTGCTTATGAAGATTTATCTTCTTCTCAGCAGTCTGTGCTTAAGATTTCTGCTCATGAAGTAAGAGCACTTTCTACTTCCTGGGCTTATGCTAATAGTGTTGCTATTACAGATTTAATGAAGGCTGCTTATTGGTCTCAGCCATCCACATTTACGAATTTTTATCTCAGAAATATTGAGTCCATTTCTGGAGACCTGCATTGTTTAGGTCCGTTATCTGTTGCTCAGAATGTCGTCCACTAAACAGTTGCAACTATAGTTATGCAGGCTTTCTGTTCCGGCAGTGACTCCGTCCGGCTGCCCTCTTCACTCTGGGCTATTTGACCCAGGGCAAGGGGAAGGGGGGGGGGGCGGGTGTTCCCTTAGGTCACCTGCTTTATAGTGAAAAGCAAGGGAATGCCTCCTCCAAGTCAGTATTTCTGAGTCGCTTCCGGGATGGTTTTAAAGTGTAATATTAATGTTTAAATTCATTCATGTCTTATTTTTAAAGTGTAGCTCGGTGTGAAGCATTTGTATATGTCAAGTGTCAAACGGGCTTTAATATACAATACTCGGACACTTTTAAATGACTATAAAGAGTCTCAATTCTCTGGACTACTTTATTTATTGGCTTGCTTTAAAAATTAGTATAAGGGTTATACTGGATGTTAATAGAGAACATGAATGTTATTGTGCTCAATTATTAAGGGTAGTGTATCTTTCTAATTTAATATTAAATAAGAAAGATACATGTAAAGCCTAATACTCCTTTTCTCCTTAAGGGGTTACCTCTTTACTATATAGTTGAGCTTATTGGATTTTCCTCTATGTCCTAGGCCCTCCAGCCTGTTTACTATTCAGCCAAGTCTGGGTCATTGGTACAGTATAAAAATGTTAAAAAATTTATAGTAATTTATATATTTTTTATACTTACCAATGACCCAGACGGGGATGGCCCTCCCTGGAGTTGGGAACTCTTGCCTCCCCGCTGAGTACATAGCGCTGACCAGGCACTGCCAGTAAGAATGATAATTGGCGCCAATTTCGGGACGTCTGCGTCACTGCGCATGCGCAGTAGAGGCGTAGTATGGAGGTCCTTTAGGACATGATTTCTTTTTGTTTTGGATGCAAATTTTGGGGATTGGGGGGCAAAATTTGTGTTTGGCCCTGATTTTGTTAGAGTTAGCACCAGCCAAGTCTGGGTCATTGGTAAGTATAAAAAATATATAAATTACTATAAATTTTTTAACTTTTTTATTTTTAATATGTCGCACCGTCGAAGTCTAATCTGATCTTTCGTTTTTCCAGCAGCAAAGTTCAGCGAGAGACTCTCGCTGAGAGACTCTCGCTGAACGGTTGGACCTCGATTAAAGATCAAATTTCCCCACCTGGTTCCTACTTCCGATTGACAGTTGTGTAAAACACATTTTTCTTCATTCTGGTGGTCATTTTCTTGCAAATAAATCGATATTTTGAATTATTTAGGCGTCATTTGCACTGCAATTTTTTCAACTCGAAACAAACTGTTGAACCGGAAGATGGGTTGATAGGAAAACGCGGAGTGAAAAATGGAATACCGATAATGTAGTGCACACCAAGTCAAACGACGTGGCAGTCGTTGCAATACATTTGATTTCTGTTCCCGGAAATGGGATACGATTTTTAACAATTTTCCAACCGCTGTAACATTACCGCTTGAAAAAAATGTTTTTATTTAATTATTGGTATTTAATATGTAATTCGACAGTAAGTATAGGAAATTTATACATCTAATATGAATGTGAAGGCATATTATTCTTGTCGAATGTGGGAACATGTATGGAGAATGACTATTCATCATATTAGTGTTATGTCGCCTAATTTCGTACTTTGCTGCTGGAAAAACAAAAAATCAGATTAGACTTTGACGGTGCGACATATTAAAAATCAAAAAATAATAAATTCGGAGCACAGGCGAAGGCTAATATTATTGGACTAGATAAGTGTGTAACTATGAGTGAAGCTGTTTTTGTCTGTAGATTATATCTGACCCTGGATACAGCTTGTTTATTATTTATATACGGCGTATGTTTGTGGGGGTTAGTCTCTCATCCTCAAATACGCCATCCTAATTTATGGGGCTTAATCCAGACTAGCCTTAAAATTGGGGGTTCATTACACCCATTTAGCATAATCATTCATGCTAAGAATATGGAATTACTTTGATCTGGCTCCTTATTTATGATATATCTTCTCTATTATTGTATAGAGACACATACATGTAAATCCTTTTAAATGTATTTTCCTTTCACCTTGGAATGCAGGCTCAGGAGCTATATTTGGTCTGCTAATTCTTAAGTCCAAGGCCCTCTGCCTTTTTACGATTCAGCTAGTCTGGGCCATTGGCTGTCGTATAAAAATATGATAAATTTTAATTAATTTGTATATTTTTATGTGTACCCATACTATGTATGGTACACATAATGCCGGCATCCGGGGTGACCATCCGTCGTTCGTCCATCCTTTGTCCGTTTGTCTGTCCATCCGTCCGTCCATCTGTCCGTCCATCCATCTGTCCGTCCGGCGTCCGTATCCATTTCTTTGGCATTCGATAACTTGAAAAATATTGCTTGGATTGTCAAGTTACTTTATATTTGTGTTGAGGTTACTGATGTGCCGAGCTGTATAGTTTTTGGTGTAAATCTGATGATTTGATCCTGAGATATTAACCCTTTATCCTTCAAATTGAAAATTCCTCCAATCCCTTTGGCATTCCATAACTTGAAAAATATTACTTGGATTGTCAAGTTACTTTATATTTGTGTTCAGGTTACTGATGTGCCGAGCTGTATAGTTTTTGGTGTAAATCTGATAATTTAATCCTGAGATATTAACCCTTTATCCTTCAAATTGAAAATTCCTCTAATCCCTTTGGCATTCGATAACTTGAAAAATATTGCTTGGATTGTTAAGTTACTTTATAATTGTGTTCAGGTTACTGATGTGCTGAGCTGTATAGTTTTTGGTGTTAATCTGATAATTTGATCCAGAGATATTAACCCTTTATCCTTCAAATTGAAAATTCCTCCAATCCCTTTGGCATGAGATAACTCCAAAATGATCAATCCGATTGTCATGTTTCTTTATATATTTATTCAGGTTACTGATGTGCTGTGCTGTATAGTTTTTTGTGTAAATCTGGTAATTTGATCCAGAGATATTAACCCTTTATCCATCAAATTAGACACTCCTCCAATCCATTTCTATGTGTACCCATACCTTGTATGGTGTACATAATGTCAGCATCTGTGGTGGCCCTCCGTCATACAGCTTTCTACTAGTTGCGCATATGGGTACACATCTGACGATTTCATCGGCCTATTTTTTATACTTACCAGTGGCCCAGATGGGTATGGCCCTCCCATGAGTGGGCACTCATACCTCCTCACTGAGTTATTATTAGTACGCTCATCTACAATTCCGGTCTCATCCTGACTACTGCGCATGCACAGAGAGTAAAAGTATGGAGGGCCAGATAGGACTTTTAATTTTCGGTTTTGTATGCACATTTTAGGGTTTGGGGAGGTTCAAAATTTGTCTTTGGCCCTTGATAATTTTGAGTTTGCACCAGCTATCATTTTTTACACATAATAGACAAAGGAGTTAAATATCTAATTTCAACTACTTTTTGGGATTGTTTGGTGTAGTGACAAGAAAAAGAAAGTCTCCCTCCCAAGGGCACCTCCAAATTGAGAATAAGCCTGAGAAACAAGAACTTTTTAGCTCGCCTGATTGAAAGCCAGGATGAACTATAGTGATCACTCACCGTCTGTCGTCCATGAACTTGGTGTTTGCACCTGCCCCTCCTGAACCACTGAACTAATGTTAGTTATATTTGACGTGATTGCTTGTTCAGGCATCGCATTTTGTCTTTTTTTTCAAATCAACTTGCCCAGCGTCTTAGGGAGGGGGTGTGGGAAAATCCACCAAAAATCTTCTCATGAACCAGTGGGTACAATGAATTAATATTTGGTATGGAGCTTCCTTTTGAGGTGTAGAATCCAAGTTGTTCAAACGAAGTTCGTGGATCAGTATTTGCCTTTGTAATGGGAGGGGCAAGATTTTTGGCCCCGCCCAAAATGTCTATTTTCTGAACTGATTTGATGTATGGTATTATTGAGTCATAAGTACTTGATTCCTGCAAAAAAAAATCCCATGTCCCCGTGGGAACCCCAGGAGCTAAAAATGGGAACCCCAGGAGCTATAAATTGAAATATTTTCAAATGCCCAGATTTTACAAACCACACGGAACAGAGAATTGTTCTTTGGTATGAAGCATCCTTAGGACCAGTAGAGTTGAATGGTAAAAAAAATATTGCATCAGTTTTGTCAGGATTTTCTGTTGGTGGGGGTGGAGGGGTTGGGGATAGGGCCGGCATCATAAAAATGCTGAGTCAGCATATTTGCAAAAATTAATAAAAAATCTCCCCAATCTCTGATAAAAATCTTTTGATATTTGGGGTACAGCATCCATAGGGGGGCAGATACAAGTGTATTAAAATGAAGCCCCTTGGTCCATATTTTTATTTTTAATTTAGGGCAATATGGGGAATGATCTTTAAAAATCTTCTTCAGATCCACCAGTCAGAATGCTTTGATATTTGGTATGCAACATCTTTAGGGGGGTCAGATTCAAGTTTGTTCAGATCGAGTGTCTGGGTTAATATTTTGGCTCCTCATGGTTAGACCAAATTTTAACTTAGTGCAATATGAGGAAATTTCTTTTAAAATCTTCTTCAGATCCACCAGTCAGAATGCTTTCATATTTGGTATACAACATCTCTAGGGGGATCAGATTCCAATTCTTTCAAATCGAGTACCTGGGTTAATATTTGGGCTCCCTATGGTATCCCTAATTTTAACAGTGCAATATGAGGAATTTCTTTAAAAATCGTCTTCTTCAGATCCACCAGTCAGAATGCTTTCATATATGGTATACAACATCTCTAGAGGGTGAGATTCAAGTTTGTTCAAATTGGGTCCCTGGGTTAATATTTGGGCTCCCTATGGTAGCCCAAATTTTAACTTGGTGCAGTATGAGGAAATTTTATTAAAAATCTTCTTCAGATCCACCACTCAGATTGCTTTCATATTTAGTATACAACATACATCTCTAGGGGGTCATATTCTAATTTGTTAAAATCGAGTCCCTGGGTTAATATTTGGGCTCCCTATGGGATTATGAGGGAATTTCATTAAAATGGGCTTTTTGCGGGAGCCTGAATTTTAACTTAGTGCAATATGAGGGAATTTCTTTAAAAATCATTTTCTCCAGATCTACCAGTCAGAATGCTTTTGTATTTGGTATACAATATCTCTAGGGGGTGAGATTCAAGTGTGTTCATATCGGATCCCTGGGTTAATGTTTGTCCCTCCTATGGTAGCCCGAATTTCAACTTAGTAAAATATGAGGAAATTTCTTTAAAAATCTTCTTCAGATCCCCCAGTGAGACTGCTTTTACATTTGGTACACAGCATCCTGGTGGTGGAAGGGAAGGGCTCAGACTCAGGTTTGTTCAAGTTAAGTTCCTAGGTTGATATTTGGACTCCCAAGTTTTGCATTACTGGAAATCGGGGTATTATTTCTGTTGTAACATCTCAGTACCAGAAAAAATCATCTGGCATGGACAACAAAGTTATAAATAATGAAATAACTTCATTCCTCTGTAGTGTTAAGCAGCTATAGATGCTAATTAAATCCTTCTTTAAATAATTATTGTCAGGTGAGTGCCTCAGGCCCCATGTGGTCTCTTGTTTTTATCAGCCCTAGCATTTATTACCTCACCTGAGCGAAGCTCAAGGGGAGATTCAGTGTTCACTTTCTGTCCAGTCTGTCTATCCGTCATCCAGCGTGTACTTTACTTTATCGACTTCTCATAAACTACTGGACTGAATTGAACCACATATGATATACACATTTCTTATATGTCAATTCAAGTTTGTTCAAATATCATTGCCACGCCCAATTCTTTACAAATCTCTTCACATTCACCAGTCAAAATCCTTTGATGATTGGTATACAACATCCTTAGAGGGTCAGATTCAAGTTTTTTTTCCAATCAAGTCCCTGGTGCCATATATTGGCTCCCTATGAAAGCTTGAATTTTTTTACTTAGTGCAACCAATCTAACCCTGACTGTGCCACGGTGCAGAGTTCAGAGTTACGATGTTGGAGAGCTGACAGCTGCTCGTCGTTGCTCGGTGGTTCTCTCCGGGTACTCCGGCTTCCTCCACCCGTAAAACTGTCACCGACATGATATGACCCTGGCTGTTTTATTCTTTAAAAATCTTCTTCAGGTCTACCAGGTAGAATCTTTTGATATTTGATATACAGCATCCTTGGAAGGTTCAAATTGAAGTTTTTTCAAATCAAGTCCTTGGGTTCATATTTTGGCTCCCTGTGGGAACCCAAGTTTTAACTTAGTGCAATATGAGGAATATTATTCTTTGTGCTATATGAGGAATACTTTTGATATTTGGTTTTTGGTTCGCAGCATCCTTAGTGGGGTCAGATTCAAGTTTGTTAAATCAAGTTGCAGGTTCATATTTGTCTCCCCCACCCCTGTATTCACCTGAATTTAAATTGTGCAATATGAGGAAAATTCTTTTGATATCTTCTTCAGATCCTCATCTTAGAATCTTTTGATATGTATCATCAATGGGTGGTTCAGATTTAAGTTTATTCAAATCATATCCCTTGGGTAATATTTGGGCTCCCTCTCCCGAATTTTAACTTTGTGTAATATGAGGACTAGTCTTTAAAAATCTCCTTCAACTCGCCAATCAGAACCTTTTGATATTTAGTACACAGCAACCTTAGTAGTTTCAAGTTGTTCAGATCAGGTATCTGGGTTTGAAGTTTGTCTCCCTGTAGGAGCCCAAATTTTAACATATTGGAAAATGAGAAAAAATCTTTAAAAATCTTCATATATCCACCTGTCAGAATCTTTTGCTATTTGGTAATCGGCATCCTTAGTGGAATGAGATTCAAGTTTATTCTAATAAGTCCATGGGTTCATATTTGGGCTCCCTCGTAATTTTAACTTGGTGCCGTATGAGGAATATTCTTCAGATACACCAGGCACATTAATCTTTTGATATTTTGTATATAGCATTACTATAAATCCTATATTAAAGTTTCTTCAAAGTCTTTTATGCTTGACTGATGTTTGGTGGGTACCAGAGGGGTTTGAAATTTAACACGGAACACAATGAGGGATTTACTATTTGTTTAACTGGTAGATTGCTGGAAGCCCATATTTGAGCTTTATTCTGAAGTGTCGGTACCACAACTTAAAGGCTTCATATTCTGTGGAGGTATCACCTTAAAGTGAAATTATTTAGACTATTAGGATTTGCATTGTTACAATTTATGGGAGAGTGCCTATTTGCACTCTCCCATAAATTGTAACAAAGCAAATATATGTGAACACATTTTGATGACCAAAAATAATTCAGCACTCTACTGGTTAACTGAAATCTGCCCATGTGTGACATAGCCAATTGTGTCACCTTTTGTTAGATGTAAATGTGGGTGGATAAGATTAACATTTGTTAAAATGGGGCAGAAGGGGGAGGGGGATTCATTATCGGGCAATGTATTTGCTTTGCAGTAAAACGAGTTTTGGAATATTTTAAGTGATTTTATGGGGAAAAAAATTCACTTAGTCTCATGGAAGGAGTGAGTAGGAGTCCATTAGGTGACGATTTTTTTTTTCTTCTTTGCTTTAAAATGAGTTATAAAGTATTTTGAGCAATTTTATGCAAAAAAATACAGTTCACCTCAACAGAGCCCTCCCCCACCCTCACTCACGTAGCTTAATTAGATTATTAGATTGACATGTAGATGCTGAATGTGACCATAAATCCTTCTTTAACAACTTTCTCAGGTGAGAGGTTAGGGCCCCTTGGAGCCTCTTGTCGTATTTAGTGGATCATATTAACTGAATATCTGTTGTATCTGTCCACAAGATTTTAAGTAGAGATCTGTCCTGTAGTATCCGAAATCATCTTCTCATTGACCGCTGCTCAAGCTCAAGTTGACCACTCTGAAAATTTGGTGACATTAAAAGGTGGCCGATCTTACTAAATATGAATGTCTCCATCCACAGATTTTAAATAGCGATCTACTAGGTACCATCTCAGAACTTCATTTTGACCACTGCCCCAGACTAGATGACCACTTTGAAACATGACTGACATATGTATTTCCACCGGAGAGTTTCAAAACTCACACAAAAAAGAAAGTCCTAAATTTTAGGTACATTTTTAGCTCAACTTTGGCGAAGCCAAATTTGAGCTTTTGTCATGGCCCGTCGTCCGTCTGGTCGTCTGGCCGGGCCAACATTGGGGATTTAGGGAATATTATTATTAGGGGCTACCTCCAAATTAAGGTAGTGTTAGGGTTAGGAGTGGGGTTAGGGTTAGGGGTAGCCCCAGAGTAGGGTTTAAGGTTGGGGAGGGTTAGGTCCCGGGGCGGGGGGTTGGGGATAGGGTAGGAGGGTCAGGGGGGGGGGGGTAGTTTTAGTAGCCCCTAAACTGAAAAATAGCTCCTAATCCTATTGGTTTGGCTAGGGTGGGGTTGGGTCAGGGGTGGGGTAGGGGTAGCCCCAGAGTAGGGCTTAAGGTTGGGGGGGGTTAGGTCCTGGGGGTGGGTGGGGGTTAGGGTCAGGGGTGGGCTTTTAGGGTTTAGGGTCAGGGTGGGGTAGGGTTAGGGTGTGGTTTTTGGGTGGAGGGGTGGGGTTAGGGTTAAATATAAGTTCTCGGGTGGAGGGGGTGAGGTTCTGGTAAAATAAGGTTTTGGACTTACAAAATGTTTTTTTGGTAGCCCATAAACCCAAAATGTTGGAGCGTCCGCCTGTCCGTCTGGCCATCTGTCCGTACGTCAACAATTGGATATGGCTCAGGCTAGAGCCCGTATTTATGAACCGATTTTTACGAAACTTCTTGGGTACTTTGTTATGACTGTGGGACGGGAACGAGTGTTTTTGGGTGCGGTCTGAAATTCAAGATGGCTGCCAGCCACCATTTTGTACCGATGATGCAGAAATCTGTTTTTTGTACAGAACTTCCATATGAAAGCTCTGATTTGAATAATTTTTTGTGCGAATGTTTAGTACCAGGGATACATCACATATAATACAGGTTTTTTTCTCGTGAGTAAATTGTGCAAATTAGACTAATTTTGATGTTTTTTGGTGTTACTTTCAGCACTGTAAGTGCAAATGCCAATACGGCTCGGGCTAGAGGCCGTATTTATGAACCGATCTTTACGAAACTTCTTGGGTACCTTTGGTATCACCGTGGGACGAGAATGAGGGTTTTTGGGTCCGATCCGAAATTCAAGATGGCCGATGGCAGCCATTTTGTACAAAATAAGGTGCAATCAGATTTTTGCACAGAACTTCCATATGAAAGCGCTGATTTGAATAATTTTTTGTGTGAATGTTTAGTACCATGGGATACATCACATATAATACGTTTTTTTTCCTCGTACAGAAATTATGCAAATTAGATGAACTTTGATTTTTTCAGTGCGACTTACACACAGTAAGTACACATGTCAATACGGCTCGGGCTAGAGTCTGTATTTATGAACTGATCTTCACAAAATGTCTTGGGTACCTTTGTTATCACCTTGGGACGAGAACGAGTGTTTCTGGGTGCGGTTTAAAATTCAAGATGGCTACCAGTGGCCATTTTGTACCGAAATTAGGTCTGATCAGTTTTTTGTACACAACTTCTATACGGCTCAGACTAGAGGCCATATTTATGAACCAATCTTTACGAAACTTCTTGGGTACCTTTGTTATCACCGTGGGATGGGAGCGAGTGTTTTGGGGTGTGGTCCAAAATTCAAGATGGCCACCAGCAGCCATTTTGTACCAAAATTAGTGCAATCAGTCTTTTATACAGAACTTCTGTATGAAAGTTCTAATTTGAATAAATTTTTGTATGGATGTTTAGTAACATGGAATGCATCACATATTGTAAGGGGGGTTTTTTCGTGCAGAAATTATGCAAATTAGATGAACTTTGATTTATTCAGTGTTACTTACACAATGTAAGCACACATTTCAATACGGCTCAGGGTAAAGGCTGTATTTATGAACCGATCTTCACAAAACTTCTTGGGTACCTTTGTTATCACCTTGGGACGAGAATGAGTGTTTCTGGGTGCGGTCCAAAATTCAAGACGGTTGCCAGTTGCCATTTTTACCGAAATTAGGTCCTATCAGTTTTTTGTCACAACTTCTATACAGCTCGTATTTTTGAACTGATCTTCACAAAACTTCTTGGGTACCTTTGTTTTCACCTTGGGACAGGAACGAGTGTGTTTTTGGGTGCCTTTGTTATCACTGTGCTATGAGAGCAAATATTTTGGGGTTCCGTCATACCCACTCTGGGTCTCAAAGATTTCTAATTAGCTCCGCTGACAAAGTCAGCAGAGCTTTTCTTATACTGATTTGTCCGTCGTCCGTTGTCTGTCGTCCGTCTGTCCGTCCGTCCATCCGTCGTCAACATTTTATTTGTCCGAGCCATAATTTCTAAACCGCTGAATATTTTTCCACCAAACTTCATAACAATATGTATTATCAATAGACAGTGTGTCATCAATTAGTCTGCGGTCTGTAAATCCACAGGGTCAAGGTCACAGGATCAAGAAAATCTTAAGATATTTTTGATATTTGTTTGTCCAAGCCATAATTTCTGAACCGCTGAATATTTTTCAGCTAAAGTTTGTAACAATATTAGTATTAGAAAACATGCCCATGCGATCAGTGGCCCTCAGCAGAGCTCTCTAGGCGTGACAGGCCTCTTGTCTTGTTTAGCATCTGACTGTCACCCACCTTTACAATACTTTACCTATACATTTGTTACAGGCAACGGTCAGTATTTATATACAGACCGTTACAATACTTTATATGTACCTTTGTTATCAGGTCATTACCTAGATGTTTGTCATTGCTGTGTCACATACTATACATGTACATGTCTTTGTCTTGACAAGTTGAGCTACAGTGTCATTGACACTTTCATTTGAACATTTGAAATCAAAAAACAATTTGAACATTTTGAGCTGTTGAAAAGGTTCTAAAAAGCTATAAATTCTGGGAGGAGAAAATTGTATCATGAAGCATGCTCCCAATTTTCAAGTTTTGCCGACTGGGTGCATGACCTTCATCCAAGCATCAAATCTTGTCAGGTAAGAAAGTACATGATTACAATACA
Source organism: Pictodentalium vernedei (assembly GCA_031216915.1). NCBI lineage: Eukaryota > Metazoa > Mollusca > Scaphopoda > Dentaliida > Dentaliidae > Pictodentalium > Pictodentalium vernedei. The sequence continues at coordinate 255,104,855 of CM062294.1, forward strand.
AGCAAGAGTGAATTTATATCTAAGACTCCAATTCAGATGAAAATGTTCCGACTGGAAAATGTTTGGGGTGGTGTTACACCCCACCCCGACTCCCCACCCAATCTTTAGCAGCATCTGGATGAGATGTGTTGTATATGTTGTTATTATTTTTTGTAGGAGCATTTGGTCCATGTCCAGCATTATATGATAGCATGGAAATCAAGCATATTATGAATGATACATTAGGGTAAGTTGTTCTCTATAGATCAAAGCCCCCTCCACCACCCCATTGCAACCCCAAGAAGTTGAGCAGTATTCTTCTTTACTGGTAAAATAGGACCTGATAACCAACACCTTGGTTGGAAGTCCTCCAAAAGTGGACACCACAACTATAAACAATTGTCTGCACTTGACTTCATACTTATGTTGTGGTCATGAGATAGCAATAGATGCTGAAAGTGACCTTAAGCACGAAAACACGTTTAGCTTTAAGCAGCTGTTTTTTCTGTGTTTAATGGTTTTGGCATTGAAACTCAGCTTGCCTATAAAATTTTATTTTAGTTTCTTGGTCAATCCTACAATAAGGAGGTAGTATGTGGTGGAAATTATGATGTCATATTATTTAGTCTTTTTTAATATTCATGCAGATTGCAAGAACTTGAATAATAGGTATTGATTTCAATCAATTTTGTGTGCTAAAATTAAGAGTTATTATTACTCTTGTATACTGTATTTCACTTGAACTTGGTTGAATGATATCAGATTAAACACATTGGTACTCTTGACTCATGTGCATAGAGTCAACATTGGTACTCTTGACTCATGCGCATAGAGTCAAGGTCATCAGGACTAGGAACTGTATCCCTAGCTTGGTGCATTGCTAGGTGCAAACTTATGGGTTTATTTTTGCATTTTTTAAATTTAAATATTTAAAATTTTCTTCAGGGAAACCTCCTTAGTGTTTGGAGTGTGGAATTATACAGAATGTTACAAACCTGTTATAAATGATTTATGGTATGCGTAAAAGGAATAAAATTTATTATATTGCAAAACTCATTTCATCAGATTTTGATAAATTTTACCTCATCTTACCAATGTCTCTAACATGCAGGGAACATATATTTTATACAGATCCACTCATTTGTCAGGGATGGGATTGTCCACAAATTTCCAGAAATCCTCAAATTTTGTGTCAAGAATCCAGTCCTAAGATATTTGCAGAACCATTGGGTATTTTGCGTCAATAGATGTCTTGGCTGATGATTCAATTCCAGGAGATAATTTTAGCAGAAATTTGCTAATGTGACTTCTACAGGGGAGAGACTTGTACATGTTGAAATGAACATGAAGTTGGGAAATATACAAAGCTGTTCCCAGTATAAGGCTAGAATCACTCTCACTCAAAGTATATTTAGGACCTTAGCCCAATTAGTTGCGTTTGTTGCACTGCGCTCAGCTCCATAAAATTTCAGTTAACTTGTAACTTTTTTGACTTCGAAAATAAATTTGTTTTGGTTTCCTGATGATAACTTCAGTTATAGTTGGCCAAATAAAATGAAATATGGTGTGTAGATGTATCTATATAAAATACAGGTCAAGTTCGAATTGAGGTGCGGTCCGACAATTCAGAGTTATGCCCCTTTTCCACTTCGAAAATTCTTCTTTTTTTTTTTGTTTCCCGATGATATCTTTAGTTGTTGTTGACCGAATCAAATAAAATTTGGTATGTAGGTGTATTAACATAAAACACAGGTCAAGTTCAAATAGGTGTTTGGTTCGACATTTTTTGCCAGAGCTATGTCCCTATTTTGACTTCAGAAAATTCTATTTTTTTCCAAGTACCTCAAATTACACACTTTTTTCGGGGTACGTGTGGCTGTGCAGCCTTTTTTTTAATGCTGTGAACTCCTTACACAAAAGATGCAGGATGCTACTATCTTAATAGAAAGCACATTATGAGTACTCTCGGTGAGATGAGAAAACCATTGACGAAATAATAGAAGACTTCACAGATGTTGCTGACATGGCAAGCAAAAAGGAAGGCACTGCCAACACTGCAAGAACAAGACCATGCAAACCACTTAGCACACCCAGAAAATCATCCAAGTGTTAAAAGAGATGCAAATCTGCAAAGACATGCTAAGAAAAATGTTCACTGTACCTATCCCTTCTTTACCTTGATGAGACACTCAAAAGTACAGTCATGAAGGTGGAAAGGGGCTAATCTGCCCCATTGCATTCCCGGCATGCTGAAACCATTCTTTATGATTTTCTGTTTGAGAGTTATTTAGAATTAACAGGGTTATTCCATAGAGCAAAATCTAATTAAGTGTGCTCCTCTGTAGCATGTTTTGTGTACCAGGGTTTCCGCTAGGGTAAAAATGTTTGGGCTGGTAACTAGGGGAAAATGGGACAACCAAGAGTTGTTGCTACGAAAGGCCCGACCATGGTTCGGCCTGTGGTTGGAAAATTTTTAATTCCGGCGTACCCAAACCCCCACTTCATTTCATCTGAGGGATATCTTGAGGTTTTTCATGGCGATATTTATGTAGGTTTTCACATTCCGAGAGCCGGTAATTGTGGAAGAATAAGGACCAATGAGGATAAATTCAGGAGAAAAAGTTAAAAAATTTATAGTAATTTATATATTTTTTATACTTACCAATGACCCAGACATAGCTGGTGCTAACTCTTAAAAATTCTAGGGACAAACACAAATTTTGCCACCCCAATCCCCAAAATTTGCATCTAAAACCAAAGAAAACATGTCCTGAAAGGCCCTCCACACTTCGCCCCCACTGCGCATGCGCAGTGTCAAGGACGTTCCGAAATTGGCGCCATTAATCATTCTAATAACCAGTGCCTGGTAAGCGCTATGTACTCAGCGGGGAGGCAAGAGTTCCCAACTCCTGGGAGGGCCATCCCCGTCTGGGTCATTGGTAAGTATAAAAAATATATAAATTGCTATAAATTTTTTAACATTTTTATACTGTACCAATGACCCAGACATAGATGAATAGTAAAAAGGCTGGAGGGCCAAGGACATAGAGCAAAATGGAATACGCTCAATAAAATAAAATAGAGTCATCCCCTGTAGGGAAAAAGAAGTAATAGGCCTTACATGTATCTTTCTTATTTATGATAAATTAGAAAGATACAACACCTTCCAAAATTGAGCTTCATACATCCATGTACTCTATTAATATCCAATATAATCCTTATACTAATAATTTTTAAAGTAAGCCAATAAATAAAGTAAGTCTAGAGAATAGAGACTCTTATACTCCTAAAAGTGTCTGAGGATTGCATAATCATGTCCGTTGACATATGCAATATTCAAAAGCTATACTTTAAAAACTAAGACTTGAATGAATTTTTAAAACCTAAACTTCTCACTAAACAACCATCCCAATAACAGCTCAGAATTACTAACTCCGGAGGAGGTATCCCCTTGTTTTCATAGTAAAACAGGTGACCCAAGGGAACACCCTCCCCCCCCCCCCCCTTTTTCTTGCCCTGGGTCAAATAGCCCAGAGCGAAGAGGGCAGCAGAACGGAGACACTGCCGAAACAGACAGCCTACCTAGCTATAGTAGCAACTGTTAAGTGAATGACATTCTGAGCAGTAGATAATAGACCTAACAATAGAGGCCTCCAGAAATGGACTCGATATTTCTGAGATAAAATTCATGAATGTGGATGGCTGAGCGCAATGAGCGGCCTTCAAAAATCTATAATAGCGACACTATTAATGTAAGCCCAAGAAGTAGAAGAACTCTTACTTCATGAGCCGAAATCTTAAGCACAACTGCTAAGTCAATGATATACCATAAGCAGTACCGATAGTTAATAGAATCCATTAACAATAAAATGGAGCGTAACGTCCTTCTACTAGGCATCAAAGACAGAAGAAGCTTACGCCCATAGTAATAAACAGATATCTGTTTATAAATACATAAACTGTACCCGGAAAGAGTAAAGGCCTAAGCCCATACGAAGACGGAAGGACCTTAAAATAATAGGTTCCGGATAATAGGAGCCTAACTCTTATGCAAAAATCCAACCTAAATAGTAACGGAAGTAGTGATTCCGAAACTACGAAAGTGAAAATCATCCATCGATAGTACATGAAACTCACTGACTCTACAGTAAAAGAGAAACCAACAGAATTACTGTCTAAAAGGTCAGAATTTGAAAACTACTGTTTCCAGAGGCTCAAATGATTACTTAGCTAAATAAGAACCGAAGTTAAAATCCATATAGGAATTTAATCTAAAGATTCTAAGTCTATTTATCAAAAAGTTACTAACTGACTTAGATAAAGAGACAAAAGACTCAATTGTAAACTATCGTAGAGTGCATAGGTATGAGGTAACATAAACCTATAACCTAAATAATAACAGGCTGCAGTAGATCTTGTGAAACAAGTATACTAAAAAATTGCAATGAGTAGTATGGAGGGATCAACAATATGAACATAATGATCCCTACACCACGACGGAAGAGCCTCCACTTTAGCCGCATAGAATAGCGAAGAAGAGGATCTCCTATAGTAAGAAATCGCGTCCAAAGCTCGTCCAGTACAGTGCTTACAATGCAATACGGACCACACAACGGAATACATGAAGGTTGCGACCTTGCGGGTTGTGATAAAGATGACACGATTTACCCAGTGAAAAAAGATCCTCACATAGAGGAAGATTTCACGTTAAGACCCACAGTAGACAAGAGAGTAAATTACCCATGATCTCAGTGAAGATAGAGATGCTATCAACAGAAATGTATTGTGGTTGTTTATCTTAGCAATACCTGCTGAAACAACAGCGCCGGAGGATACGCGTATCCTATCATTCCGTCCTATAGATCAATAGAGCGTTAACAACATCAGCTCAGAGATCTGGACAAGCCAACACATACGTCTGCAATAGATTAGCAAGCTGTGTCGTAAATAAATCATCATTGGGCGCTCCCATAGATAGCAAATCTGATTGAATACTTGTTTGTTGAGAGTCCATTCTGACAGCAACAAGCGACCCGTAAGAGAACGGGAGTCCGGTAAAACAATCAGACGACCCGGAATATGACGGACCAAAACAGAACTTGGTGTACTATAACCAACAGACGGATTCTTTCCATTAAATTGAATAACGGAAACGAAAGAGTGCCTCCCTGGTTCCGGAGATACGCCACTACTGTCGAATTAAAGGACAGGATTTGGGCATGCGTTTCTGAATAATGTTCATGCAATGACATAAAGCAAGCCTAAAAAACATTATTCCGCGGAAGAAAACTGATTGCTAAGAGACTGCGGAACCCAAAGACCCTGGCACTTCGAATCCGTAGGGATCAGTATTATATCCCAATCTGTTTGACTGGCAACCGTTATAACAGCCACACTCGGGTCCGGCAACTGCGGTGGCACTCTCTGAGTCAACCACCGAATGTTTGCCCCAGTCTGAATCTCTTGTAACACTAGATAGACAAGAGAACGTGTAAATCGAGCAATTCATGGATTGCCGAAAAGTTGCCGTCGAAGAGAAGCTCCTCCGAGAACGAAGCGACTCTGAGAGAGTTCTTAACCTTACTATCCACGCGTGTGGATGTAGCTAGGGCTGCGTCACGTCTAACCAACTCCAATCAGCCACTGAAGGGCGGAGTTATACGTGAACAAACTACTGCCCTCAAAAGAAATTACATTGAGAATAATATCCCGTAAATCTTTTCTTGAAGACGTAATGATAACGCCTCAGTAAGGCGGATTACGTATGATAAAGCATCTAAATTAAGTCTACTATACATCATGTCGTTTCCAGCATTGAAATTGGAAAAGACATAAACGGCGAAAAAGAATATATGCAGTCTTTAACCACACCGTCTAGACGCATATGAACTCTCGGTATGCCCTGCTCTGCCAAAATAAACTATTCGTATAAATGATAAAATGGCAGAAATGAGCAACGCGGACAAGAAACTAAACTATCATGCTTCAGTGACCGTTGGGAGCGGGAGAGCAGGAGAGTGGAAATTCACTCTCCACTTTTAGATTTTACGAGAGTGAAAAATTTTAGGAGAGTGATTTTTAAAATAAAAAATAATGCCTCGGGCCAATTCGCCCCCAGGTGGAATAACGAGGATTGGTGGTGATTGCTGTTGAGAAATCAGTAGGCCTAATAACGCGCGATTTCCAAAATAATTGGTTTTATGACGTTTCGGCCTTGAGACGTTTCGGCCCTAAGAGGCCAAAACGTCTTAGAAATTGGGCCGAAACGTCTTCACATTCGGTAATTCTTTTTTAGATGTGATTGTGTGGAGGGGTTTGTGGAGTTTTAAATTGGCAAGTCCCAAGGGTGGTCGCTCATGACAGGTTCTTCTGTACTTTGCACTTCTCCGACCAGGGGTCAGCCTGGCAGCTGATTTTAGGGAGAAGTGACTTCTCCCTTCAGAGACTTTAGGGAGAAGTCAGGACCCAGGAGGGAGAAGTCAGTGGACATGAAGGAGAAATCAGAAAAAAAACATAAAACGTATATGTCATCGTGACAAAATAAATGAACATAGAGGACACAATTGTGGAGAAAAAAATAAATAAAAGTTATCCAAACATACAAACACACACAAAACTAAGTCAGATGGTTACATAACAGAATGTAGGTTAGAATCCCCACCCCCACCCCACCCCACAAAAAACTGTGTCGTTCATGGTTTCTGAATACCCCCTAACTCTTTGCCGAACAGTGATGACTAAGGTTACCGTGCAGTTGATTTTGTATTTGCGTCAACGATGTGGATTTGAAATTTAGTATGACCCATGGTGAGAGTGTTCTTCTCTGTAACAGAAGGTATATTCTTTTTAAAAAAATATTTAAAGTGTTTAAAATAAATTTCAAGTTCATATAAGAAGCTGGGTCATTCATGGTTTCTGAATACCCTAACTGAGTTGAAAAGCGTAGTTAAAAAAGTTTTCGATATCCTTCGTAAATTAAGCGTTATTAACAATTTGAGTTAATTAATTTGTTTGGTAAATGACAAAACATTTCAGTTGTCTCCCTTCCCGGCTGCGCTGTGTAATAATACACTGTTCAGAAAACTGACAATTTCTGCCAACCATCTTTCACTGACACGTGCGATTGGTGCTTTGAAGGTCTGCCATTCTTATCCATCCAAATACCTGTGATTTCTATTGTAGCCTTATTACATTTAACCCCCTTCCAACAAACTTCACAAGTTTTCAAAGAAAAACATTCAATGTATTGCGGGGCGAATTTCAATGCAGCCAATTTTTCAGTGGTACAGAGCATAACCGCAAGCAATTTCGATATGGACGAACTGTCTCCAATACATTTTTTTTTTGTTTTGAAACGGTGGTTAACTTTAATAAATTCTAATTAACTCGATGCGTGTCTTGTGTGATTCGTTGTTTTGTCTGGTACTTTGTTTTTAAATAGCCATTTTGTGCTGGTTGCTATCAGTTGGGGCGAATTGTTCGAACGACTACGCCATTGCAATTCTTTTCAGAAATATAAAATTGGGCTAGTTTAGGCTATTTTCATAGCCGTGTGACGGACTTTAACAGCAACCGTGTTTACTGTTTTTTTGCGGAAGCGTGTGTTTTTAAAAAATAAAACATAAGAAAATACATTAAATTGCCATGTCTCCCAAGGAAGTTTGGGAGGGCGACTTGAATTTCGGTCGTGTTCAAAGCCTTCGTCGGAGACTCCGACGAAGGCTTTGAACACGACCGGAAGATAAACGTGCGCGACTAATTACTCGCGGTATACGAAAAAGCGGTGCGCGATGGTGCGCTGGCGCGATCGCTCGCCGTTCCCAACGGTCACTGTGCTTGGTAGCAGGCTTGTATATATATATATATATAGCGTCGAAAAATAAAACACATGTTGTAATGACAATATTGGACTGCGTCGGTAAGTCAGGGACAATGTCCCTGAACCGATCGAAAAATCCGAGTCCAATGACGCTATAAGTCTCTTATCCAAGATCGCAGCAATGAAGTCCGAAATAACAATCACTGGAAGATAATGCCAGAAGATATGAAAGGCAGCTTCCGATACTACTAAAGGGAAAACTCGAAATCTTTTGAATCCCTTTCGCCATCCTGTCGGACCCTATAAAGCATTCGGTCGTCCGTACCTGATGCAACCGCGGACCGCACCGACCCAGCGCCGTCGGATAATTCCTGATTCGACCGAGAAACTGTCAATTGCTGGGATGCTGCGAAACAACTGTGCTAACTCGGATAGCACGTCCGTCACTGAGGCCTGAGGAGAAGCGCTCTTACGATGCATTGCCGCTGGAAGCTCCGTGATCGTTACCCCGTGCATACTACCAATATGCGAGCGAACAGAGTGTATAGGCCTCGTGTCCCTTGGCTACCGGATGGCGCGACCTATTCGCCGTGGAATCACTGAATGACGAAACTGATCAGATACTCGAGGTCATGTAGCCAATGTGCGGTCAGGTGCCCTGCTGTGAGGATGAGGAAGCATTAAGGACAGTCTCTCGGACTGTCAATATAACGGAGCGTCCCGACCGACGGACATATGCTCCGAATGTAAAATATCTGAACCACAACATGCGGTCCCCTATGTTGTTGGATGAGAGAGGGACCTCTCTCGCTCACAGCCCGGACGGACCTGGACAAGCCAGGAACCGGACTAACAGGCTAACAGGTATTCAGATATCATGGCCTTTGTGCATGAATTAAGTCAAAGAAAAATGGGCAAAAACATCAAGTCATTGTGTTATACCCTCTAATTTGGGCACATTGCTGTAATTTGGGCACATTGCTGTAATTTGCGCACACCGTTTACCAGTGCGAATTTGACGAAATTTAAAGACCTGGGGGTTATAATTGCCTTCTGCAATAGCTCATGTTCTTTTAATCTGTTGATCATCTCAATTGAGTTTCACTTCATAATTTATGTACTGTTTGAATTTGATTTCTGATAAATCTTTGATATCAAAATGTATGGAAATAGGAATACTAACTCTTAAGGTGTGAAAAAGTCATTTGGTGTTTTTTTGTTTTTTTTTCATTTCTATTTTACTTATCAGCATAGATGTTACTCATTACATTTATAACCACTTCCACTGGCCAAGACAAGCTAGCTAGCTCAATTCAAAGAATCATACCATGAACTTCATTTTTAAACTCCCTCCAAATTAATCCAAATAACAAACAGACTTGAATCCTGTATGGTGTTCTGTAGATTGACTACTGTTCTCGTCAGATCACCAAAGTTAAGCATCGTCAAGCCCGGTTGATCCTCGGATGGGTGACCGTCTGAGCGATTGATTCGGATTCCCGCGTCGTGTCCTTGGGCAAGGCACTTAACCCAGATTGTCTGCATTGGAGCACAATGACGCCGTGTACTAAGGCGTACTGCACGTCGATGGTGTGCATGTATTCAACCAATCTAACCCTGCCTGTGCTGCAGTGCAGAGTTACGATGTTGGGTAGCTGGCAGCTGCTCGTCGTTGCTCAATGGTTCTCTCCGGGTACTCCGGCTTCCTCCACCCGTAAAACTCTCACGGTCATGATTAGCCATTGTGCATAAGTATGTGACCTTAAACACCAATAAATAAATAAATAATAAATAGATTGACTACTGAGCATACCATCCTATCCTGCCAGTAACCTTTTTTTAGCTCACCTGACTGAAAGTCAGTGTGAGCTTTTGCCATCACTTGGCGTCTGCCGTCCGTTAACTTTCGCAACTCGGTCTTCTCCTTCAAAACCACTAGCCCAAACCCAAACAAATTTGACATACAGTATATTGGAGGTATCCTCTTTCCAGTTTGTTAAAATGAACTCGGTTCCCCCACTGGGGTGGGAGTGATTCCCCAAAAGCATCAATTTCTCCTGAAATCTTCTTATGAACCACCAGTCAGAATGCTGTGATATTTGGTATGTAAGCTGCTTTGGTACTCAAGATTCACGTTTGTTCAAAGAAATTTTCTCGGTCAATATTTGGGCTCACTTCGGGAGGATCCCTATTTTGTGCCCCGCCCAAAATTTCTATATATTTTTATACTGTACCAATGACCCAGACTTAACTGGTGCTAACTCCAACAAAACCAGGGCCAAACACAAATTTTGCCCCCCAATCCCCAAAATTTGCATCCAAAACAAAAAGAAATCATGTCCTAAAGGACCTCCATACTGCGCCTCTACTGCGCATGCGCAGTGACGCAGTCGTCCCGAAATTGGCGCCAATTATCATTTCTCTGTTTGGCCCTTCATCAGTCAACATCTCACTGATCTTTGTGCTTGTAAATCTCAGTTTAAAGGATGCCAGACACGTAATTTTTGGAGAAAATGTGATTCTAAGGAGGATAGAAGGAGGAGAGGAAAAAGAAGTGGCAAAAAATAATCAGGGCTGTACTTAAAATTTTTTGATGAAATTATGTTAAGTTGCCTATTTTCGAGGCATGGGCCTCTTGTTGTCATTCTTGCTAATTGTTGCACTGCTTATTCAGTGTTTCCTCTCCCCTAGCCTTCTAAAGTCCCCCCTGGCAATTCTCCCATGCTTTTGGCATATTTTTGAGAAATTTCATTTCTAAAATTTCCTGGGAGAGTTGCTTGGTTACAGAATGTTTTCTGTTATTTTCCCCATAGTTACGTTTTCACCCATGGGTGTATAACGTTTGTGTTCTGCATCTTCCATCTGATGTTCTACAGATTCTCCCCTGAGAGTCTCTGTTTTGCATCAGATAGAGTGTAATTGATGACTGATTCCGGGCCAGTTTTTTCAGTGCCTGGAGTCATGTTTTCTAGTGTGTTTACACTGTTTGTTTTCATTGGCAACAGCCTTTTTTGAGGGGGGCTGTTTGCCTTTGTGGTAGTTTATCTCATTATAAGATACATTTATATTATCCGAAAGTGTCTCATTAATTATTTTATATAAATTTTTGACCACACTTTGCCATCGGATCCATCGGGGCTCAACGTTACTTTTCAGCAACTTGGGCTTCTCTGAAAAAATATTTTTTCAAAATTATTTTGTTTTGCAATTGTTTTTTCATTTATTAATGGATCATGTTATTATGTATCTTTGTGTCAGGGGTTTTTGCGAGTAACTAGGACTTATTGTTGTTCTTTCACAATGAAGGGACATTGTTCAAATTGTAATAGGAAGAAATCTTCCTCTGACTTTCATGATCATTGTATTAATTGTAGTCAGTGTTCTCGCATTAATCCCTGTCCTATATGTGAACATTGGGATGAGAAACATTGGAAACGTGTGTCACGATATGTTGTTTCTGGAGAAAGAGCGATGCCGGCTCTTTCTCCACAAGGTCACTCTACTCTCTCAGTTTCTATTTCAGAGGAACCAGAACAGGGTGATGTTTCCATGTTATCTTCTTCAAGTGTGCGTCCGTCGTCACAAATGAATTCAGAGCTAGCGGCAAAAGTGCTCATGGAGATTAGACAAATGTCGTCCGCTAGCTCGCCCGGTGTAGCGTCCATTCACCGAATGGTTCGGCAGCCGGGTTCGTCCGATGCGGTCCAAGAGGAAATTTTGGGTGATGCGAGCACTATAAACATAATAGATGCACACCCAGTGACGGCGGATAGTAAGCGAGAACGGAGGAAGCCTTTTAGTCCGGTTCCTAGCTCGTCCAGGTCCAGCCGGGCCGCGAGCGAGAGAGGTCCCTCTCTCGTACAACAACATCTGGGACCAGATGTTGTGGTACAAAATGTGTCTTTAGCGGAGCATACGTCCGTCACTCGGGACGCTCCGTTGTATAAGCAGTCCGCAGAGACTGTTAAGGCTTCCTCTTCTCGTCAGCGCACACGACCGCACCTTGGCTGCGTGACCGCCGATATTTTACCAGCTTCGCCGATGAAGGATTCTTCGGCGACCAGGTCACACCATCCGGCAGCCAGGGATTCGAGACCGATGGACTCCGGACGTTCGCATAGGAAAAGTATGCGGGAGCCATCTGATGCGGAGCTGCCCTCGGCGAAGCAGCAAAAGACTGCGCCTCCGCAGGTCTCGACGTCGGACATTCTTGTGCAGATAGCACAGCTTATCGCAGCAGCCGACAGAAACGGTGTCGGATCGAGAATTATCTGACGGCGCTGGGTCGGTACGCTCCGCCGAAGCATCGGGGGTGGACGACCGGGAACATCGGGAGGTCCGACCGGATGGTGAAAGGGATACGGATGACTTGGAGCTATCCCTTTCGGAACAACATAAAGCTGCCGTGGACTTCATCCGGCACTTTCTCCCTCAAGTTGTTCCGTCGGGCCAGACTGCTGCGCTTCCGGACAAGAGAATTATAGCGTCATTGGACTCTGAATTTTTTGAGCGGTTCAGGGACATCGCTCCCGAGTTTCCGTCGCAGTCCAATAATGTTGCAAGAACATTTGAATTATTGAACGACGCTATATTTAAACTTGCTTCCAGGACGGGGAAAGCAGGTTTCTTGTCCACTAATACTCTCAACCTGCCTTTCATTAATGCAAGGAATAAATTTGATACGGCAGGACAGGGTATACCGAGAGTTCCTCTGCGTATGGACGACGAGGCGGAAGACTTAGAGCTATCATTACCGTCGTCAGCTTCTATTCCAACCGCGGTGTTGGAAACAGCTATTGCGTCTAACAGAGCCAATTTAGATGCCTTATCTTACGCAGATCACCTTACTAAGGCGTTATCACTGCGCCTTCAAGGGGAAGAGTTTCAGGATATACAATCCTCTTTAAGACTTCTTTCAAGGGCAGTAGCTTATTCCACGTGTAACTCCGCCCTTTCAGTGGCAAATCTGGAGTTGGTTAGACGTGACGCAGCCCTAGCTACATCCACACTAGTGGATTCTAAGGTGAAGAACTCTCTTAGAGTCGCTTCGGTCTCAGGAGAACTTCTCTTTGACGGCAAGCTTTCCGCTATTTATGATAAAATTAAAAAGAAAGCTAATGATTCTCTGTTGTTCAGATCGGCTCCTAAAAAGTCGGATACAGCAGACACGAATAAGACAGGCACTTCTGGGTCTAATGCGCCCAAGAGAGGTTCCTATAGAGGTTCCGGTGCATCCTCTTGGTCTTATTCGAGAGACCGTCAGGATAGCGACTCTCGTTCGGGACGTCCTTCAGGCCGGGACAATCGGTCGGACGCCCCGAGGTCGACGAGGCGAGGTGCGGGTCGTGGAAGACGTGGTTTCTCCTACCGCAGGCCTCGCAGGTCCAGGAGGTGATGGCTTAAACCTCTATCGCGTTCCGGTTGGCGGAAGGTTGTCGAGTTTTTCACAAGAGTGGGCGTCGATTACTGACGACCCTTGGGTGAGAGGAGTGACTTCGGAAGGTCTAAAGATATCCTTCAAACGAAAGCCTCCATTAACTCGAAGTCCAAAGTGGACTCATCTTCCGTCAAATCCACAGAAAAGAGACGCTCTGTTATCAGAGGTGCAGTCTCTTTTAATGAAGAACGCGGTAGAGGTCGTAGAAAACCAGGAATCTCTGGGATTCTACAGCCATCTGTTTCTGGTTCCGAAACCAGACGGCTCGTTCCGTCCAGTCATAGATTTGAGCTGGATAAACAAGCTGATCGTCGCTCCGAAGTTTTATATGGAGACGATTCGATCGGTCAGAGCGAGTATTCGGGTGAACGATTATGCAACGAGCATAGATCTCAAAGATGCGTACTTTCACGTCATGGTACATCCGACATTCCGAAAGTATCTACGCTTCGTAGTCCTAGGAGTGGTGTATCAATTCCGGGCGATGTGCTTCAGATTGAATCTAGCACCCTGGGCTTTCACTCGGGTAATGAACTCGGTAATGATCTACTTCCGAGCTCATTCGTCTGCGGTAACGTCGGCCTACCTGGACGACATTCTTCAGAGGTACGGCAACGAGTTAACGCTTCAGAACGATGTTCAGAATCTTCTTCTATTGCTCCGACGTCTCGGTTTTATAGTAAACGAGGAGAAGTCGGATCTGGTGCCGTCCAAGTCATTCGCTCATCTGGGAATGAGCTTCGAGACGCACAACAATCTCGTTCGTCTGCCGTTAACCAGAGCGAAATTAGTCAGTTGTTACGCTCGCTATTGTCTGCACGCAGACAAAGTCACGGCGAGAGAATTTATGAGACTGATAGGTCTGTGCGGAGCCGCCGCGGATCTCATTCCGATGGGGCGGCTACGCACACGTCCTCTTCAAATTTTCCTGACTCAGAATTGGAGTGTGAAAATTCATTCGCTCGATGTAGACGTTCTCTTGTCAGATCAAGTGAAACAAGAGATTCAGACTTGGGCAAACATTCAGTGGTTAACTCAAGGAGTTCCGCTGCAGTTGCCGGATCCGAGTTTTACCGTTATGACGGATGCCAGTCAAACAGGTTGGGGTGCATCATTAATCCCAACGGATTCGAGATGCCAGGGTCTTTGGGATCCGCAATTCCTGTGCAAGCACATAAACATCAAGGAAATGATGTCAATTTGGCTTGCGTTACGTCACTGGATGGACATTATTCACGATGCTCATGTCCAAATCCTATCCGACAATACGACAGTAGTGGCGTATATACAGAATCAGGGAGGCACTCATTCAGTTCCGTTGTTCAATCTAACGGAAAGAATCCTTCTGTTTGCGTTAGAACATCACGTTCTTCTTTCGGTCCGTCACATACCGGGTCGTCTGAATGTGCTAGCAGACTCCCTTTCACGAAAGGGTCGCTTGTTGCCGTCGGAGTGGACTCTCAACAAACAAGTATTCAATCAGATTTGCTACCAATGGGAACGGCCAATGATAGACTTATTTGCGACACATCTCAACAATCAGTTGCAGACGTATGTGTCTCCGTGTCCGGATCCAAGAGCATTTGCAGTAGACGCTCTGTCGATCCCTTGGGACGGAATGATAGGATATGCGTATCCTCCAGCGCCGTTAATTCAACAAGTATTGCTAAAGATAAAACAATCTCAATGCAAGATTCTGTTGGTAGCATCTCTGTCGCCACAGAGACCGTGGATAAATCTACTCAGGTGTCTGTTGTGGGACCTACCGCGGAAGCTTCCTCCACGAGAGGATCTTCTTTCGCAGGGGAAATCGCGCCAACTCCATCACAACCCGCAAGGTCTCAACCTTCACGTTTTTCCGTTGTGCGGTCCTTCTTGCATGGCAAGCACTTTACAGGACGAGCAGTGGACGCGATTTCTAACTGTAGGAGGACCTCCTCTTCGCTAAACTATGCGGCTAAGTGGAAGGTTTTTCGTCGTTGGTGTAGGGATCATTCTGTAGATATATTTGATCCCTCTATACCAGACATTGCAAACTTTCTAGTATACTTGTTTGACGAAATCAAACTGCAGCCTGTTACTATAAAGGGTTATAGATCTGTGTTATCTGATACCTATGCACATCATGATAGTTTACAAATTGGATCTAATGTCTCTTTATCGAAGTTGGTTAGAAACTTTTCGATAAATAGACCCAGAACTCTTAGATTAATTCCTAAGTGGAATTTAGCTTGGGTTCTCCTTAAATTGAAGGAAAAGCCATTTGAACCTCTTGGGACAGTAGATTTCAAATTCTTATCTTATAAGACAGCTTTTCTCTTAGCTTTCTCTTCTGCCAGAAGAGTCAGTGAGCTTCATGCACTATCGGTGGATGATTCTCATTATTGTAGTGTTGGGAACACTATCACCTTCACTACTAATGTGGGTTTTTTAGCTAAGAATCAGGCTCCTAATAAATATCCGGAACCTATTGTTATTAAGGCTCTTCCGCCTTCAGACGGGCGTAGGCCTTTACTCTGTCCTGTTAGAGCACTACGTATCTATAAACAGAGATCTCAGTTTATCAGAAAGGGACGGAAACGTTTCTTTCTGTCTTTGATGCCTAATAGAAAGGACATTTCTGTCCATTCTATTGCTAGATGGATTCAGTTAACTATCCGTACTGCTTATGAAGATTTATCTTCTTCTCAGCAGTCTGTGCTTAAGATTTCTGCTCATGAAGTAAGAGCTCTTTCTACTTCCTGGGCTTATGCTAATAGTGTTGCTATTACAGATTTAATGAAGGCTGCTTATTGGTCTCAGCCATCCACATTTACGAATTTTTATCTCAGAAATATTGAGTCCATTTCTGGAGACCTGCATTGTTTAGGTCCGTTATCTGTTGCTCAGAATGTCGTCCACTAAACAGTTGCAACTATAGTTATGCAGGCTTTCTGTTCCGGCAGTGACTCCGTCCGGCTGCCCTCTTCGCTCTGGGCTATTTGACCCAGGGCAAGGGGAAGGGGGGGGGGGGGGGGGGGGGGGGGGCGGGTGTTCCCTTAGGTCACCTGCTTTATAGTGAAAAGCAAGGGAATGCCTCCTCCAAGTCAGTATTTCTGAGTCGCTTCCGGGATGGTTTTAAAGTGTAATATTAATGTTTAAATTCATTCATGTCTTATTTTTAAAGTGTAGCTCGGTGTGAAGCATTTGTATATGTCAAGTGTCAAACGGGCTTTAATATACAATACTCGGACACTTTTAAATGATTATAAAGAGTCTCAATTCTCTGGACTACTTTATTTATTGGCTTGCTTTAAAAATAATTAGTATAAGGGTTATACTGGATGTTAATAGAGAACATGAATGTTATTGTGCTCAATTATTAAGGGTAGTGTATCTTTCTAATTTAATATTAAATAAGAAAGATACATGTAAAGCCTAATACTCCTTTTCTCCTTAAGGGGTTACCTCTTTACTATATAGTTGAGCTTATTGGATTTTCCTCTATGTCCTAGGCCCTCCAGCCTGTTTACTATTCAGCTAAGTCTGGGTCATTGGTACAGTATAAAAATGTTAAAAAATTTATAGTAATTTATATATTTTTTATACTTACCAATGACCCAGACGGGGATGGCCCTCCCTGGAGTTGGGAACTCTTGCCTCCCCGCTGAGTACATAGCGCTGACCAGGCACTGCCAGTAAGAATGATAATTGTCGCCAGTTTCGGGATGACTGCGTCACTGCGCATGCGCAGTAGAGGCGTAGTATGGAGGTCCTTTAGGACATGATTTCTTTTTGTTTTGGATGCAAATTTTGGGGATTGAGGGGGCAAAATTTGTGTTTGGCCCTGGTTTTGTTGGAGTTAGCACCAGCTAAGTCTGGGTCATTGGTAAGTATAAAAAATATATAAATTACTATAAATTTTTTAACTTTTATACTGTACCAATGACCCAGACTTAGCTGGTGCTAACTCTAAAATATCTAGGGCCAAATGCAAATTTTACCTCCCCCATCCCCAAAATTTGCATCTAAAATCGAAAATTACATGTCCTATATGGTCCTCCATACTTTTACTCCACTGCGCATGCGCAGTGTCAAGGAGGTCTCGAAATTGGCGCAATTATCATTCTTTGTTTGGCCCTCAATACAGCTACACTTCACTGTTATTTGTGCTTGTAAATCTCAGTTTTAAGGATGCCAGACACATAATTATGAGAGAAATGGTGGATATAAGGAGGAAATAGAAGGAGAGGAGGGGAAAAAACAGTGGAAACAAATGTTCAGGGCTGTAACTTATAATTATTTTACGAAATTATTCATGTTACCTATTTTTGAGGCATGACCTTGTTGTGGTCATTCTCGCTATGAATGTTCCGTTGTTTAATCAGTGTTTCCTCTCTCCCTTTCCTTTATTCCCCCCTAGCTATTCTCCCATGCTTTTGGCTTATTTTTTGTAATGTTTATTACTAAAATTTCTTGGGAGTTTTGGCTTGGAAACAGAATTATTTTCTGTCGTATTCCCCATGTTTACGTCCTCACCTTTGAGTGGTTAGGCATTTTGGTCTGCATCTACCATCTGATGTTCTGCAGTTTCTTCGCTGGAAGTCTCTGTTTTGCATCAGATAGTGTTTAAATTGGTAACTGATTTCGGGCCATGTTTATCAGTGCCTGGAGTCATGTTTCCGGTTTGTTTACACTTTTTGTCTATGTTGACAACTGTTACTTCTTATAGTGATTACTTGTCCTCTGCTTAGTTCAGTTCATAGCAAGATACATTAATATTGTCCGTAAGTGTTACATTAATTTTTTTAAATGATTTTAAAATTTTTGTCCACACTTAGGCTTTTTGGGGATCCATTTGGGCTCATTGTTCACATTGGGAACTTGGGCTCTTCTGAAAAAATTTTGAAAAATTTTTTTTTTTTAAATTATTTATCTTTTGAAATGTTATAATGGATTATAATATATTATGTATATTTATTTCAAGGGTTAGTGCGAGTAATATGACTGTGTATATTTTTTCATGTTGAAAAAATATTCTTCAATTGTAATGCGAGGATATCTTCCTCTAATTCACAGGTTCGTTGTGTTTCTTATAGTCAATGTAGTCACACTAATTCTTGCTCTGTGTGTGTTGATTGATATGACAACATTGGAGACGTGTGTCACGGTATTTTGTTAGCGGTGAGGGGTCCATTATGGTCCTCTCTCTGTAGGGTCACTCTTTATTATCAGTTTCTTTTTCAGAATTCAGAGTAATGTTTCCGTGATGTCTTCAACAAGTGTGTCTCCATCGTTGCAATATTAGGGCTAGTGGGAAGTGCTGAAGGTATTACGACAATTGCCGGGAGTTCGCTAGTTCGTTCAAAGGCATTGATCGCCCACTAGTCCGCCCTGTGTCACGACCATTCACCAGGAAAGAATGGCCCAGCACCTGGGTTCATCCGTCGCGGTCCAGGGAAGCAGATTGGGTGATGCGAGCACTAAAAAACATCAGATGTGCACACCCAGCAACGACGGATCCGAGGATAGTACGGAGGAAGCCTGTCAGTCCGGTAGCTAGCTTGTCCAGGTCCACCCGGACTGCGAGCGAGAGATGCCCCCTCTCTCTTGCATCAACATCTGTGCCGCGATGTTGTTGTATGTTTGTTCGCTTAGTCGGAGCTTACGTCCACTCCTCCTGCTCGCGACGCTCCGTCGCATGACAGTCCGACGAGGCTGTTATATTGGCTTCTTCATCCTCGTCAACACGCCCGACCGCACATGGCTATGTGACCACTGATTTCCAGGGGACGTTCGCATATTATATAAATGCAGGATTGAACATCCCTGGTGCTCCTGCTTCGCCGACCAAGGAATACACGTCGACCAGGTCACTCCATTTGCTAGCCAGGGATACGAGACCTTTCCAGTTGGGACGTTCGCATATTATATAAATGCAGGAATGAACGTTCCGGGAGCTTACAGCGGATTATTCACGTAGGACTGCGGCTCCACAGGTCTCATAGAGTAACATGAACAGGGTGTTGTTACCATGATGTCTTCGTAAAGTGTGCTTCAGTCGTCACAGGCAAATGAAGAGCAAGCGGCAAAAGTGCTCATGCAGATACGTCAATTACCCGGGAGTTCGCTAGTTCGATGAAGGGTTTGACGTCTGCTAGCTCGCCTGGTGTTGCGACCATTCACCGAATGGCTCAGCACCCAGGTTCGTCCGTTGCGGTCCAGGAAGGAAATTTGGGTGATGCGAGCACTATAAAATACAATGTGCACACCCAGTGACGATGGATACGAGGATGGTACGGAGGAAGCCTATTAGTCTGGTTCCTAGCTCGTCCAGGTCCATCCGGGTTCCGAGCAACAGAGGACCCTCTCTCGTACTACAACATCTGGGCGCAGATGTTGTGGTAAAAAACGCTCCTCAGTCGGGGCATACGTCCACCGCTCGGGACGCTCCATTTTATAGACAGTCCAGAGAGACTGCGACCGCACCTTGACTACGTGACCAGTCATATTCAACCAACATCGCCGACCAGGGATTCTATGGTGACCAGGTCACACTATCCGGTAGCCAAGGATACGAGGCCTTCATACTCCGGACATTCGCATATTAGAAATATGCAGGAATCAATGTCCAAGCGGCTGAATTCTGTAAGACCGCAGCTCCATAGGCCTTCGTTACGGACGTGCTATCGTAGATAGCACAAATTATCGCAGCATCCCAGCACCCGACAGTAACTCTGTCGGATTAAGAACTATCCGAGGAAGCTGGGTTGGTACATTCTGCTGCAGCTTCAGGCACGGACGACCAAGAATTACAAGTGGTCCGACAGGATGGCGAAAGGGATACGGATGAGTTGTATTTTCCCTTTCGGAACAACATAATTGCCGTAGAGTGCATCCGGCATTATCTTCTGACGTTGTTCCTCCGGACCAAAAATTGCTGCGTTGCCGGATAAGAGACTGATAGTGCCACTGGCCTCAGAATTCTTATCGGTTTAGGGACATCATCCCTCAGTTTCCGACATAGTCCAGATATGTCTCACGGACATTTGATCTGTTGAATGATGCTATATTTATATAACTTGCTACCTAAATGGGCAGGTCAGGTTTCTTATCGGCAAATGCTCTACATCTGCCTTTCATCAATTTATGGAATATTTTGTAACGGCAGTACAGAGCATTCTGAGAGTTCTCTTCATCTAGACGACCAGGCCAGGACCTAGTATTGTTTATACCGTCGTCTATGTCATTTCCAACCACGATGTTGGAAATGACAGTATCGTCTAGCAGGGTCAGCTTAGACGCATCATTGTACGCAGATCACCTTAACAGAACGTTATCATTACGTCTCAAAGGAAAAAGAATTCTTGGATGTACAACCTCCTTAAGAGTTCTTTCAAGGACCTCACATAAAACTCCGTCCTTTTAGTGGCAATATGGAGTTGGTTAGACATGACGCAGCCCTGACTACATCCACGCGTGTGGATAGTAAGGTGAAAAACTCTCTCAGAGTCGCTCCGGTCTCCGGAGAGTTTTCTTCGACGGCAAGCTTTCCGCAGTCTATGGTCAGATAACTAAGAAAGCTTCAGACTCTCTGCTATTCAAATCCGCTTCCATATAGTTGGATTCAGCAGAGAAGAGTAGGACAGGCACTTCTGGGACGAATACGTCCAAGAGAAGTTCCTATAGAGATTCCTATGCGTCCTCTAGGTCTTACTCTAGAGACCGTCAGGGTAGCAACTCAGGTAGGGGCCGTAATTCTGGCCGAGACATCCGGTCAGATGCCCCTAGGTCGACGGGGCGAGGTGCGGGCCGTGGAGGACATGGCTTCTCCTTCTGCAAGCCTCACAGGACCAGGAGGTAATGGTATTAACCTCTACCGTGTACTAGTGAGCGGAAGACCGTCAAGTTTCTCAATTAATTGGGAGTAGATTACGGACGTCCCTTGGATTCGAGGGGTGATTTCGGAAGGACTAAATTGTCCTTCAAACGAAAACCTCTGTTAACTTGGAGTCCAAGATGGACTCAGCTTCCGTCAAGTCAACAGGAAAGAGGCTTGCTTCCATCAGAAGTCCAGTCTCTTCTGGAATGATCGCGATAGAGATCGTAGAAATCCAGGAATTTCCAGGTTTCTACAACCATCCTTTTCTGGTTCCAAAACCAGACGGCTCGTTCCGTCCACTCATAATTCTGAGCTGGATAAACAAGCTGATCGTGACTCCAAGTTTTTTATGGAGTCCATCCGATCGGTCAGAGCGAGTATTCGGGTGTACGACTAGGCTACTTGCATAGATCTCAAGATGCGTACTTTCACGTCATGGTACATCAGGCATTCAGAAAGTATCTTCGCTTCTTCATCATAGGAGTCGTGTATCAGTTCCGAGCAATGTGCTTTGGTCTGAATCTAGCCCCCTGGGCTTTCACTCGAATAACGAACACGATAATGACTCATTTCCGAGCTCATTCGTCTGCGATAACATCGGCCTACCTGGACGACATTCTTTGGAGGTACGGCAGTGAGTTAATGCTTTACAACGATGTGCAGAATCTGCTTCTATTGCTCCGACGTCCAAGTCATTCACCCACCGGGGGATGAGCTTCAAAACGCACAACATTTCCGTTCGTCTGCCGCTACCCAGAGCGAAATTAATCAGTTGTTATGCTCACTATTGTCTTCGCTCAGACAAGGTCTCAGCGAGAGATCTCATGAGACTGATACGTTTGTGCAGAGCTGCCGCGATTTTATTCCGATGGGGTGGTTATGCACTTGTCCTCTCCAGTTTCTTCTGATCCAGAATTGGAGGGTGAAGGGTTTTTTTCGCTTGATACGGACATCAATCAAGTGAATTAGAGATTCAGACTTGGGCAGGTTTTCAGTGGTTAACTCGGGGAATTCCACTGCAATTGCCGGATCCGAGTTTTACAGTCTTGACGGATGCCAGTCAAACAGGTTGGGTCGTATCATTGAGCCCAACGGATTTGAAGGGCCAGGGTCTTTGGGATCCGTAGTTCCTAATTAAGCACATTAACATCAAGAATGACGTCATTTTGGCTTGTGCTACGTTATTGGATGAACATTATACAGAATGCACATGAGCTAATTCTGTCTGACAATTCGACGGTATTAGCGTATTTTCAGAACTAGGGAGACAATCATTCCATTCTGTTATTCATGTTAACGGAAGGAATCTTTCTGTTTGTATGAGAACATCAAGTTCTCCTATCGGTCCGTCATATTCTGGGTCATTTGAACGTATTAGCGGACTCTCTTCACGGAGGGGCCGCTTGTTGACGCCAGAATGGACTTTCCACAAACGAGTATTCAATCAGATTTGCTACCAAGGAGAGCGGCATATGATCGACTTTTTCGTGACGCATCTTAACAATCAGTTGCAGAAGTATGTGTCACAATGTTGGATCTTCGAGCATTTCCAGTAGATGCTCTATCAATCTCGTGAGACGGAATAATAGGATATGCGTATCTTCCAGCGCCGTTGGTTCAGCAGATATTGCTCAAGTTATATATCTCAATGCAAAATTCTGTTGGTAGCAAAATTTGCGTGTGGCCCTAGATATTTTAGAGTTAGCACCAGCTAAGTCTGGGTCAT
Organism: Pictodentalium vernedei; assembly: GCA_031216915.1. Classification (NCBI taxonomy): domain Eukaryota; kingdom Metazoa; phylum Mollusca; class Scaphopoda; order Dentaliida; family Dentaliidae; genus Pictodentalium; species Pictodentalium vernedei. The sequence continues at coordinate 255,127,677 of CM062294.1, forward strand.
TGGCAAGTATAAAAAATATATAAATTACTATAAATTTTTTAACTTTCCGAACCAAGAGGCCGATTTGAACCAAATTTGCTATGAGGTATTATTGGGTCCTAAGTACTTGATTCATACCACAAGAAATTTTCCCGCTGCCCCGTGGGAACCTCTGGAGCTAAAAATAGAAAAAATTCAAACGCCCATATCTCTAAACCTGCATGGCACTGAAACTTTTTATTTGGTGTGAAGCTTCCTTAGGACCAATAGAAAGGAATGTTGAAAAAAAATCGCTATCGGTTTTGTCTTAAGGTACAGTTTTGGGACTTTGAAAAAATGCTGAGTCAGCATTATTTAACACTGAAGGTAATGGGAAAAATATAAAATAATCTTTTTCTCCCCAACCACTGCTCCAAAAGCTTTCATATTTCACATATAACATCTATGGAAGATTGATTCACATGGTTGTTGAAATTTAACCCCTGGGTCCATATTTGGGCACTCTACAGGAGCCCAAATGTTCAAATTAGTGCAATATGAGGGATATTCTTTAAAGATCCAACATTCAGAATCTTTTGATATTTGGTATACAGCATCCTTAGGGAAGGGAGATTCAGGTTTGTTCAAGCCAAGTCCCTGGGTTCATATTTGGGCTCCCTATAGCAGACCTGGAAATAATTTTTTTTGGTGCATCGGTCATAATGACCGGCTCCATAATGATCAGATCGGTCATCCAGTAACCCTGGTCAGTCATATTTTTTGGCTTTCAAATCAAACATTAACTAGGGCGTACTGACCCGTGTCTAAGCCCACGGGGTGCTTGCAGTGGGTTGAGAACAAATCGATACTGATAAAATGACGATCCCATATCATTCACTTTATGAACGAAATACAAAATCAACATGGTTTTCTGTATCATTTGTCAAATCACCAATGAGTATGTAACATGTTTTACTTTCAGTGTTCAATTATTTTAATATGTTTACTCATATTTCACTTGCTCTGTGAATAAAATTTTATTAAATCCATGTGTGTTGTTCGTATTTTTTTCAGTAAACATTGTTGTTTCTGGTAATTGCATCACATGCAAACAAGGACGAAAACCAGCAAATTAAAGACCCAAACAAGCCAACTATACAATCTCATCAGAGGGAATCCACTTGGAGTGACAAAATAACAATACAACAAACCCAGTTTTATCTTTTTTATTACTCAATAACGCTAATTACTCAATAAAACATCAACTGAATAAAACCCGTGATTAAAATAAAACCCGTGATTAAAAACTGTCCAAAATAGCACAAACCACAAAGATGTATGTGCGTGAACTTGCCCCTCAGGTGACATGCAAAGAAACAAAAAATTCTCACTTTATGCGAATTCACACCGGGTGCAAATTCAGTTTGTTCACAGGAATTGAGATTTTGTTTTCTTTCCATGTCACCTGAGGGACTTGCTCATTTCATATTCATTACAATACTTATTCTCCCCAAGTTACACCCACTCTTGACTCAATACAAATCTGCCCCTTCATAAGCGCCCGGTTGGAAATTATAAGCAGATCTGTGTCTTTCACAACATTCTAGAGTGGCAGTGATCTAATAGCCAGTTGAATAGCCAGTTGAAATATATTCGCGCTTGAATTTTGTGAAAATCACATCAACTTCTGCTTGGACTGCTGCCCCCCACCCCCCCTCCCCCTCCCCCCTCCTCTTATCAGGTTGCACAGAGTCTCCTGGCTTCGGACCGGCCGCCAGGGGTACTTTGGTAAACTACTATAGAAAATGTATTGATAACAATACACTTTTAGTAGTACACTACGCTGCAAGCGACGATTACATGAATCTCCCAGGTCCGAGGAACTGTGTCTCAAGATCACTCACAAATTGCCGACGATTGTCGGAGAGTATGTCTGTGATCTGTGTCCGACATTTGATTAAAAACTCGGACAGTACGAGACAAATGTATTATCGACTTGATTGGTTTCTCGGACCGTACTGTGAAAAAGAGTAAGCTTCACAATTATTGACAGCAGATTTGAACAATTTTTCCCTCAAGTTGCAAAAAGAAATTATGAAAATATTAAAACTAAATAAAGATTAAAGTTACGCCGACCATTTTTAACTCGTTGCGAAACGCTTCACAATTTATTATTACCCATATAAACAACACTTTCAAAATAAACACTCGATTTCCCCATAATTGTGAAAACAAGATTACACGTATACATATAAATTAATATTAAATAAGCACAACCTTATTTAATATAAATTTATATATTTCTATAGGCTTTTTTTTGCAGAGAGCGTAATCTATTCTGTTCGGAGAATGCATTTTTTAAAAAAATTGAATTGGATAGGCTGAGAAACAATAAGCGAGAAAATAAAATCAATGTTAGTGGCTCAGAGCCATTCGAAATATGGCATGACACTGTTCCACCCTTACCTCCGCCACCCTATAAATATGCCTATTTATGTTGAATGACTGCCAATCCAGCCCCCCCCCCCCCTTCTCCCCTGCATGACACCAGGCTGAAGTGCATAAATTTCCCTTGTAACGAGTTTTGCAGTGGCCATCACTCAGCGCCGTGCAAAGATTCCTCAATCCCCCCCCCCCCCCCCCCCCCCCCCCCCCCCCCCCCCCCCAACAAATCCATTTTGTGCCAATTATGCCACTGAATGCGAGTTTCCAAACAATAGTCGCCATTCTTTCTCAGTCTCAGTCGACCTACCGACCACTACATGCAGTTTGGGGTAAATTGATAATTTTCATTCTTGGGAAAGCTGTCAATCAAGGAGTACTGCCGGTATAATTAAAAAGAGCAGAACTAAGATTCAAATATTCATTTATTTATACTTATTCAACACAACAAAATAAAAGAAATAAACGTTTTGAACTTATATTCGCTCACATACAGTCATAATATACACATGGCAGTTCGAAATAATAAAAAAAAAACGTTCTCACTCATCCGGACCTTTACATTTCACCCCATGCAACAGTCCATGTTTCTTATCATATACAGTACGTGACCAAGTGTATCATGTCTCAAACATCCCACACGGTGGACGATTTTCTGAAAATCACCGGCCAACACCGTGTCACTCGGTGTAATTTGACCAAATTAAACACCGTGTGCAAACGGTGTTTAGATGTGGAAAAGATTATCTCCTTCTTGGTAAATCACTGTTGCAATGGTGATTCAGTGTGAAAAGGATTATTTCCTTCTTGGTAATATAATTAACTGGCTACCAATTGCGCTACTGCAAAAACGTGAGTTGAAATGGGGTTTGGCGAACAGGCTAAGCCTATTTAAACGTATGTTGATTCAAACTGGTGATGTCTCATTGTGACGAAGAGATGTGCATTCAGTTTTAGAAAAAATAAAAATTACTGCACGTGTTACCTGCATGAAAATGATCGTACCAACAAGTCCATTTTATTTTCGTTCAATATACTGGCCATAACGGGATAATGGTTTCAAACGCAACTGAATTCTGACAACAGAGGTTTTCAGGAAATCTGCCAATGTTACGGCCGATTTCGATCACACAGTGATTCACTGATTTTTCCATTGCAGGCTGCAGCGGGATGAGTAAAAAATCCACCTTAAAATCTGTTCGACTTTCAGACAAGTCTACAAAAAATGTTTGGCAGTAATAATAATTAATAATATATATGGCAAAATCCACTTTTCAATCGGATGTCTATTTAAACAGAAAATTTCTTCATGCTCTTTAAATGTGCCGATTGAAAACAATATAACGTTGTGTTAACAAAGACCTCATTCCATTGCACACCACGTCTGAGAATTAGCTCCTTGGAGAACTCGAAACAATGTAAAAGGCACTCTTAGACTAGCAGTAACCATCCCCCTTTCGTGTTTTCACAGGTGCTTAATTACAGTAGTTTGTTTTGTAATTAAACTGGTGGCAATTAGACACTCACCGAAATTGGATTAAGTGGCGGGCATACAAATCAATCAGCTTCCTTTTATTGTGCAGGCCTTCTGAAGTTATTGTTTACAAAAACAATGCTCTGATCTCACATTGCACCCCGAAAAGTAATTAAGTATTCATGAAATTGAATTAAATATTTTGAGAATAGCGTCAATTAATCCATTCCTGACTTATGTATTGTTTCCCGACACTCTGGATTCCTTCAGTTCAGTGTACTCAGTGACATTTTATTCTCATCATATTCAATAGCAGCCTTACCTTTTTCTGAATTCATGACGCATTTGAATATTGAAATTCCATTGCATCTTAATACGAACGCTTATCATTTTGAGTCGAAGGATTTTGCGAGAGCGTGGTGAGGGAAGGGGCGCCCATCGGCAAGAATAACGTGTTTGAGCCTTTCACCCAATTTGTTTAGCGGCGAGATGGGGGCGAACACAAGAGGTGTGCCCCTGAAACAAATGTGAAATTCGAGACAAAAAAAACCCTCAATTTCCTTGACTGAATCTGCTTGTATCCATAATTTATAAGTTGTGGAAGGCATCAATAATTAGGCCATATCATGGGGATGGGGGCACAACTGAAATGGGGGAGGGGTATGTGCCCATCAGCCCCCCCACCCTGGCTACACCACTGAAATTCCCTCACGATATATTTTTTTTAAATTATTTAAAAGAAATATTGCAGCCCTCTCGACAATTAGCATGTGGAGTGAGTTTCAGAATGCCCACCCCTACTCCGCAATCTCTTTGGTGCAGTAAATAAATGTCTACATCTGTAGATCAGCACTCTTTGCTTCCAAGGTTTCCCGACAATGATGTGCATTTATTTAAATCATGGTGTGTGCATGTACTCCTCTAAGGTTTCTCTTGGAAGGTTATTTTAAATGGAACTTGGTTTCAACTGCATGCCTGGTGCAGAGCCTGTCATCCATCCACCAGCACGTGGCAAGTTTCGAAGAACGTATTCGGTCTTCATGGCCCTGCCAAAATGATCCAACAGATTTAATCATTACTAAGTTCCTAGGTAGGCCCTGGGTGATGTATCCCTATCCCTACCTCCCCCCCTCCCTCCCCCCCCCCCCCCCCCCACACACACACACACAAACCGAGTTGATAAATAGATGGCTTCCGGAATATACAAAACAAGTTCAGTAAATCAGGTCTGGGCTAATTTACTGGATAAGTTCTGTAATTTTCGGAAAACTGAGGACGAGTTGACGAATTCTGTTTAACTTTTTATGATCCAAAAATCGAAAGGTGCAAATTGTTCCAGTAGTAGGCCTAATCCACAGGACATTTAACCATGCCAAGAGTTCACTGAGCTCTGATAAACAACATTGAACTGGTTCAATTTCTTGTACATACTTACAATGGAGGCTCTTATTACGCCCATTTAACCTAATTTAAACTGAGAAATGAAGGCAATGGGCTGTAACGGGACAGTTGGATAAATTTGTTATCACTATGCACTCAATGCTGCCGCCTTCCATAATCCATAATTAATTAGGGCACAACAGCATCGATCCAAAAATACTATCAGATATCCTTTTTTTCGATTTCTAAGCTTGTGTCGAGTACCTGTGTTTGTTTTGGCATTCAACGTGATGGTGATATCATCGATAATTAGAAGATTCAATACGGGGGAAAAAAGCGAAAATCAGAAGCCGACTCTAACGTCTGTTTTCAATGCACGCACGCAGAAAAATGAGAACTGAAGGCAAACATGTAGCCTAAACTATTTAAAATGAACAACACCATCACAACGTAGTTTGAATACAAATAATTGAGACTAGGTTCGCTATGGCATGAACTTGATGTATAATATTATGATGACGTATTTTGTTCTCAACATTTTAAAACTGTATGTTAATTCAGCGTGAGGTGATTGAAAAATTCAAGAAGAATTGTCAGTGTAATGTATTGCTCATTAATGTTATTTTCAAAGTGACATTGTCGACAGAAATTGTCAGAATAAAATGTGCATGTGTCTATAAGACTGCTTTGTTTTCTTGAGGTGGAGTTGATGTACAGAAGTTAATTACCGCTAATCCTTTACACAATTATCTCCGAAATTGCGCGACATGAGCTAATCCTTTTCTCTTGAAATGCCTCACTGGATTTAATTATTGCTAACTCAGTCGGCGTGATATCGGGCAGGTTTAAATCTTTTCTCTTAACTCGGACCTGGGCGATTCATGTAATCGTCGTTTGCAGCGTAGTGTAGTTTCCTGTAGTACCCTAGGGTGCCATCCTTATAATACTCTTATGGGATATATTGAAATCAATACACTTTTCATGATAGTTTCTCTTAATACTTGAGGGTTCCACCACTGTGTCACATTTATGGGGATTGACTATTGGGAGGAAATTCACATAATGTCTACCCCTATGGTGGTACCCTGGAGTACTCAGGAAATTTACTAGAGAAAATGTATAGACGCTAATACTTCTATAGGAAATTACCAATTAATGAGTTCAAATGCCTGATTTATTATGAGATTCCATTGCGATGACTGGTTGATTCAGTTACTGCCTGGCCCAAGTTTTATACATATTGTGGGAAAAGCCAAACAAATATCATCGGCAAACTTTAAAGACATTTATTTTGTGTGTGACTGTATTGTCAACACAGCCACGTGCAATTATTATAATAAAGAAAACAAACAGAACCTCAGATTGATCGAGTGGTTGTTTCTGATTGTGTACACAATAATTTGTAATTTCTGCATCTTGTATAGATTCTTGTATGGATTCCCCCCCCCTCCCCCCCCCCCCCCCCCCCCCAAGCTGTCTTCAAAAATAACCTGACACAATAGAAAGCAATTACAATTCAGTTGGTAAAAATATACATTTAACACACCCTGGTTCATGTATAAATTATTCAGTCTGTTATGGGCGTGTTTTTGGAATAACTGACAAGTAAGGTGCATGTTGTCAAGTTTGTGGATATTATTCAGCAAAGTGAATTCATGAAAATAAAAACAACATCGGGAATGAATTTTATTTTAATAAAATAAAACTGCTTACTTCATTTTGACATATCAAGGTATTCAACAATCAATTTCTTGAACATTAGATTGAAAAGGAAATCTGCACTGTTTTCCAGCCTCCAGGTAATGACAACACATTGTTACTTACCTAATTTTGTTTCAAATTCACCTGCGAACTGGCAGACTTTTACAGTTTTCGAAATTGGGAGAGTGGGCTTAAACACGAAGAGGGACCTTGTTTTTCGAAATGCAGAAAGTTGGGGGATGGGCTTAATCACGAATATGGGCTTCGACATGGGTCAGTACGGTTGGATACAGTTAGCACCAGTCACATCAACGTTTTGTGGCGGGCACTGTCCGTGACCGACCACTTATTTCCAGGCCTACCTATGGGAGCCCAAATTGTAACTTTGTTCAATATGAGGAATATTCTTTAAAAATCTTTTCCAGATCCAGCTGTCAGATTCTTTCTTTTGATATTTGGTGTACAACACCTCTAGGAGGGTTAGATTGAAGGTTGTTCAAATCAGGCCCCTGGGTTAATATTTGGGCTTTTTATTGAAGCCCAAAGTTTAACTTTGTCAAATATGAGAAAATTTCTTGAAAATTCTTCTTCTTCAGGTCCACAAGTGAGAATCCTTTCATATTTTGTATGTAACATCTCTAGGGGTGTCAAATTCAAGTTTGTTCAAAATTAAGTCGCTTGTTTTTTCTTGTTTTTTTTTTTGGGGGGGGGGGGGGGGGAGTGCTAGAGGGAACCACAGTAGTTGAAAACAAAACAAAAAGTTTGTTCGGTTATTGTTTTTTAATACTGCAACTGAACAGAGCTGGCTAGGAACCTTTCCTAGGACCAACAGAAATGAATGGTCAAAAAAGTTGCCTTTGGTTTCGTCATAGCAAATCCAAAAATTGCTCTTGCTTCTGTTTCACTTACTGATACACTCATCTCTTTTGACAATTTGAGCCAGGTGAGCATTTCAGAGTGCTAGAGGGAACCACAGTAGTTGAAAACAAAACAAAAATTTTTGTTCAGTTATTATTTTTTAATACTTCACTGAACAGAGCTTGCTAGGAACCTTTCCTAGGACCAACAGAAATGAATGGTCAAAAAAGTTGCCTTTGGTTTCATCATAGCAAATCTAAAAATTGTTCTTGCTTCTGTTCACGTACTGATACACTCTTCTCTGTTGACAATTTGAGCCAGGTGAGCGTTTCAGGCTCACTTGAGCCTCTGGTTTTCTTTGTCCTCTGTGTTGACAGTTTTTCTGTTGCACCTGCTCCTAAAATTTCTGTCATGAAGGCTCATGCACTGCATCAACTGGGATGATTATTGCAGAGGTTCAACAGCAATGTTAGGAAGGATGGCAGATAGAAAAGGAATGCATTAGAGCAGTGCTTTCTTGAACTCAGTGGTTCTCTCCGGGTACTCCGGCTTCCTCCAGCCGTAAAACTGTCACAGTCATGATTAGCCATTGTGTATAAGTATGTGACCTTAAACAACCAATAATTAAATAATAAATAGATTGACTACTGAGCATACCATCCTATCCTGCCAGAAACCTTTTTTTCTCTTTGTCCTCTGTGTTGACAGTTTTCTGTTGCACCTGCTCCTAAAATTTCAGTCATGCAGGCTCATGCACTGGATCAACCAGGGATGATTGTTGCAGAGAGTTCAACAACAATATTAGGAAGGATGGCAGATTAGAAAAGGAATGCATTAGAGCAGTGCTTTCTTGAAAAAGTAACTTAGAAAAATATTCTAGGTTCATGTATCACCCTCATTTGGGTCTTTACCCCTGATGTATAACTATTCATATATAATTATGAATAGTCTGTGCTCAATGTTTTCCTTCCCTTTCCCTATTTCCCCCCTGTTGTTAGCTCACCTGACTGAAAGTCTGGGTGAGCTATTCTGATCACTTTTCGTCCATCGTGAAGGTGGTGTTTGGGGCCTTTTTCTTCTCCCAACACACTGGCCGCATATTGAATGAAATTTTCATGTGAGTAGGGGTTATATAAGGGCATTTTGATTTTTGGTCAAATTAGGTTTCGGCTCATATTGAGTAGAGGGATGGGGGCAAAAATGCCTCCAATTCTAAAAAAAATCTTCTTCTCAAAGAACCAGCAATAGCAGAGACTTGATATTGGTATGCAGCTTCCTTTTGAGGTGCAGACTCATGTTGTTCAAGAGAAGTTCGAGGAGCTATATTTGACGATGTTAAAGGAGGGGCAAAAATTTTGGCCCCCGCTCCCCAAATTTCTATTTTCCAAACCGCAAGGCCGATTTTGAACCAAATTTTACGTGACCTAATTTATGCAGAATTTTTTTTCCCATAGCCCCGTGGGAACCACAGGAGCTAAAAATAGAAAAAAATTAAAACGCCCATATCTCCAAAACTACATGGCACTGAGAATTCTTATTTGTTGTGAAGCTTCCTTAGGACCAACAGAATGGAGTGGTCCAAAAAAATTGCCATCGGTTTTATCATGGGGTACTTTTTGGGGACTTTGAAAAAGTGCTGAGTCAGCATTTTTTAACACTGTGGGTATTTATTTATTTATTTATTGGTGTTTAAGGTCACATATTTATGCACAATGGCTAATCATGACCGTGACAGTTTTACGGGTGGAGGAAGCCGGAGTACCCGGAGAGAATCACCAAGCAACGAAACACTGTGGGTAATGGGAAAAACATATAAGACTAATTTTCTTCCAAACCACTGCTTCGCTTTCAAATTTCACATATAACATCTTTGGAAGATTGTTTCACATGTTTATTGAAATCAATTGCCTGGGTCGATATTTGGGCTCTCTATGGGAGCCCAAGTGTTTAAATTAGTGCAGTATGAGGAGTATTTTTTAAAAATTTTCTTCTTCAGATCTAGCAATAAGAATCTTTTGATATTTGGTATGCAGCATCCTTAGGGGGGTGAGATTCAAGTTTGTTGAAGCCAAGTCCCTAGGTTCATATTTAGGCTGAAAATTTGGGGTCCCGTTGCGGACTTAGAAATTTTAGACCAAAATCCGAAAAAAATTTTTTTGTTTTTTCTGCGTTTCGGTCAATTTTAAGAAAAAAAAAAATTTATTTTTTTTTCCCGTAAAAATTTGGGGTCCGGGTGGGACTTAGAAAATTTTGGACCAAAATCCGGAAATTTTTGTTTTTGTTTTTTATGCATTTGTCAGTTATAAGACAAAAAAAAAAAAAAATTTTTACCCTGAATATTTGGGGTCCGGGTGGGACTTCGAAAATTTTGGACCAAAATCCATAATTTTTTTTTTTTGTTTTTTATGCGTTTCTCTCAATTTTAAAACAAAAAAATTTTTTTTTTTTTTTACACCGAAAATTTGGGGTCTGGGTGGGACTTAGAAAATTTTGGACCAAAATCCGGAAATTAGTTTTATCGTTTTTTATGCATTTTAAGAAGAAGAAAAAAATTTAGGCTGAAAGTATTTTGTTTGGGAAAAAAATCTGTTTTTATGCGTTTATCTCAATTTTGGGATGTAAAAGTGCAGGAACTTAACATAGAAGGAAAATCCTGTGTATTGTGTGGGCACAATCACTTCATCTAGTTGGTATATGCTTTTCTTAGGAGGGGTGTATGCAGCTTATTCAAGTCAAGTCCCTGGTTTGATATTTAGACTACCATGTCAGGTGAGCACCCTCAGGCCCCCTGGGGCCTCTTGTTTCTAATGTTTTGGCATTCATATTATTTTACAAAAATTATTTTTTAGCTCAATTTGACAATGCCAGGGGGTGCGGTGGCTCAGTTGGTAGAGTGGTAGAGGTGCAGGCTGCAAGCCGAGAGGTCCTCGGTTCGAATCCCATCTGCGGCAACCATGTTGTGTCCTTGGGCAAGACACTTCACCCCCATTGCCCACATGGGGGCACGGTGGCGCTGTGTACAAAGGCGTACTACACGTCGATGGTGCACCTGTCTTCAACCAATGCTAACCCTGCTTGTGTGGAGTTGGTATGTTGGGGAGCTGACAGTTGCTTGCTGCTGCTCGGTGGTTCTCTCCGGGTTCTTCGGCTTCCTCCACCCGTAAAACTGTCACGGTCATGGTTAGCCATTGTGCAGAAATATGTGACCTTAAACACCAATAAATAAATAAATTTGACAATGCCAAGTATGAGCTATTGGGATGGGTTGCGATCCATTGACCATCCATACGTCCATTCCACAGTCCATCCGCAATTCCTTTAGCACACTCTACAGGCCCCAACTCTCATCCAATCAGTTCCAAATTCCACACGTGTCTTTGGGGCAATGTCTAGATGGGGCCATCTTAGATTTGGCATATAAATTGTCAACAGTTCCATTGGCCACCCTACAAGTCACATCACTCATCCAATCTTTTTCAAATTTCACATGTTGCTTTTGTGTGATGTCTAGATGGGAGCTATCAAATTTTTCTGAATTTTGTTGAAAAACATGGCTTCCAGCAGCCATCTTGGATTTGGCACATAAATTGTCAACAATTCAATTGGCACACCGTATATGCCACATATTTCACCCAATCAGCCCCAAATTCCATACATGGCTTTGGGGCAATGTCTAGATGGGAGTTATTGAATTGTTTTGAATTTTGTTTAATAACCTGGCTGCCTGCATCCATCGTAGATTTGGCATATAAATTGTCAACAATGCATTGGCACACCCTAAAGCTGCATCTCTCACCCGATCTTTTTCAAATTTCATATGTAGCTTTGGTGTGATGTCTAGATGGGAGCTAGCAAATTTTTCTGAATTTTGTTGAAAAAGGTGGCTGCCAGCAGCCATCTTTAATTTAGCATATAAAATGTCAACAATTCCATTATCACACCTCACAGGTTGTATCCCTCACCTGATCATTTTCAGATGGTATATGTAACTTTGGTGTGGTGTCTTTTTTGTAGAAACTTGATTAAATGGCTTGGCATTGCTGAAGTTTTCTATTTAGTTCAGTCCCTTCTTGGACAAGTTGAGCTGCAGTGTCATTGACACTTTCATCTGTTTTTGTTCACGTTAGAAATGGCTAGCCAAGGACACCAGTTTGTAGGTATCCCCAAAATTATGCCCTGTCCCAACTGATTCAAATTTTTTTTGTCCTCATGACATATTACATTTGGTACACACTGGCCATATTCCGACAGTCAATATTACTAAAATCATGCACGTTTTCAATAATTTTATTGTGAAAATGCATCATTTATTATGTCTCTCCTTCGCCGGAGGGAGACATATTGTTTTACCCTGAATTCTTCTCCTTGTTCTTCTCATACAACTGTGTCCGGGCCAGAACTTTTTTATCTTTTGACCTAGGCTTATGATATTTAGCATGTGAGTGTATCACCATGAGATGATGTGTGGCGTACCATCATGACCCACATATGACCTTAACATTTGACTTCAAGGTCAAATTACTGATTTTTTGGCAAGTAAGCGTGTCCGAGCCAGAACTTATTTACCTTTTCACCTCGGCTTATGATATTTGGCATGTGGGTGTATCACCATGAGACGATGTGTCACGTACCATCATGACCCACATAAGACATTGACCTTTGACCTCAAGGTCAAATTACTGATTTTTTGGCAAGTAAGCTTGTCCGGGCAAGAACTTATTTACCTTTTCACCTTGGCTTATGATATTAGGCATGTGGGTGTATCACCATGAGACGATGTGTCACATATGATCATGACCCACATATGACCTTGACCTTTGACCTCAAAATCAAATTATTGATTTTTTTTATCTTTTGACCTCGGCTTATGATATTTGGCATGTGGGTGTATCACCATGAGACGATGTGTCGCGTACTATCATGACCCACATATGATCTTGACCTTTGACCTCAATGTCCGATTATTGATTTTTATGGCCATGGCCAGTCGTCCGTGTGGCTATCAACAATTCAATGCAGTTCGGGCTAGAGGCCGTATTTGTGAACCGATCTTTACGAAACTTCTTGGGTACCTTTGTTATGACTGTGGGACGAGAACGAGTGTTTTTGGGTCCGATCTGAAATTCAAGTTGGCCGCTGGTAGCCATTTTGTTCAGAATTAGGTGCAATCAGATTTTTGCGCAGAACTTCCATATGAAAGCACTAATTTGAATAATTTTTTGTATGAATGTTTAGTACCATGGGATACATCACATATAATACAGGTTTTTTTCTCATGCATAAATTATGCAAATTATACTAACTATGATGTATTTAGTGTTACTTTCAGCACTGTAAGTGCAAATGCCAATACAGCTTGGGCTAGAGGCCGTATTTATGAACCGATCTTTACGAAACTTCTTGGGTGCCTTTGGTATCACCGTGGGACGAGAACGAGGGTTTTGGGGTCTGGTCCAAAATTCAAGATGGCCGATGGCAGCCATTTTGTACAAAATTAGGTGCAATCAGATTTTTGCACAAAACTTCCATATGAAAGCACTGATTTGAATAATTTTTTGTGTGAATGTTTAGTACCTTGGGATACATCACATATAATGCAGGGTTTTTTCTCCTGCAGAAATTATGCAAATTAGATGAACTTTGATTTTTTCAGTGCTACTTACACACAGCAAGTACACATGTCAATATGGCTTGGGCTAGAGTCTGTATTTATGAACCGATCTTCATGAAACGTCTTGGGTACCTTTGTTATCACCTTGGGACGAGAACGAGTGATACGGCTCGGGCTAGAGGCCGTATTTATGAACCGATCTTTACGAAACTTCTTGGGTACCTTTGTTATGACCGTGAGACGAGAACAAGTGTTTTTGGGTGCGGTCCGAAATTCAAGATGGCTGTCAGCTGCCATTTTGTACCGACGATGCAGAAATCTGTATTTTATACAGAACTTCCATATGAAAGTCCTGATTTGAATAATTTTTTGTATGAATGTTTAGTACCATGGGATACATCACATATAATACGGGTTTTTTTCTCGTGCGTAAATTATGCAAATTAGACTAAATTTGATGTTTTTTGGTGTTACTTTTATCACTGCAAGTGCAAATGCCAATACGGCTTGGGCTAGAGGCCGTATTTATGAACCAATCTTTACGAAACTCCTTGGGTACTTTTGTTATCACCGTGGGATGAGAACGAGTGCTTTGGGTCCGGTCCGAAATTCAAGATGGCCGATGGCAGCCATTTTGTACAAAATTTGGTGCAATCAGATTTTTGCACAGAACTTCCATATGAAAACGCTGATTTGAATAATTTTTTGTGTGAATGTTTAGTACCATGGGATACATCACATATAATGCAGGGTTTTTTCTCCTGCAGAAATTATGCAAATTAGATGAACTTTGATTTTTTCAGTGCTACTTACACACAGCAAGTACACATGTCAATATGGCTTGGGCTAGAGTCTGTATTTATGAACCGATCTTCACGAAACGTCTTGGGTACCTTTGTTATCACCTTGGGACGAGAACGAGTGTTTCTAGGTGCGGTCTAAAATTCAAGATGGCTGCCAGTGGCCATTTTGTACCGAAATTAGGTCTAATCAGTTTTTTGTACACAACTTCTATACGGCTCAGGCTAGAGGCCGTATTTATGAACCCATCTTTACGAATCTTCTTGGGTACCTTTGTTATCACCGTGAGATGAGAACGAGTGTTTTTGGGTGTAGTCCGAAATTCAAGATGGCCACCAGCAGCCATTTTGTACCAAAATTAGTGCAATCAGTCTTTTGTTCAGAACTTCTGTACGAAAGTTCTGATTTTTTATTTTTTGAATAAATTTTAGTATGAATGTGTAGTAACATGGAATACATCACATATAGTACGGGTTTTTTTCTCGTGCGGAAATTATGCAAATCAGATGAACTTTGATTTATTCAGTGCTACTTATACACTGTAAGTGCACATGTCAATATGGCTCGGGCTAGAGGCTGTATTTATGAACCGATCTTCACACCACTTCTTGGGTAACTTTGTTATCACCTTGGGATGAGAACGAGTGTTTCTGGGTGCGGTCCAAAATTCAAGATGGCTGCCAGTGGCCATTTTGTACCAAAATTAGGTCCAATCAGTTTTTTGTCACAACTTCTACACAGCTCATATTTATGAACTGATCTTCACGAAACTTCTTGGTTACCTTTGTTTTCACCTTGGGACAGGAATGAGGGTGTTTTGGGGTGCCTTTGTTATCACTGTGCTATGAGAACCAATATTTTGGGGTTCAGTCAGACCCACTCTGGGACTCAAAGATTTTTTTCTAGTTTAGCATTTGACTGTCACCCACCTTTACAATACTTTACCTATACATTTGTTACAGGCAACGGTCAGTATTTATGTACAGACCATTACAATACTTTATATGTACCTTTGTTATCAGGTCATTACCTAGATGTTTGTCATTGCTGTGTCACATACTATACATGTACATGTCTTTGTCTTGACATGTTGAGCTACAGTGTCAATGACACTTTCATTTATCTTTTGACCCCGGCTTATGATATTTGGCATGTGAGTGTACCACCATGAGACGATGTACCATCATGACCCACAGATGACATTGACCTTTGACATCGACTCATATATGACCTTGACCTTTGACCTCAAGTTCAAATTATTGATTTTTTTTTATCTTTAGCTCAACTTGACAAAGTCAAGCTGAGCTATTGCCATCACTTCTCGTCCGTCGACGTACGTACGTACGTTAGTACGTTAGTACGTACGTCCACAATTTCCTTTGGCACACCTCACAGGTTGCATTTATGATCAGATTACTTTGAAACTTGGTATGCTTGTTTGGGGTGACCTCTAGATGGGAGCTATCGATTTTCTTCAATTTCCGTCAAAAAATGTTGCCGCGGCCAACGTTATTAGAACTTAGGTTAGTCAAACCACAATATTTCCCTTTGGCACACCCTACAGGGCACATTTATGATTTGATTGCTTTGAAACCTGGTATGCTTATTTAGGGTGACCTCTAGATGGGAGCTATCGATTTTCTTCAATTTCCGGCAAAAAATGTTGCCACGGCCAACGTTCGTAGAACTTAGTTTAGTCAGACCTCAATATTTCCCTTTGGCACACCTTACAGGGCACATTTATGATCAGATTGCTTTGAAACTGGTATGCTTGTTTGGGGAGACCTCTAGATGGGAGCTATCGATTTTCTTCAATTTCTGTCAAAAAATGTTGCCGCAGCCAACGTTCTTAGAACTTAGTTTAGTCAGAAGACTCAATATTTCCCTTTGGCACACCCTACAGGGTACATTTATGATCGGATTGCTTTGAAACCTGGCATGCTTGTTTGGGGTGACCTCTAGATGGGAGGTATTGATTTTCTTCAATTTCCATCAAAAAATGTTGCCGCGGCCAACGTTTTTAGAACTCAGTTTAGTCAGACCACAATATTTCCCTTTGGCACACCCTACAGGGCACATTTATGGTTTGATTGCTTTAAAACCTGGTATGCTTGTTTGGGGAGACCTCTAGATGGGAGCTATCGATCTTCTTCAATTTCCATCAAAAAATGTTGCTGCGGCCAACGTTCTTAGAACTTAGTTTAGTCAGAAGACTCAATATTTCCCTTTGGCACACCCTACAGGGCACATTTATGATCGGATTGCTTCGAAACCTGGCATGCTTGTTTGGGGTGACCTTTAGATGGGAGCTATCGATTTTCTTCAATTTCCATCAAAACATGTTGCCGCAGCCAACATTCTTAGAACTCAGTTTAGTCAGACCACAATATTTCCCTTTGGCTCACCCTACAGGACACATTTATGATTAGATTGCTTTGAAACCTGGTATGCTTATTTACGGTGACCTCTAGATGGGAGCTATCGATTTTCTTCGGTTTCTGTCAAAAAATTTTGCCACTGGCAAAAAAAATAACATTGGTACCAGTGATCTTCAATTTTGCCATTTCATTTATAACTTATCAAGTTCAAGTTTGTCAAGTTGAGCTACAGTGTCATTGACACTTTCATTTGACCTAGGCTTATGATATTTGGCATGTGGGTGCATCACCATGAGATGATGTACCATCATGACTCACATATGACATTGACCTTTGACCTCAAGATCAAATTACTGATTTTTTGGCAAGTGAGCTTGTCCATGCAAGAACTTATTTACCTTTTCACCTTGGCTTTGGATATTTGACATGCGAGTGTATCACCATAAGCCGATGTGCCGCACACCTTCATGACCCATATATGACATTGACCTTTGACCTCAAGGTCAAATTACTGATTTTTTGGCAAGTAAGCTTGTCCGAGCCAGAACTTTTTTACTTTTTCACCTCGGTTTATGATATTAGTCATGTGGGTGTATCACCATGATACGGTGTGTCACATACCATCATGATCCACATATGACCTTGACCTTTGACCTCAAGGTCACATTATTGACTTTTTTAAAATTTTAGTCTTTTGACCTAGGCATATGAGATTTGGCATATGAGTATATCACCAAAAGACGATGTGTCACATACCATCATGACCTACCTTGACCTTTGATATCGGGGTCAAATTATTGATTTTTAGCCCACCAAAGGGAGCTTAACTTATCACTTGCCATCCGTTGTCATCCATAGTCATCCGTCGTCATGAACATGTGGGAGCTTGAATTGTAACTTAGTTCGAAATGAAGAATTTTCTTAAAAAATCATCTTCAGATCCAGCAGTCGGAATGTTTTAATATGTGGTGTGTAGCATCCTTAAGGGGGTGAGATTCAAGTTTGTTAAAGTCAAGTCCCTGTGTCCATATTTGGGCTCCCTATGGGAGCCCGAATTATAACTTAGTCAATGTGAAGAATTTTTAGCTCACCGAAGCGAGCTCAACTTATCACTTGCCGTCTGTCATCGTCCTTCGTCATGAACATTTTTCAAACGACTTCTCTGATGAAACCACTGGTCCGATTTTCACGAAGCTTCATGTGGATGTTCTTTACTATATGGCAATTCATGTTTGTTCAAATGAAATGGTCACGTCCCTTGGGGGCTCTGTATGGGGCATAACTCTGATAGCACCGTATGAATTATAGAAAAATTATTAAAAATTCTTCTTCTCCAGAACCAGTGGGCAGAATCTTTTGATACT
Source organism: Pictodentalium vernedei (assembly GCA_031216915.1). Lineage (NCBI taxonomy): Eukaryota > Metazoa > Mollusca > Scaphopoda > Dentaliida > Dentaliidae > Pictodentalium > Pictodentalium vernedei. Next base: position 255,145,644 of record CM062294.1, read on the forward strand.
TGGTATGCACTATCTTAGTATGGGTCTGATTCAAGTTTGTTCAAATCGGCCTCCTGGATTCATATTTGGGCTCACTACAGAAGCCCAAATTTGAACTTAGTGCATTTCAGGCAAATTTCTTAAAAAATCTTCTTCTCCAGATCCAGCAGGCAGAATCTTTTGATTTTTGGTATGCAACATTGTGGGGTGGATCTGATTCAAGTTTGTTCAAATTGGCCTCCTGGATTCATGTTTGGGCTCAGTATAGAAGCCCAAATTCAAACTTAGTGCATTTCAGGCAAATTTCTTCAAAAATCTTCTTCTCAAGATCCAGCAGGCAGAATCTTTTGATATTTGGTATGCAACATTGTGGGGTGGATTTGATTCAAGTTTGTTTAAATCGGCCCCCTGGGTTCATATTTGGGCTCAGTATAGGAGCCCAATTTGAACTTAGTGCATTTCAGGCAAATTTCTTTAAAAATCTTCTCAAGATCCAGCAGGTAGAATCTTTTGATATTGGGTATGCAGCAGGCTTAGGGGGGGTGAGATTCAAGTTTGTTCAAGCCAAGTCCCTGGGTTCATATTTGGGCTCTCTGTGGTAGCCCGAATTATAACTTAGTTCAAAATGAGGAATTTTCTTTAAAAATCTTCTTCTTCTTCAGATCCAGCAGTCGGAATGTTTTGATATTTGGTATGCAGCATCCTTAGGGGGGTGAATTCAAGTTTGTTCAAGCCATGTCCCTAGGTCCATATTTGGGCTCACTGTGAGAGCCCGAATGATAACTTAGTTCAAAATGAGGAATTTTCTTTAAAAATCTTCTTCAGATCCGGCAGTCGGAATGTTTTGATATTCAGTATGCAGCATCCTTAGGGGGGTGAGATTCAAGTTTGTTCAAGCCATGTCCTTAGGTCCATATTTGGGCTCCCTGTGGGAGCTTGAATTGTAACTTAGTTCGAAATGAGGAATTATTTCTTAAAAAATCTGCTTCTTCAGACCCAGCAGTCGGAATGTTTTGATATGTGGTGTGTAGCATCCTTGGGGGGAGGGGGGGGGGGGGAGTTGAGATTCAAGTTTATCACTTGCCGTCTGTCGTCGTCCTTCGTCGTGAACATTTTTCAAATGACTTCTCCTCTGAAACCACTGGTCCGATTTTCACGAAACTTCATGTGGATGTTCATTACTATATGGGAATTCATGTTTGTTCAAATGAAATGGCCACGTCCCTTGGTGGCTCTGTATGGGGCATAACTCTGATAGCACCGTATGAATTATAGAAAATTATTAAAAATTCTTCTTCTCCAGAACCAGTGGGCAGAATCTTTTGATACTCGGTATGCAGCTTCTTGGTATGGGTCTGATTCAAGTTTGTTCAAATCGAGTCCCTCAACCAATATTGGGGCTCACTATGGGGGCATGAATTTTTACTTAGTGCAATTTAAGAAAAATTCTTTAAACATCTTCTTCTCCAGAACCAATGGGCAGAATCTTTTGATATTTGGTATGCAGCATCTTGGTATGGGTCTGATTCAAGTTTGTTCAAATGGAGTCCCTTGATCAATATTGGGGCTCCCTATTGGGGCATGAATTTTTTCTTAGTGTAATTTAAGGAAAAATCTTCTCCAGAACCAGTGGGCAGAATCTTTTGATATTTGGTATACTGCATCTTGGTATGGGTCTGATTCAAATTTGTTCAAATGGAGTTCCTTGATCAATTTTGGGGCTCACTATGGGGACCTGAATTTTTACTTAGTGCAATTTAAGAACAAAAATTTAAAAATCTTCTTCTCCAAAATCAATGGGCAGGATCTTTTGATATTTAGTATACAGCATCTTGGTATGGGTGTGATTCAAGTTTGTTCAAATTGAGTCCCTCGATCAATATTGGGGCTCACTAAAGGGATGTGAATTTTTACTTAGTGCAATTTAAGAAAATTTCTTTAAAAATCTTCTTTTCCGGAACCGATGGGCAGAATCTTTTGATATTTGGTATGCAGCATCTTGGTATGGGTCTGATTCAAGTTTGTTCAAATTGAATTCCCTGTTCAATATTGGGGATCACTATGGGAGTGTGAATTTTTACTTAGTGCAATTTAAGAAAAAATCTCTAACAATCTTCTTCACCAGAACCAGTGGGCAGAATCTTTAGATATTTGGTATGCAGCATCTTGGTTGGATTCACGTTTGTTCAAATTGAGTCTTTTGATCAATATTGGGGCTCACTATGGGGGCGTGAATTTTTACTTTGTGCAATTCAAGGAAAATTCTTTAAAAATCTTCTTCAGAACCATCATGCAGAATCTTTTGATATTTTATCAGCAGCATTGTCCCATTCAGTCCTGTTGATGTTTTAGCTCCACAGAGAGTATAGATTTACTCTATAGAACCTTAAGAATAGCTTTTGATAAAATTTGTGTCTTAACAGTATGGAACATTCGGTGAACGGCTAAGGCCCCCCTGGGGCCTCTTTGTTTTTTATCTTTTCACCCAGGCTTATGATATTTGACATGTGGGTGTATCACCATAAGACAACATTGTTATCATGAAATGTTGTGATGGCAGATGACCTTGATCTTTGACATCAAGGTCAAATTATTGAATTGTTCAGCTAGGTTTATGATATTTGGCATATGAATGCAACAGCCAGGCTGATGTGTCACATTCTACCTTGAACTTCCATGATCTTAACATTTGACCTTTAGTTTGATCTTTGTTAGTCGTAAGTTGGAAGCATGGAACTAATCGAAGGAGAGACATGTGTTTTAGTTCACTAAAACAGTTCCCTCTAGTTTTGGCTGCAATAGTTTAAATTTTCATTCATTACTGATTATATAGATATACAGAAGTCTCTGTATTACATAGGTGTCATTAAGTATTGGCCTAAAATAATGTTTTTCTATGATATATTTTCATTGAACTTCAAACCAAAACGTCCACAGTTTGATCCCTGCCAGGGGTAACTACATTGTGGCCTTGGGCAAGGCACTTCATCCTGATTGCCCACATGGGGGCACGGTGGCACTGTGTACTAAGGCGTACTGCACGTCAATAGTGTACTTGTCTTCAACCAGTACTAACACTGCTTGTGTGGAGTTAGTAAGTTTGAGAGTCTGACAGTTGCTTGCTGCTACTCAGTGGTTCTCTTCAGGTACTCCGGCTTCCTTCACTGGTAAAACTGTCCGACGCTAGGTGACCCGGGCTGTCAAAAGTGCCGTTACACCCCAATAAATAAGTACTTGATTTATGTTCATGTCACATGTTCGTTTTTTACAGGCACATTGTATCAAACCATGTAGCTAGACTAGGACACTTTGTTGCAGCTTGTGCAATGTATGGAACAATGCTCAGGTTTTTTACAGTTAATCATAAAGAGGTATGATATTTGTTTATTCCATTATTCTATTTCTTTTGTTCTCATTCTTCTTAGACCTTGGAGAATAGTATGTCAGCAATATTGTGATACAGTAGCCCCTATTTAATTGGGTTATTTCTTAATTTTATATCCCTGTTAACTGAATATAACTTCCAAACACAAGCCATATTATTTGTTTATGGAGCAAGCACATCCAATACAGGCAGTTAATCTATTATATCTTGTTTGACAGAGCATCATAATATCTTTCAGTCAAAATATAATAGAATAAATGTTCTGTTTGTCTCAAGAATACAGGAAAATCACCGAATCCCTGTTAACCCTTTATCTAACTAACCAGGGGATTGCAGTGGCTCAGTAGGTGTAGATGCAGGCTGCAAACCAAGTCCTCGGTTCAAATCCCACCTGCGGCAACCACTTAATCCCAATTGCCCATGTGGGTGCAATGTGGCATTGTGTACTAAGGCATACTACACATCTTCAACAAATGCTAACCCTGCCTGTGTGGAGTTAGTATGTTGGGGAGTCTTGATAGCTGCTTGCCACTGCTCAGTGGTTCTCTCCAGGTATTCCGGCTTCCTTCACCCCATAAAATTGTTCGACACGAAGTGACCCTGACTGTCTAAAGTGTTGTTAAACCCCAGTAAATAAATAACTAAGGAACTGGGAGCATTTGCCCACGTAATATACAACTGCAGCAGTTGAAAAAAAGTTATTTTTCAAAAAATTTAAACAATACCATATAATATTAATACTAGATAATGGGGCAGCAGGCTTTCACTCAAACCATAGGTCAAAATCTCATATTTTTTTGAGAAGAATTATGTAGTCTTGCCCCTTCTGGCCTTGTTAGCTCACCTGACAGCAAGTCAGTGTGAGGTATTGCCATCACTTGGCGTCCGTCGTGCGTTAACTATTGCAAACCTGGCTTCTTCTCCACAGCTATTCAGCCAAATTCAAACATATATTGCACAAACCATCCCTGGGGTATACCCTTTCTGTTTTGTTCAAATGGAGCGGCTACCCTCTTCTGGCTCTGGGCAATGTTGCCAAAGCCTAAAAATCTTTTAAAATCTTCTTCTCATGAACCACCAGAGAGATTGCCTTGATATATGGTATGTAACACTCTTTGGTGTTGAAGATTAAAGTTTGTTCAAGAGAAGTTGGTAGATCAATATTTGGGCTCTCTGTGGGCACATATCCATTTTGGGCTCCTCTCAAAATTTCTATTTCAAGAACCAATGTGCCGATTTGAACCAAATTTGGCATGTAGCATAAGTGGGATTGATGCCCAAAATTTTTTTTTTACCGTTGCCCCGTGGGTACCCCAGGGGCTAAAAATAGAAAAAAATTCAAATGCCCATATTTTCCAAACTACACGGAACAGAGAACTGTTATTTGGTATGAAGCATCCTTTTGACCGGTAGAATGGATTAAAAAAAAAAAAAAGGTCATCGGTTGTGTTAGGGTGTTCTGTAGGGGCATTTTGAAAAAATGCTGAGTCAGCATATTTGCAAAAATTGAAAAAACAATTTCTTCAGAACCGCTGATCAGAATCTTTTGATATTTGGTGTACAGCATCCATAGGATGGTCAAATACAAGGGTGTTCAAATCGACCCCCTCGATTCATATTTGGGCTCAACAGAGGAGCCCAGATAATTAACTTAGGGTGCTATGGAGAATAAGCTTTAGAAATCTTCTTCTTCAGATCATACATTCAGATTCTTTTGATACTTAGTATACAGCATCTCTACAGGGGTCAGATTGAAGTTTGTTCAAATTGAGTCCCTGGGTTAATATTTGGGCTTCCTATGGAACCCCGAATATTAACTTTGTGCAGTATGGGGAATAATCTTTAAAAATCTTCTTCTTCAGATCCACCAGTCAGATTCTTTTTATATTTGGGGTGCAGCATCTCTAGGGGGGTTAGATTCATGTTTGTTAAAATGGGATCCCTGGATGAATATTTGGGCTCTTTGTTGGAGCTCAAATTTTAACTTGGTGCAATATGAGAAAATTTCTTAAAAAATCTTCTTTTTCAGACCCACAAGTGAGAATCCTTTCATATTTGGTATGTGACATCTCTAGAGGTGTAAGATTTGAATTTGTTCAAATCGACTCCCAGAGTTAATATTTGGGCTTCCTATGGAAGCCTGATTATTAACTTGGTGGAATAGGGAGGATATTCTGTAAAAATCTTCTTCTTCAGATCCGCCAGTCAGATTCTTTTGATATTTGGTATGCAGCATCTTTAGGGGGGTTAGATTCAAGTTTGTTCAAATGGGATCCCTGGATGAATATTTGGGCTCTTTATTGGAGCCCAAATTTTAACTTAGTGCAATATGAGAAAATTTCTTAAAAAATCTTCCTTTTCAGACCTGCTATTGAGAATCCTTTCATATTTAGTATGTGACATCTCTAGAGGTGTAGGATTCAAGTTTGTTCAAATCGAGTCCCTGGGTTAATATTTGGACTTCCGGTGGGATCCTGAATGTTAACTTTGTGCAACATGGGTAATAATCTTTAAAAATCTTCTTCAGACCCATGAGTCAGATTCTTTTGATATTTGGTATGCAGCATCTCTAGGGGGGTTAGATTCAAGTTTGTTCAAAAGGGATCCCTGGATGAATATTTGGGCTCTTTATTGGAGCCCAAATTTTAACTTAGTGCAATATGAGAAAATTTCTTAAAAAATCTTCTTTTTCAGACCCACCAGTGAGAATCCTTTCATATTTAGTATGTGACATCTCTAGAGGTGTAAGGTTCAAATTTGTTCAAATCGAGTTCCTGGGTTAATATTTGGGTTCCCCAAGGGAGCCCAAATATTTACTTAGTGCAATATGGGGAATTATCGTTCAAAATCATCTCCTTCAGATCCAGTCAGATTCTTTTGATATTTGGTGTACTACATCTCTGGGAGGGTTAGATTGAAGGTTGTTCAAATCAGGTCCCTGGCTTAATATTTGGGCTTTTTATTGAAGCCCAAAGTTTAACTTAGAGCAATATGAGAAAATTTCTTGAAAATTCTTCTTCTTCAGATCCACCAGTGAGAATCCTTTCATATTTGGTATATAACATCTCTAGGGGTGTCAAATTCAAGTTTTGTTCAAATCGATTTGCTTGTTTTATCTTGTTTTTAAAAAAAAAAAAAATTTGGGGGGGGGGGGGGAGGGGGTGGGGGGGGGGAATGCTAGAGAGAACACAGTAGTTTAAAACAAAACAAAAATTTCTTTCGGTTGTTGTTTTTTATTACTTCACAGAACAGAGTTTGCTAGGAAGCTTTCCCAGGACCAGCAGGAATGAATGGCCAAAAAAGTAGCCTTTGGTTGTATCATAGCAAATAAAAAAAATTTCTCTTGCTGCTGATCACATGCTGATACACTCATCTGTTTTGACAATTTGAGCCAGTGAGCATTTTAGGCTCACTTGAGCTTCTGGTTTATTTTTCTACCATAAAGCTGTTAATTTCTAGTTGCAAGATTTTTTTCCATAACATTCTTATATTTATATTTTAGCACTGCCATACACTTTTTATATACATTTTTTTTTCTCACAATATTTTTCTGTTTGTTTTTGATTACTAGCTTGGAACCCAGTTGTGCCAGAGCATTTACATTGCTGATTTATTTATTTATTGATTGATTGGTGTTTAAGGTCACATCTTTATGCACAATGACTAATTGTGACCGTGACAGTTTTACTGGTAGAGGAAGCCAGCGGAGAGAACCAACGAGCAACTGTCAGCTTCTCAACATTCTAACTCTGTTCAAGCTCCACTCAAGCAGAGTTACAGTGGTTAAAGACATGTGAACCATCGACGTGCATTATGCCTTAGTAAACGGCGTCATCATGCCCCCATGTAGGCAACCGGGATAAAGTGCCTTGCCCAAGGACACAATATGGGTCATCCCGGACGGGGATCGAACTCAGGACTTTACATTGATGATTAGTTTTGTTTTGAATTACAACTCCAATTTACCCTCTTCTCACTGACATCAGAATTAGTAGGTTATAATACATGTGGAACATTGAATAGGAATTATGTCAAGCACAGCTCAAGAATCTAATACTATGACATCAGGATCTTCATTCATAAAAAATCAATTTATAGATGCTGAATGATTGTTAAAATACATGAAAACAAGTCAGGAAAGGGAGGAATGTTGTAAGATAAATTGGTTATTACCACCAAGTGGGTTTCTCGACCTCATCTCTAGATCATCTATCTACTCATCCAAACGGCCTCGTTAATATATGCCCTGAGATGAGGTCTCTATTTCAATACATCATCCTGGAAACCCACATGGTGGTAATAACCAAAATATAATTGGATATCACATAAAAGGATAACCCTGTTAATTGCTGTATTCAGTTAAAACACCAAGACAATTACCATACTTTTTGTACAAATTTGACCCGTTATTTGGGTATAGGTTATGTGTAATTCCTGTTAATAGAACGAAGAATATTGTTGTCTGTTGAATTGTTTCCTGATAACCACCAAATGGCCATTGGGGCTCTGATGCTGTTTTGAAATTTTTAAAAAGTATGGAAATTTGTATCGGTCTGGAAAAGGACTTGAAAAGTATGGAAAAATGGTCACTCAAGCCTTGAGGGTATGAGACAGAGGATGAAAATTTAATATTTTTATACTGTACCAATGACCCAGACATAGCTGGTGCTAACTCTTAAAATTCTAGGGCCAAACACAAATTTTGCCCCCCAGTCCCCAAAATTTGCATCTAAAACCAAAAGAAATCATGTCCTGAAGGACCTCCATACTTTACCCTCACTGCGCATGCGCAGTGTCAAGGACCTCCCGAAATTGGCGCCAATTATCATTCTTTGTTTGGCCCTTCATCAGTTCATATCTGACTGATATTTGTGCTTGTAAATCTCAGTTTAAATGATGCCAGACACATAAATATTAGAGAAATGGTGGATATAAAGTGCATATAGAAGGAGGAGAGGAAAAATGAGTGACAGAAAATATTCAGGGCTGTAACTTAAAATTTTTTAATGAAATTATGTTAAGTTGCCTATTTTCGAGGCATGGGCCTGTTGTTGTCATTCTTGCTATGAAGTTTCACTGCTTATTCAGTGTTTCCTCTCTCCTTGTCATTTAGATCCCCCCTTGCTATTCTCCCATGCTTTTGGCATATTTTTGAGTAATATTATTACTAAAATATCTTGGGAGATTTAGCTAAGTAACAGAATGAATTCTGTTCTTTTCCCCATGTTTACGTTCTCACCCATGGGTGTTTAGGCGTAGTGTTCTGCATCTACCATCTGATGTTCTGCAGATTCTTCCCTGGAAGTCTCTGTTTTGCATCAGATAGTGTATTATTGGTAACTGATTTCGGGCCAGGATTATCAGTGCCTGGAGTCATGTTTCTGGTGTTTTTACACTTCTTGTTTACATTGGCAACAGTCTCTGTTGAGGGGGACTTTTTGTCTTTGTACTAGTTTAATTCATTATAAGATACATTATTATTATTCGTAAGTGTTGCATTAATTGTTTAAAATATTTTTAAAATTTTTGTCCACACTTAGGCTTGGGATCCATTGGGGCTCAACGTTACTTTTCAGAAACTTGGGCTTTGCTGAAAAAATATTTTTTCAAAAATTATTTTTGATTTCATTTATTTTTTCTATGTTAATGGATTATGTTATTATGTATCTTGTTTGCAGGGGTTCGTGCGAGTACTAGTACTTATTGTTTTCTTTTCACAATGAAAGGATATTGTTCAAATTGTAATGAGAGGAAATCTTCCTCTGACTTTCATGATCATTGTATAAATTGTAGTCAGTGTACTCGCACTAACCCCTGTTCAGTATGTGAATTTTGGGATGACAAACATTGGAAACGTGTGTCACGGTATGTTGTTAGCGCGGAAAGGGCTATGCCGGTCCTTTCTCCGCAGGGTCACTCGAGTTTATCAGTTTCTATTTCAGAGGAACAAGAACAGGGTGATGTTTCCGTGATATCTTCCAAAGGTGTGCCTCCGTCGTCACAATCAAATGAAGAGCTAGCGGCAAAAGTGCTCATGGAGATACGCCAATTGCCTAAGAGGTCCCTAGTAGGATCGACGGCGTTGACGTCCGCTAGCTCGCCCGGTGTAGCGTCCATTCATCGAATGGTTCGGCAGCCGGGTTCGTCTGTTGCGGTCCAGGAAGAAGATTTGGGTGTTGCGAGCACTATAAATATTCAAGGTGCACACCCAGTGACGGCGGATAAGAGGAGAGAACGGAGGAAGCCTAGTAGTCCGGTTCCTAGCTCGTCCAGGTCCATCCGGGCTGCGAGTGAGAGAGGACCCTCTCTCGTACAACAACATCTGTGACCAGATGTTGTGGTACAAAATGTTTTGCAAGCGGAGCATACGTCCGCCGATCGGGACGCTCCGTTGTATAGACAGTCCGAAGAGACTGTACAAAAGGCTTCCTCATCCTCTCAGCAGCGCACATGACCGCACCTTGGCTACGTGATCGCCGATATCCAGCCAGCTTCGCCGATCAGGGATTCCACGGCGACCAGGTCACACCATCCGGTAGCCAGGGACAAGAGGCCTGCAGACTCCGGACGTTCGCATAAGAGAAGTATGCAGGAGTCAGTTTACACGGAGCTTCCGGCGGCTAAGCAGCGTAAGACCGCTACTCTGCAGGCCTCGGTGACGGACGTGCTAGCTCAGATAGCACAAATTATCGCAGCATCCCAGCAACCGACAGAATCGGTATCGGATCGGTACGCTCCGCCGAAGCATCGGGTGCGGACGACCGAGATCATCATGAGGTCCGACAGGATGGCGAAAGGGATACCGAGGACTTGGAGCTATCCCTTTCGGAGCAACATAAAGCTGCCGTAGATTTCATCCGGCACTTCCTTCCACAAGTTGTTCCGTCGGGCCAGATGGCTGCGATGCCGGATAAGAGACTAATAGCGTCATTGGACACAGAGTTTTTGAGCGGTTCAGAGACATCGTCCCTGAGTTTCTGACACAGTCCAATAATGTCACAAGAACATTTGAATTATTGAACAACGCTATCTATAAGCTTGCTTCCAAAACAGGCAAAGCTGGTTTCTTGTCCGTTAATGCTCTCAACCTGCCTTTCATCAATTCAAGGAATAAATTTGATACGGCAGGACATGGAATACCGAGAGTTCCTCTGCGTCTAGACGACGAGGCGGAAGACTTGGAATTATCATTACCGTCGTCTATGTCTATTCCAACCGCGACGTTGGAAACGACAATAACGTCTAACAGAGCAAGCTTAGATGCTTTATCATACGCAGACCACCTTACAAAGGTGTTATCATTGCGTCTTCAAGGGAAAGAATTCCAGGATATACAATCCTCATTAAGACTTCTTTCAAGGGCAGTAGCTTATTCCACGTATAACTCCGCCCTTTCAGTGGCAAACCTGGAGTTGGTTAGACGTGACGCAGCCCTAGCTACATCCACACGTGTGGATAGTAAGGTGAAGAACTCTCTCAGAGTCGCTTCGGTCTCCGGAGAGCTTCTCTTCGACGGCAAGCTTTCAGCAATCTATGATAAGATAACTAAGAAAGCTTCGGATTCTCTGCTTTTTAGTTCCGCTTCCAAAAAGTCGGATACGGCAGAGAAGAGTAAGACAGGTACTTCTGGGACAAATACGCTCAAGAGAGGTTCCTATAGAGGTTCTTATACATCCTCTAGGTCTTATTCCGGAGACCGTCAAGGCAGCGACTCACGTACGGGACGTTCTTCGGGCCAAGACAACCGGTCTGACGTCCCGAGGTCGACGGGACGAGGTGCGGGTCGTGGAGGACATGGTTTCTCCTTCCGCAGGCCTCGCAGGTCCAGGAGGTGATGGTTTGAACCTCTATCGTGTTCCGGTTGGCGGAAGGTTATCGAGTTTTACAGACGAGTGGGCGTCGATTATGGACGACCCCTGGGTCAGAGGGGTAATTTCGGAAGGACTAAGAATATCCTTCAAACAAAAGCCTCCATTAACTTGAAGTCCAAAATGGACTCGGCTTCCGTCAAATCCGCAGAAAAGAGACACTCTGTTATCGGAAGTACAGTCTCTTTTGATGAAGAATGCGGTAGAGGTCGTAGAAAACCAGGAATCACCAGGTTTCTACAGCCATCTGTTTCTGGTTCCGAAACCAGACGGCTCGTTCCGTCCAGTCATAGATCTGAGCTGGATAAACAAGCTGATCGTCGCTCCGAAGTTTTATATGGAGACGATTCGATCGGTCAGAGTGAGTATTCGGGTGAACGATTATGCTACAAGCATAGATCTCAAAGATGCGTACTTTCACGTCATGGTACATCCGACTTTCAGAAAGTATCTACGCTTCGCAGTCCTAGGAGTTGTATATCAATTCCGGGCGATGTGCCTCGGATTGAACCTAGCACCCTGGGCTTTCACTCGAATAATGAACTCGGTAATGATGCATTTCCGAGCTCATTCGTCTGCGGTAACGTCGACCTACCTGGACGACATTCTTCAGAGGTACGGCAATGAGTTAACGCTTCAGAACGATGTGCAAAATCTGCTTCTATTGCTCCGACGTCTCGGTTTTGTTATAAACGAGAAGTCGGATCTGGAGCCGTCCAAGTCATTCACTCATCTGGGAATGAGCTTCGTGATGCACAACAATCTCGTTCGTCTGCCGTTAACCAGAGCGAAGTTAATCAGTTGTTACGCTCGCTATTGTCTTCACGTAGACAAAGTCACAGCGAGGGAGTTCATGAGGCTGATAGGTCTGTGCGGAGCCGCTGCGGATCTCATTCCGATGGGGCGGTTACGCACTCGTCCTCTCCAAATTTTCTTGACTCAGAATTGGAGTGTGAAGATTCATTCGCTCGATTAAGACGTTCTCTTGTCAGATCAAGTGAAATAAGAGATTCGGACTTGGGCAAGCATTCAGTGGTTGACTCAGGGAGTTCCGCTGCAGTTGCCGGATCCGGGTTTTACGATTATGACGGATGCCAGTCAAACAGGTTGGGGTGCAACATTGATCCCAACGGATTCGAAGTGCCAGGGTCTTTGGGATCCACACTTTCTAAGCAAGCACATAAACATCAAGGAAATGATGTCAATTTGGCTTGCATTACGTCATTGGATGAACATTATTCAGAAAGCTCATGTTCAAATCCTGTCCGACAATACGACAGTAGTGGCGTATATCCGGAACCAGGGAGGCACTCATTCCGTTCCGTCATTCAATTTAACGGAAAGAATCCTTCTGTTTGCTCTAGAACACCAAGTTCTACGTTCGGTCCGTCATTTACCGGGTCGTCTGAATGTACTAGCAGACTCCCTTTCACGGAAGGGTCGCTTGTTGCCGTCAGAGTGGACTCTCAACAAACAGGTATTCAATCAGATTTGCTACCAATGGGAACAGCCAATGATAGACTTATTTGCGACACATCTCAACAATCAGTTGCTGACGTATGTGTCACCATGTCCGGATCCACGAGCATATGCAGTAGACGCTCTATCGATCTCGTGGGACGGAATGATAGGATATGCGTATCCTCCAGCGCCGTTAATACAGCAAGTATTGCTAAAGATAAAACAATCTCAATGCAGGATTCTGTTGGTAGCATCTCTGATTCCACAGAGACCGTGGATAAATCTACTCAGATGTCTGCTGTGGGACTTACCGCGAAAGCTTCCTCCACGGGAGGATCTTCTTTCGCAGGGGAAATCGCGTCAACTTCATCACAACCCGCAAGGTCTCAACCTTCACGTATTTCCGTTTTGCGGTCCTTCTTGCGTGGCAAGCATTTTACAGGACGAGCAGTGGACGCGATTTCTAACTGTAGGAGGACCTCCTCTTCGCTAAATTATGCGGCTAAGTGGAAGGTCTTTCGTCGTTGGTGTAGGGATCATTCTGTTGATATTTTTGATCCCTCCATACCAGACATTGCAAACTTTCTAGTTTACTTGTTTGACGAAATCAAACTGCAGCCTGTTACTATTAAAGGTTATAGGTCTATGTTATCTGATACCTATGCACACCATGATAGTTTACAAATTGGATCTAATGTCTCTTTATCTAAGTTAGTTAGAAACTTCTCGATAAATAGACCTAGAACTCTTAGATTAATTCCTAAATGGAATTTAGCTTGGGTTCTGCTTAAACTGAAAGAAAAGCCATTTGAGCCTCTTGGGACAGTAGATTTCAAATTCTTGTCTTATAAGACAGCTTTTCTCTTAGCTTTCTCCTCTGCTAGAAGAGTCAGTGAGCTTCATGCACTATCGGTGGATGATTCTCACTATCGTAGTGTCGGGAACACTATTACCTTTACTACTAATGTTGGATTTTTAGCTAAGAATCAGGCTCCTAATAAATACCCGGAACCTATTGTTATTAAGGCTTTTCCGTCTTCAGACGGGCGTAGGCCTTTACTCTGTCCTGTTAGAGCTTTACGTATTTATAAACAAAGATCTCAGTTTATCAGAAAGGGAAGGAAGCGCTTCTTTCTGTCTCTAATGCCTAATAGAAAGGACATTTCGGTCCATTCTATTGCTAGATGGATTCAATTAACTATCCGTACTGCTTATGATAATATATCTTCTACTCAGCTGTCTGTGCTTAAGATTTCGGCTCATGAAGTAAGAGCTCTTTCTACATCTTGGGCTTACGCAAATAGTGTTGCTATTACAGATTTAATGAAGGCTACTTATTGGTCTCAGCCATCCACATTCACGAATTTTTATCTCAGAAATATTGAGTCCATTTCTGGAGACCTACATTGTTTAGGTCCGTTATCTGTTGCTCAGAATGTCGTCCACTAAACAGTTGCAACTATAGTTATGCAGGCTTTCTGTTCCGGCAGTGACTCCGTCCTGCTGCCCTCTTTGCTCTGGGCTATTTGACCCAGGGCAAGGGGAAGGGGGGGGGGGGGGAGGGTGTTCCCTTAGGTCACCTGCTTTATAGTGAAAAGCAAGGGGATTCCTCCTCCGGAGTCAGTAATTCTGAGTCGTTACCGGGATGGTTTTAAAGTGTAATATTAATGTTAAAAATTCATTCATGTCTTATTTTTAAAGTGTAGTTCGGTGTGAAGCATTTGTATATGTCAAGTGTCAAACGGGCGTTAATATACAATCCTTGGACACTTTTAAAAGAATATAAAGAGTCTCAATTCTCTGGACTAACTTTATTTATTGGCTTACTTTAAAAATAATTAGTATATGGGGTTATACTGGATGTTAATAGAGAACATGAATGTTATTATGCTCAATTATGAAGGGTATTGTATCTTTCTAATTTAACATAAAATAAGAAAGATACATGTAAAGCCTAATACTCCTTTTCTCCTTGAGGGGTTGACTCTATTTATATAGTTGAGCTTATTGGATTTTCCTCTATGTCCTAGGCCCTCCAGCCTTTTTACTATTCAGCTAAGTCTGGGTCATTGGTACAGTATAAAAATGTTAAAAAATTTATAGTAATTTATATATTTTTTATACTTACCAATGACCCAGTCGGGGATGGCCCTCCCAGGAGTTGGGAACTCATACCTCCCCGCTGAGTACATAGTGCTGACCAGGCACTGCTTGTAAGAATGATAATTGGCGCCAATTTCGGGATGTCCTTGACACTGCGCATGCGCAGTGAGGGCAAAGTATGGAGGTCCTTCAGGACATGATTTCTTTTGGTTTTAGATGCAAATTTTGGGGATTGGGGGGCAAAATTTGTGTTTGGCCCTAGAATTTTAAGAGTTAGCACCAGCTAAGTCTGGGTCATTGGTAAGTATAAAAAATATATAAATTACTATAAATTTTTTAACTTTTTTTTAACAAACTTGAACCCTTTCCAGACTTATGTTGAAGTGTACAAATTTCATATGACATATTTTTCCATAATGCAACAAATTCGATACTGTTTGACTGAGTTCCTTCGAATAAGACTGAATTGGTTAAATTCCCAGTTGCATTGTGAAAAATTTTTATTTGCCACTTGAAATTTGAGTTTTTGTTCAAATCTTCCCATAGTCAGGTTTTTGTCAATTTGAGGTACTCAAATAGGTGTGGAATATGGGCCAACATGCTTGGAAAGAGTATGGAAGAAGTATGGAACTTTTTATCCATGGCAAGTGTGAGAACCCTGAGCTCATTTGAAAGACTCAAATGGTCTCAGTACTTCCTATATAAACTTTTAACTGAGTTTCAATGGGGGCATGGTGGCTCAGTAGGTAGAGGTGCAAGCTGAGAGGTTCTCAGTTCGAATCCCACCTGCGTCAACTGCGTTGTGTCCTTTGGCAAGACTCTTCACCCCCATTGCCCACGTGGGGGGCACGGTGGCATTGTGTACTAAGGCATACTGCATGTCGATGGTGCACCTGTCTTCGAACATTGCTAACCCTGCTTGTGTGAAATTAGTATGTTGTGGAGCTGACAGTTGCTTGCCATTGCTCAGTGGTTCTCCCCAGGTACTCTGGCTTGCTCCACCCGTAAAACTGTCATGGTCATGATTAGCCATTGTGCAGAAATATGTGACCTTAAACACCAATAAATAAATAAATAAATAACTGAGTTTAAATAGGCCCTATAAAACAAGTAATAACAATAAACACTTGGTTTATCATTAGAATGTTTAAAAATAAACATTATTATCTTAATAAATTGGCCATTTACCGGGGAATTAAATATATTTTTATACTGTACCAATGACCCAGACATAGCTGGTGCTAACTCTTAAAATATAGGGCCAAACACAAATTTTGCCCCCCAATCCCCAAAATTTGCATCTAAAACTAAAGAAAACATGTCCTGAAAGGCCCTCCACACTTCGCCCCTACTGCGCATGCGCAGTGTCAAGGACGTTCCGAAATTGGCGCCATTTATTATTCTAAGTTTGGCCCTTCATCAGTTAACATCTGACTGATCTTTGTGCTTTTAAATCTCAGTTTAAATGATGCCAGACACATAAATATTAGTGAAATGGTGATTCTAAGGAGGATAGAAAAGGAGGAGAGGAAAAGAATGTGTGACAGAATATTATCAGGGCTGTAACTTAAAATTTTTTAATGAAATTATGTTAAGTTACCTATTTTCAAGGCAGCAGCCATTTTGTTGTCATTCTGATTATTTAGTTACACTGTTTTTTCAAGTGTTTTTCCTCTCTCCCTGTCCTTTAAGTTCCCCCTTGCTATTCTCCCATGCTTTTGGCATAATTTCTGTAATTATTATTACTAAAATTTCTTGGGAGTTTTAGCTGAATAACAGAATGAATTCTGTTCTTTCCCCATGTTTACGTCTTCACCTACGGGTGGTTAGGCGTTGTGTTCTGCATCTACCATCTGATGTTCTGCAGTTTCTTCCCTGGAAGTCTCTGTTTTGCATCAGATGGTGTATTTTTGGTAACTGATTTCGGGCCTGGGTGCCTGGAGTCTTATTTTAGTGTTTTTACACTCATTGTTTACATTTACAACAGCCCTCTGTGTGAGGGGGGGATTTCTAAATAATAATATCTTTATGTTATTTTAATCATAACTAGATACATTATTATTGTTCGTAAGTGTTGAATAAATTGTTTAAAATATTTTTAAAATTTTTGTCCACACTTAGGCTTGGGATCCATTGGGGCTCAACGTTACTTTTCGGAAACTTGGGCTGTTCTGAAAAAATATTTTTTCAAAATATTTTGATTTCAATTATTTTTTCTGTATTAATGGATCATATTATTATTATGTATTTTGATTGCCAGGGGTTAGTGCGAGTACCAGGACTTGTTTTCTTTTCACATTGAAAGGATATTGATCAATTGTTTTAAGAGGAAGTCTTCCTCTGACCTTATTATCATTCTATATGTGGTCAGTGTACTCGCATTAACTCCTGTTCTGTATCGTATGATTTCGATGACAATATGGGAAGCGTATGTCACGGTATGTTGTTGGGGATTTGGACACTCCGGTCCTTTCCCCGCAGGGTCACTCTACTTTATCAATTTCTATTTCAGACGATCAAGATTAGGGTGATGTATCTGTGATGTCTTCCAACAGTGTGTCTCCGTCGTCACAATTAATGAAGGGCTAGCGGAAAAGTGCTCATGTAATACGCCAATTGCCTAAGAGGACCCTAGTAGGTTCAACGGCCTTTGACGTCCGCTAGCTCGCCCGGTGTAGCGTCCATTCACCGAATGGTTCGGCAGCCGGGTTCGTCCGTTGCGGTCTAGAAGGAATTTTGGGGTGATGCGAGCACTATAAAATTAACTTAATGCACACCCAGTGACGGCGGATCGGAGGGAGAACGGAGGAAGCCTTTTAGTCCGGTTCATAGCTCGTTCCGGTCCATCCGGACGGCAAGCGAGAGAGGCCCCTCTCTCGTTCAACAACATCTGGCCCCAGATGTTGTGGTACAAATGTGTCGTTAGCGGAGCATACGTCCGTCGCTCGGGACGCTCCGTTGTATAGGCAGTCCGCTGAGACTGCTAAGGCTTCCTCTTCTCGTCAGCGCACACGACCGCACCTTGGCTGCGTGACCGCCGATATATTACCAGCTTCGCCGATCAAGGATTCTTCGGCGACCAGGTCACACCATCCGGCAGCCAGGGATTCGAGACCGATGGACTCCGGACGTTCGCATAGGAAAAGTATGCGGGAGCCATCTGATGCGGAGCTGCCCTCGGCGAAGCAGCGATAGACTGCGCCTCCGCAGGTCTCGACGCCGGACATTCTTGTGCACATAGCACAGCTTATCGCAGCATCCCAGCAGCCGACAGAAACGGTGTCGGATCGAGAATTATCCGACAGCGCTGGGTCGGTAGCCGGGGACTCGAGGCCTGCAGACTCCGGACGTTCGCATAGGAAGTGTGCGGGAGTCAACGTACACGGAGCTTCCAGCGGCAATGCATCGTAAGTCCGCTATTGCACAGGCCTCGGGAACGGACGTGCTTTCCTTAATAGCACAGTTTATCACAGCATTCCAGCATCAACTGAATCTGTCGCATATATTTTATCCGACGATGCTGGGTCGGGACGCTCCGCGGAAGCGGGTACGGACGTCCGAAAGTTTCATCCGGTCCGACGGGATACCGAAAGGGATTCGGTGGATTTCAAGCTTTCCCTTTCGGAACAACATATGCTGCGATGCCGGATAAGAAACTGATAGCGTCGGTGGACTTAGAAATTTTTTGGTTCGGTTCAGGGACATCGTCCCTCAGTTCTGACATAGTCCAATAATGTCACACAAACTTTCGAATTATTGAACGACGCTATATATATTATTATTTTATGCTTGCTATCCAAGCATTTCTGGTTTCTTGTTCGAAGAGTTATGGAGATGTCTTTCAAAAGTGTGCCTCTGTCGTCATAGTTAATGAGGAGTTAGCGGCAATAAGTGCTCATGGAATATGTCTATCGCTTACGGAGTGACATTCGCTAGCTCACCCGGTGTAGCGTACATTCATCGAATGGTTCGGCTGCCGGGTTCGTCCGTTGTGGTCTAGGAAGGAGATTTGGGTGATGCGAGCACTTTAATTACTTTAGTACTCACCCAGTGACGGCAGATTGAGGACAGATCGGAGGAAGCCAACAACATAGGGGACCGCATGTTGTGGTTCAGATATTTTACATTCGGAGCATATGTCCGTTGCTCGGGACGCTCCGTTATATTGACAGTCCGAGAGACTGTCTTTAATGATTCCTCATCCTCACAGCAGGGCACACGATCGCACATTGGCTACGTGACCTCGAGTATCCGATCAGTTTCGGCATTCAGTGATTCCACAGCGAATAGGTCGCGCCATCCGGTAGCCAAGGGACACGAGGCCTATACACTCCGTTCGCTCGCATATTGGAAGTATGCACGGGGTAACGATCTCGGAGCTTCCTGCGGCAATGCATCGTAAGACCGCTGCTCCTCAGGCCTCACTGACGGACGTGCTATCCGAGTTAGCACAGTTGTTTCGCAGCATCCCAGCAATTGATGGTTTCTCGGTCGAATCAGGAATTATCCGACGGCGCTGGGTCGGTGCGGTCCGCGGTTGCATCAAGCTACGGACGACCGAACGCTTTATAGGGTCCGACAGGATGGCGAAAGGGATTCGAAAGATTTCGAGTTTTCCCTTTAGTAGTATCGGAAGATGCCTTTCATATCTTCTGGCATTTCTTCCAGTGATTATTTTTCGGACTTCATTGCTGCGATCTTGGATAAGAGACTTATAGCATCATTGGACTCGGATTTTTCGATCGGTACAGGGACTTTGTCCCTGACTTACCGACGCAGTCCAATATTGTCATTACAACATGTGTTTTATTTTTCGACGCTATATATTTATATATATATACAAGCCTGCTACTAAGCATGATAGTTTAGTTTCTTGTCCGCGTGGCTCATTTCTGCCATTTTATCTTTTTTACATATAGTTTATTTTGGCAGAGCAGGGCATACCGAGAGTTCATATGCGTCTAGACGGTGTGATTAAAGACTGCATATATTCTTTTTCGCCGTTTATGTCTTTTCCAATTTCAATGTTGGGAACGACATTATGTATAGTAGACTTAACTTAGACGCTTTATTATACGTAATCCGCCTTACTGAGGCGTTATCATTACGTCTTCAAGAAAAGATTTACGGGATATTATTCTCAATGTAATTTCTTTTGAGGGCAGTAGTTTGTTCACGTATAACTCCGCCCTTCAGTGGCTGATTGGAGTTGGTTAGACGTGATGCAGCCCTAGCTTCATCCACGCGTGGATAGTAGGTTAAGAACTCTCTCAGAGTCGCTTCGTTCTCGGAGGAGCTTCTCTTCGACGGCAACTTTCCGGCAATCCATGAATTGCTTGATTTATACATTCTCTTGTCTATCTAGTGTTACAAGAGATTCAGACTGGGGCAAACATTCGGTGGTTGACTCAGAGAGTGCCGCCGCAGTTGCCGGACCCGAGTGTGGCTGTTATGACGGTTTCCAGTCAAACAGATTGGGATATATACTGATCCCTACGGATTCGAAGTGCCAGGGTCTTTGGGTTCCGCAGTCTTTTAGCTATCAGTTTAACTTCCGCGGAATAATGTTTTTTAGGCTTGCTTTATGTCATTGCATGAACATTATTCAGAAACGCATGCCCAAATTCCTGTCCTTTAATTCGACAGTAGTGGCGTATCTCCGGAACCAGGGAGGCACTCTTTCGTTTCCGTTATTCAATTTAATGGAAAGAATCCGTCTGTTGGTTATAGTACACCAAGTTCAGTTTTGATCCGTCATATTCTGGGTCGTCTGATTGTTTTAACGCACTCCCGTTCTCTTACGGGTCGCTTGTTGCTGTCAGAATGGACTCTCAACAAACAAGTATTCAATCAGATTTGCTATCTATGGGAGCGCCCAATGATGTTTTATTTATGACACAGCTTGCTAATCATTGCAGACGTATGTGTTGGCTTGTCCAGATCTCTGAGCTAATACTGTTAACGCTCTATTGATCTATAGGACGGAATGATAGGATACGCGTATCCTCCGGCGCTGTTGTTTTAGCAGGTATTGCTAAGATAAACAACCACAATACATTTCTGATAGCATCTCTATCTTCTCAGAGATCATGAGTAATTTACTCTCTTGTCTACTGTGGATCTTAACGTGAAATCTTCCTCTATGTGAGGATCTTTTTTCACTGGGTAAATCGTGTCATCTTTATCACAACCAGCAAGGTCGCAACCTTCATGTATTCCGTTGTGTGGTCCGTATTGCATTGTAAGCACTGTACTGGACGAGCTTTGGGCGCGATTTCTTACTATAGGAGATCCTCTTCTTCGCTATTCTATGCGACTAAAGTGGAGGCTCTTCCGTCGTGGTGTAGGGATCATTATGTTCATATGGTTGATCCCTCCATACTACTCATTGCAACTTTTTAGTATACTTGTTTGACAAGATCTACTGCAGCCTGTTATTATTTAGGTTATAGGTTTATGTTACCTCATACCTATGCACTCTATGATAGTTTACAATTGAGTCTTTTGTCTCTTTATCTAAGTCAGTTAGTAACTTTTTGATAAATAGACTTAGAATCTTTAGATTAAATTCCTATACGGATTTTAACTTCAGGTTCTTATTTAGCTAAGTAATCATTTGAGCC
Organism: Pictodentalium vernedei; assembly: GCA_031216915.1. Taxonomy (NCBI): domain Eukaryota; kingdom Metazoa; phylum Mollusca; class Scaphopoda; order Dentaliida; family Dentaliidae; genus Pictodentalium; species Pictodentalium vernedei. Next base: position 255,167,063 of record CM062294.1, read on the forward strand.
TCTGGAAACAGTAGTTTTCAAATTCTGACCTTTTAGACAGTAATTCTGTTGATTTCTCTTTTACTGTAGAGTCAGTGAGTTTCATGCACTATCGATGGATGATTTTCACTTTCATAGTTTCGGAATCAATACTTCCGTTACTATTTAGGTTGGATTGTTGCATAAGAGTTAGGCTCCTATTATCCGGAACCTATTATTTTAAGGTCCTCCCGTCTTCGTATGGGCATAGGCCTTTACTCTTTCCGGGTACAGTTTATGTATTTATAAACAGATATCTGTTTATTACAAGGGCGTAAGCTTCTTCTGTCTTTGATGTCTAGTAGAAGGACGTTACGCTCCATTTTATTGTTAATGGATTCTATTAACTAGCGTACTGCTTATGATATATCATTGGCTTAGCAGTTGTGCTTAAGATTTCGGCTCATGAAGTAAGAGTTCTTCTACTTCTTGGGCTTACATTAATAGTGTTGCTATTATAGATTTTTGAAGGCTGCTCATTGCGCTCAGCCATCCATTCATGAATTTTATCTCAGAAATATCGAGTCCATTTCTGGAGGCCTCTATTGTTAGGTCTATTATCTACTGCTCAGAATGTCATTCACTTAACAGTTGCTACTATAGCTAGGTAGGCTGTCTGTTTCGGCAGTGTCTCCGTTCGGCTGCCCTCTTCGCTCTGGGCTATTTGACCCAGGGCAAGAAAAAGGGGGGGGGGGGGAGGGTGTTCCCTTGGGTCACCTGTTTTTACTATGAAAACAAGGGGATACCTGCTCCGGAGTTAGTAATTCTGAGCTGTTATTGGGATGGTTGTTTAGTGAGAAGTTTAAGTTTATAAAATTCATTCAAGTCTTAGTTTTTAAAGTATAGCTTTTGAATATTGCATATGTCAACGGACATGATTATGCAATTCTCACACACTTTTAGGAGTATAAGAGTCTCTATTCTCTAGACTTACTTTATTATTGGCTTACTTTAAAAATTATTAGTATAAGGATTATTGGATATTAATAGAGTACATGGATGTATGAAGCTCAATTTTTGGAAGGTGTTGTATCTTTCTAATTTATCATAAATAAGAAAGATACATGTAAGGCCTATTACTTCTTTTCCCTACAGGGGATGACTCTATTTTATTTTATTGAGCGTATTCCATTTTGCTCTATGTCCTTGGCCCTCCAGCCTTTTTACTATTCAGCTATGTCTGGGTCATTGGTACAGTATAAAAATGTTAAAAAATTTATAGTAATTTATATATTTTTTATACTTACCAATGACCCAGACGGGGATGGCCCTCCCAGGAGTTGGGAACTCTTGCCTCCCCGCTGAGTACATAGCGCTTACCAGGCACTGGTTATTAGAATGATAAATGGCGCCAATTTCGGAACGTCCTTGACACTGCGCATGCGCAGTAGGGGCGAAGTGTGGAGGGCCTTTCAGGACATGTTTTCTTTAGTTTTAGATGCAAATTTTGGGGATTGGGGGGCAAAATTTGTGTTTGGCCCTATATTTTAAGAGTTAACACCAGCTATGTCTGGGTCATTGGTAAGTATAAAAAATATATAAATTACTATAAATTTTTTAACTTTCCACAGCCAAAGTAGCTGTTCAGTTAACAAGATTTCATTCTATGCATGCACTCTATATGTCATATCATTGCAACAATATTGTAGAAGAAATGTTGAACTTTGGTGCTACTGAATTTTGTGACAAACTTTTATTTCCATTCTCAGGGTTTAATGAAACATCTTGATTTTTTGTAGACAACAGAATATTTAATAGCAGCATATAAATACGGGTCTTTTGAAAAGGTAAGATTATTGTGGGGGATTAACATTCTATTCTGAACACATACTTTTCCCAGTGGAGGGTACATAATCCCAAAGTTTTGAACTAATATCCAGTTCTTCTCAATTCTGTGTGAAAAAAAAAATTCTCTTTCAGATTTATTATTTTTTGTGGCATTTTCATCGTTCATTGGTTTGATGTCAGACTGTTTGTCCATCCATCTTGCCATCAATTTGTCCATCAGTTCTTCTGTCCATACAAACCATATTTGGACAGGCAAATGATATGACACAGTGGAAGTTATGACACAATGGTGCAGTGAGATGAACAGGTCACATTTTGCATTTTGACAGCCATCTAAAATGGCCACCCTTAGCCTAAAAATAGCAATTACACTTTTCATGCTAGAACCTCCAAACAGTGATTCAGATTTTGATTATATTTGGTATGAAAAACAACTAGCACAATATACGTAACATAGTATACAGATTTTTCTTGTACATGAATTATGCAAATTAGCCTATTAGTTTCTAGCTCACCTGACCGAAAGTCAGGGTGAGCTATAGTGATGACTGTTCAGACATGTTAACTCTCACGGAATACCCGGGGAAATCCTGGAATTTCAATGTAGTTCCTGGCCTCCCGGACGGGAATCAGTTTTGGACCAAAAATCCCGGAAAACAACAGTCAAATATTTCGTTCTCATTGTAACTTATGAAAAATGTTTGGAGTCAAATCACATGCTTTTCAAACTCTGTTAAAAACTCACGAAGCAGTAAAATATGGATTTAAGTTAAATTTATTTAAGAAAAGGGTATTTTATGATATATATTTCAACTGTGTTCGTGTTTATTTCTGGGTTTTTCTTCGGAGATTCATGATCAATGTGCGAGTGTCGAAGTGAAAATAGGTGACTTAATTTCAAAAAATTGAAAACTCCACCTTCATTTAAATGCAGTTTTTGGAAATTAAAATATATGAAAAAGAATTAAATAATATATATTTATTTATTCCTTCATACTATAGCTTTAATTCTCATCCCTTTTCCAAAATCAAAACGTAAACAACAACTATTTTGCACAGTTTAAAAGTAGGTTAAAGTCGCTTAGGATGCCAAAAAATTATGACTGCATATTTAAACACAATGGACTTATTTTCTAACACTACATTTATTCTGTTGTGCTGACTACAGAACTGTTAACTGTTGGCTGTCTGTACCCAGAAAATTTCAAATGGAATTAAAAAAAAAAATGCTTCAATGATGAAAAGAAATGTTTTGTGTAGGGCGCAAATGTCCCACATGCATGAAGTTTGATAAAGATACTTTCTGAGTACTAATGTTCTTGAAGTAACGGAACATTAGGACATCTTCTCCTGTTAACATTTCCAGACTTGGGAAATTATTAGCTAAGTAGACTTTGATAAGAGCAAACCACAGGTGGAGGTGCTCTGTAGGACAGTGTGGGTGGGTGGTGGTGGGGATGGGATCCAGAAGAAGAGGCTCCTGGAGGGGTCAAATCAACAGTTATTTTATGATTTTTAGCTCAACTTTGGCGAAGCCAAATTTGAGCTTATGGCATTGCCAGTCGTCCGTTGTCTGTCTGTCTGTCTGTCCGTCAAGAATTCAATACGGCTCGGGCTAGAGGCCGTATTTATGAACCGATCTTTACGAACTTCTTGGGTACCTTTGTTATGACCGTGGGACGAGAATGAGTGTTTTTGAGTTCGATCCGAAATTCAAGTTGGCCGCTGACGGCCATTTTGTACAGACTTAGGTGAAATCAGATTTTTGCGCAGAACTTCCATATGAAAGCGCTGATTTGAATAATTTTTTGTATGAATGTTTAGTACCATGGGATACATCACATATAATACGGGTTTTTTTCTCGTATGTAAATTACGCAAATTAGACTAACTTTGATGTATTTAGTATTATTTTCGGCACTGAAAGTGCAAATGCCAATACGGCTTGGGTAGAGGCCTTATTTATGAACCGATCTTTACGAAACTTCTTGGGTACCTTTGGTATCACTGTGGGACGAGAACGAGTGTTTTTGGGTCCAGTCCGAAATTCAAGATGGACGATGGCAGCCATTTTGTACAAAATTAGGTGCAATCAGATTTTTGCACAGAACTTCCATATGAAAGCGCTGATTTGAAAAAAATTTTGTGTGAATGTTTAGTACCATGGGATACATCACATATAATACAGGTTTTTTTCTCGTGCAGAAATTATGCAAATTAGATGAACTTTGATTTTTTCAGTGCTACTTAAACACAGTAAGTACACATGTCAATACGGCTCAGGCTAGAGGCTGTATTTATCAACTGATCTTCACGAAACTTCTTGGGTAACTCTGTTATTACCTTGGGACGAGAACGAGTGTTTCTGAGTGCGGTCCAAAATTCAAGATGGCTGCCAGTGGTCATTTTGTGCCGAAATTAGGTCTAATCAGTTTTTTGTACACAACTTCTATAAGGCTCAGGCTAGAGGCCGTATTTATGAATCGACCTTTACGAAACTTCTTGGGTACCTTTGTTATCACCGTGGGATGAGAACGAGTGTTTTTGGGTGTGGTCCGAAATTCAAGATGGCCAATGGCAGCCATTTTGTACCAAAATTAGTGCAATCAGTCTTTGTACAGAACTTCTGTATGAAAGCTCTGATTTGAATAAATTTTTGTATGAATGTTTAGTAAAATGGAATACATCACATACAGTACGGGTTTTTTTCTCGTGCAGAAATTATGCAAATTAGATGAATTTTGATTTATTTTGTGCTACTTATACACTGTAAGTGCACATGTCAATACGGCTCGGGCTAGAGGCTGTATTTATCAACCGATCTTCACGAAACTTCTTGGGTAGCTCTGTTATCACCTTGGGACGAGAACGAGTGTTTCTGAGTGCGGTCCAAAATTTAAGATGGCTGCCAGTGGCCATTTTGTACCGAAATTAGGTCCAATCAGTTTTTTGTCACAAGTTCTATACAGCTCGTATTTATGAACTGATCTTCACGAAACTTCTTGGGTACCTTTGTTTTCACCTTGGGACAGGAAAGAGTGCGTTTTGGGGTGCCTTTGTTATCACTGTGCTATGAGAACAAATATTTTGGGGTTCAGTCAGACCCACTCTGGGACTCAAAGATTTCTTTTCTAGTTTAGCATCTGACTGTCACCCACCTTTACAATACTTTACCTGTACATTTGTTACAGGCTGCGGTCAGTATTTATGTACAGACTGTTACAATACTTTATATGTACCTTTGTTATCAGGTCATTACCTAGATGTTTGTCATTGCTGTGTCACATACTATACATGTACATGTCTTGACAAGCTGAGCTACAGTGTCATTGACACTTTCATTTTCAATTTCCGTCAAAAAATGTTGCCGCGGCCAACGTTTTTAGAACTTAGTTTAGTCAGACCACAATATTTCCCTTTGGCACACCCTACAGGACACATTTATGATTGGATTGCTTTGAAACCTAGTATGCTTGTTTAGGGTGACCTCTAGATGGGAGCTATCGATTTTCTTCAATTTCCGTAAAAAAATGTTGCCACGGCCAACGTTCTTAGAACTTCATTTAGTCAGACCTCAATATTTCCCTTTGGCACACCGTACAGGGCACATTTATGATCGGATTGCTTTGAAACCTGGTATGCTTGTTTGGGGAGACCTCTAGATGGAAGCTATCGATTTTCTTCAATTTCCGTCAAAAAATGTTGCCGTGGCCAACGTTCTTAGAACTTAGTTTAGTCAGAAGATCTCAATATTTCCCTTTGGCACACCCTACAGGGCACATTTATAATCAGATTGCTTTGAAACCTGGCATGCTTGTGTAGGGTGACCTCTAGATGGGAGCTATCAATTTTCTTCAATTTCTGTCAAAAATGTTGCCAGGGCCAACATTCTTAGAACTTAGTTTAGTCAAACCACAATATTTCCCTTTGGCACACCCTACAGGGCACATTTATGATTGGATTGCTTTGAAATCTGGTATGCTTGTTTAGGGTGACCTCTAGATAGGAGCTATCGATTTTCTTCAATTTCCGTCAAAAAAAGTTGCCACGGCCAACGTTCTTAGAACTCAGATTAGTCAGACCACAATATTTCCCTTTGGCACACCCTGCAGGGCACATTTATGATAGGATTGCTTTGAAACCTGGTATGCTTGTTTGGGGTGACCTCTGGATGGGAGCTATCGATTTTCTTCAATTTCCCTCAAAAAATGTTGCCATGGCCAATGTTCTTAGAACTTAGTTTAGTCAGACCTCAATATTTTCCTTTGGCGCACCCTTCAGGGCACATTTATGATTGGATTGCTTTGAAACCCGGTATGCTTGTTTGGGAAGACCTCTAGATGGGAGCTATCGATTTTCTTCAATTTTCGTCAAAAAATGTTGCCACGGCCAACGTTCTTAGAACTTAGTTTAGTCATACTTTACCTGTACATTTGTTACAGGATACGGTCAGTATTTATGTACAGACCTTTACAACACTTTACATGTACCTTTGTTATCAGGTCATTGCCTAGATGTGTGTCATTGCTGTGTCACATACAATACATGTACATGTCTAACACAAGTTGAGCTGCAGTGTCATTGACACTTTCATTTAACATAGCATAAATGCATCAGCATAGTTGACGAGTTCTGGATATAACCTGGTGTTAATAGTGGTCCATGAGCTGAAAATTCACAAGTTTTTTCTTTTATTTTGTCCCCGCGCGAACTTTCCCTGAAATTCATCCCATTTCCCTGAAAATCACCCTCAGGTTCCTTGAAAAATTATTCAGGAGGTTAACATGTCTGTCACTGTTCATCCTTTGTCCTTCATCGTCCACCCATTATAAAGGTGATGTTTGAGCCTTCTCCTAAATTGTTGAACAGACTCCAATAAAATTTCTTGTGAATAATGACTTGGGATGATCAATTCAATTGTTATAATTGGTGCGCTCCCTCCATTGGGAGGGTTTGGAGAAAAATTACCCCAAATTTAAAAAAAAATCTTCTCATGGTCTGTTGGATGGAATAACTACATTTGTGTTTCCTTTTGAGGTGTACACTAAAGTTTGTTCAAAAAAGTTTGAGGGACAATATTTTCTGTTTTGGAGAGGCAGAGTTTTTTAGACCTGTCCAAAATTTCTGTTTTCAGAACCAATAGGCCAATTTAAACCAAATTTGCTTTGCAGTATTATTGGGTCATAAGTACTTGGTTCATGCAAAAAATGATATTTTTATGCAGTATACCAATAGCCCAGACATAGCTGCTGGTGCTAACTCTAAAATATCGTGGGCCAAACACAAATATTGCCCCCCCCTCCCCCCCCCCCCCCCCAATCCCCAAAAGTTGCATGCAAAACCAAAAATTAAAAGTCCTATCTGGTCCTTCATACATTTACTCTCTCTGCAAGTGCAGACGCCAGGAAGTGACCAGAATTGGCGCCAACAGCATTCTTTGTTTGGCCCTTGTCAGATAACAACAAACTGTCTTGTGCTTTTTAAATCTCTGTCTATAATGATGCCAGACACAAATCAATGGTTAATTTGATGAATCCAAGGACACAACTGGATGAAGGAAGAAACGGTGGTTTGAAACGTTCAGGGCTGTAATTTTATAATATTTATAAAAACTAGTTCATGTTCCCCAATTTCGGGACATGGGCCTGACGTCCTCATTGTTGATAATGATTTTTCCACTGTTGGTTAAGTATTCCTTCCCTACCCTCCCTTGATCCCCCCCAATTAAACTCCCAAGCTTTTTGGCTTGTTTTATTGAAATTTGTTTCTCAAATTTCTTGGGAGTTTAACGTGTTACACAGAATGTTTATTCTGCATATCCCCAGGGTTACATCCTCACCCTTTGGGTGTTTAGGCATTTTGGTCATGCATCATACATCCAATGTATCGTTTTTTCTTCTGATGAAGATCTTGCCTTACATCGGATAGTTCAAAAATCTGTTACTGACTTCGGGCCGTGTTGCCTGGGATCTTGTTTCCGGTTTTCATTCTGACGTTGTTTACATTAGCAACGCTCTTTATATATATAAAGTTTCCTATTTATTATATGGTAGGTCTGTTGTAAGATACATTGAACAGTCCTGTAGTGTACAGTCAATTTTTTGGATAGAAAAATTAATTTTTGTCCACACTTGGGCTCTATTAGGATACATTTGGGCACTTCGTTCCCTTTGGGAACTTGGGCTCATGTCAACATTTTTCGAAAATTCTTTTTGTGTAAACTATTTTTCGATTTATATTTTGATTTTTTTGTTGTGTATCTTTTTATATTATTTAATGTGGAGTTGGTGGAAGTACGATCGACTTGGCTTGCTTCATTATGAAAGCATATTGCTCAATAAGCAAGGCGAGGACGTCTTCCTCTGATTTACATGTTGGTTGCTTTGCTTGTAGTCGATGTACTCCCACTAATTCTTGCTCAACATGTGTCGCATGGGATGACAAAACGTTGGTGACGGATGTCACGGTACCTTGTTAGCGAGGGGCCGCTGATGGTCCTCTCGCGGTGAGAGGCCTCCGCCAGTCCTCTCGCCAAAAAGTCGCTCTAGTTTTGTAATTTTTATTTACAGAGGCACAAGAACATGGTGATGTTTACATGACACCGTCAGAGAGTGTGCTTCCATCGTCTGATTTAGATAGTCAATCAGAGCTAGCGGCTAAAGTGCTCATGAATATTAGACAGGGCAATAAACCACAACGTGGTTTCAGATCTCTGTCACGAGCTAGCTTGACCGGTGAAGCGGTACACCGTCCGAGGGTACCGTGATGATGGTTGTGTCCATTGCGGTAGAGGAGAGTAGAAAGGGTAGAGCAAGCACTATAAAATAATAACAGGCTCACCCTGCGACGGCGGAGAGGAAGAAGCTGGCAAGTTCAGCAGGAAGCTCAGCGAGGTCTGAAGGACTGCGAGAGAGCCCCTCTCTCTTTCATAACAACATCTGGGGCCAGATGTTGTGGTTCAGAACTTGCGTCAGTCGGAGCATACGACCACGCCTCCCGTCCGGGAACTTGAGCTGTCGGATGGTGCTGGGTCAGTCCAGTCATCTGCGCGTTCAGATGCCGATGACCGCGAGTATAGTCTGATTCAGTCGGATGGTGAAAGGAATTTGGAGGAGAATTACTGTTCCCTTTCGGAACAACACAGGGTGGCGATGGATCTAATGCATAGATACTTTCCTGAGTTTGTTCCTGAGAATCAGAATGCTGCGACAGCTCAAAAGTAGCACTATTCAGTAGCTAAAAGACGAGGCCTCATATATTGGGACGTCCAGAGAAAAGAGCCGTCTCGGACACACTGTCCTGGGAGCAGCCGGCGGCCAGAATAGAAGACCGCTGCTCCTCAGGCCTCCATTACGGATTTGCTGACGCAGATTGCGCAGCTAATCGCAGCATCCCAGCAAGTGCAGAAGCAGCCGACGGCAGTCTCCGAACCTGAGCTGTTGGATGGTGCTGGGTCGGTCCAGTCATCTGCGCGTTCAGATGCCGCTGACCATGATTTTCAACTGATTCACACGAATGATGAAAGGGATATGGAGGGGGATTACCCTCTCCTTTCGGAACAACACATGGTTGAGATGGATTTAATCCATCAACACTACCCTGAATTTGTTCCAGCGAATCAGAATGCTGTGACTACTTGCAAGAAATCGCTAGCGTTGTTGGATGCTGACTTCATCCAGAAAAAGAGGAGGAAATGTCTTTTCCGGTTAAGTATAGACAGGTGTTGCAGGCCTTTGGCCTTTTAGACGACGCCATATTCAACTTTCCAGTGGAAAGAAGTAGGGCGGTTTCTTGTCATCATCTTCCGTAATTTTACAGATTTTCGGAAAACGGGGATGATGTATTGAAAGTTCCTCTGCGTTTGAATGAGCAGGCTAAGGACCTAGCTATGGCCTTACCTTCGTCATTCACTATTCGCTCGGTCACAATTGAGACGGCATTTCTTCATTCAGAGCGAATTTAGACTCACTGTCTTATGCAGATCACCTTTAAGAACTGTGACGCAACGTCTCTACGGAAAGGAATTTGAGGTTGTTTGTACCTCAATTAGAGTCCTTTCCAGGGCTATTATATTTATCACATATAACTCTGTCTTAACAGTTGCTAATTTGGAGTTAATCAGATGTGACGGAGCCCTTGCGTCATCATCCTTAATAGATGACAAGGTGAAAAACTCTCTTCGGGTCGCTCTGGTTTCCGGAAAATAAGTTTTTGATGATAAGCTTTCATTGGTTTATGACCAAGCTACAAAGAAAGCATCAATACTCTGCTCCTTAAGTTGGCATCTAATCGACCCACAGTAGCAGAAAAGAGTAAGAGAGGATGTCCTAGACAGAAGGTTGTCTGAAAAGGACTCCTCCCGAGGGTATAGTTAATCCTCCTATAATTACTCTAGGGATCATCATAAAGCGACTCGGATACGGGGCTTAGGTCTGATCGAGACTACCGGTCAGAAGCCCCTAAGCCGTTGGCTCGAGGCTCTTCGCGAATGAGACGTAGTTTCTCCTTCTGTAGGCCTCGCAGGTACTACAGGTGAGGGTTAGGATCTCTTTTGCTTAGCAGTTGACAGATGGTTATCAAGATTCGCATCAAACTGGATAACTATTACGGAAGACCAGTAGGTGAGAAGTGTGGTCTCCGATGGCCTACGGCTATCTTTCCGAGAGAACCACAACAAACTTAATGTCTGATGGACAATGCTTCCGTCAAATCCTTGCATAAGAGTCTCGCCAATCGGAGGTAAAGGTTCTCTTGACAATGAAAGTAATAGAGGTCGTCGAGATTCAAGATTGTGAAATTTGCTTGTGACATATTTGCGATATTTTTGGTGGATATGCTTGAGGAATGTATTAAGATAGTCCCCAGTGTTTACATTAGCTCTCTTGACAGGCAGACTTTTCGTGACAGTCATGGAAAGCATGTACCCCTTGCTTTTCATGATGTTTTCGTGTACTGTCTACATGTACATGACATGTGTTGGGTATTCAATCTTCATTCAACACAAACCCTTGTGATTTCATGATTGAATATGGCAAATGCAAATGTAAGAAGACATTTGTCTGAAGCAGAAATGTGGCGGGCTGTAGGGATGGGGGAGCAAGGGGCTACCCATCGTCAGGTTGGTGAAGCTCTTGGTGTGCACCATACGGTGATCAACAGAGCCTGGGCAAGATTTCAGCAGTATGGCACACCAGTAAGACAGCATGGTGGTGGCAGAAACAGGGCAACATCTGCAGCTGAAGACCGGTTTTGATCATTCAGGCCCGTAGGAACCGCTTTGCCACAGCAACCCAGCTTTGCAGTGACCTTCAGAATGCATCCGGGGTAAATGTTTCGACGCAGACTATCTGGGCTAGGTTGGACGAAGGTGGGCTCCATTCGCATTCCGCTGTCCCAGAACCACCTCCAGGCACGATATGAATGGGCCATGGACCACGTTGGATAGACCAGAGAAGATTGGCGACCTGTCCTTTTTAGCTCACCTGACTGAAAGTCAGTGTGAACTTTTGCCATCACTTGGCATCCGTCATCCGTCGTCTGTTAACTTTTGCAACTCGGTCTTCTCCTTCAAAACCACTAGCCCAAACCCAAACAAATTTGACATACAATATTTTGGGGGTATCCTCTTTCCAGTTTGTTAAAATGAACTTGGTGCCCCCACTGGGGTGGGAGTGATGCCCCAAAAGCATCAGTTTCTCCTGAAATCTTCTTCTTATGAACCACCAGTCAGAATGCTGTGATATTTGGTATGTAAGCTCCTTTGGTACTCAAGATTCAACTTTGTTCAAAGAAATTTTCTCTGTCAGTATTTGGACTCGCTACGGGAGGATCCCCATTTTGTGCGCCGCCAAAAATTTATATATTTTTATACTGTACCAATGACCCAGACTTAGCTGGTGCTAACTCTAACAAAACCAGGGCCAAACACAAATTTTGCCCCCCAATCCCCAAAATTTGCATCCAAAACAAAAAGAAATCATGTCCTAAAGGACCTCCATACTACGCCTCTACTGCGCATGCGCAGTGACGCAGACGTCCCGAAATTGGCGCCAATTATCATTCTCTGTTTGGCCCTTCATCAGTCAACATCTCACTGATCTTTGTGCTTGTAAATCTCAGTTTAAAGGATGCCAGACACGTAATTTTTGGAGAAAATGTGATTCTAAGGAGGATAGAAGGAGGAAAGGAAAAAGAAGTGACAAAAAATAATCAGGGCTGTACTTAAAATTTTTTGATGAAATTATGTTAAGTTGCCTATTTTCGAGGCATGGGCCTCTTGTTGTCATTCTTGCTAAATGTTGCACTGCTTATTCAGTGTTTCCTCTCCCCTAGCCTTCTAAAGTCCCCCCTTGCAATTCTCCCATGCTTTTGGCATATTTTTGAGAAAGTTCATTTCTAAAATTTCCTGGGAGAGTTGGTTACAGAATGTTTTCTGTTATTTTCCCCATAGTTACGTTTTCACCCATGGGTGTATAACGTTTGTGTTCTGCATCTTCCATCTGATGTTCTGCAGATTCTCCCCTGGGAGTCTCTGTTTTGCATCAGATAGAGTGTAATTTGATGACTGATTCCGGGCCAGTTTTTTCAGTGCCTGGAGTCATGTTTTCTGGTGTTTTACACTGTTTGTTTACATTGGCAACAGCCTTTTTTGAGGGGGGCTGTTTGCCTTTGCTGTAGTTTATCTCACTATAAGATACATTTATATTATCTGTAAGTGTCTCATTAATTATTTAATATAAATTTAAAATTTTTGACCACACTTTGCCATCGGATCCATCGGGGCTCAGCGTTACTTTTCAGCAACTTGGGCTTCGCTGAAAAAATATTTTTTCAAAATTATTTTGATTTGCAATTGTTTTTTCATTTATTAATGGATCATGTTATTATGTATCTTTGTGTCAGGGGTTTTTGCGAGTAACTAGGACTTGTTGTCCTTTCATAATGAAGGGACATTGTTCAAATTGTAATAGGAAGAAATCTTCCTCTGACTTTCATGATCATTGTATTAATTGTAGTCAGTGTTCTCGCATTAATCCCTGTCCTATATGTGAATATTGGGATGAGAAACATTGGAAACGTGTGTCACGATATGTTGTTTCTGGAGAAAGGGCAATGCCGGCTCTTTCTCCGCAAGGTCACTCTACTCTCTCAGTTTCTATTTCAGAGGAACCAGAACAGGGTGATGTTTCCATGTTATCTTCTACAAGTGTGCGTCCGTCGTCACAAGTGAATACAGAGCTAGCGGCAAAAGTGCTCATGGAGATTAGAAAAATGCCGTCCGCTAGCTCGCCCGGTGTAGCGTCCATTCACCGAATGGTTCGGCAGCCGGGTTCGTCCGATGCGGTCCAGGAGGAAATTTTGGGTGATGCGAGCACTATAAACATAATAGATGCACACCCAGTGACGGCGGATAGTAAGCGAGAACGGAGGAAGCCTTTGAGTCCGGTTCCTAGCTCGTCCAGGTCCAGCCGGGCCGCGAGCGAGAGAGACCCCTCTCTCGTACAACAACATCTGGGACCAGATGTTGTGGTACAAAATGTGTCTTTAGCGGAGCATACGTCCGTCGCTCGGGACGCTCCGTTGTATAAGCAGTCCGCGGAGACTGTTAAGGCTTCCTCTTCTCGTCAGCGCACACGACCGCACCTTGGCTGCGTGACCGCCGATATATTACCAGCTTCGCCGATCAAGGATTCTTCGGCGACCAGGTCACACCATCCGGCAGCCAGGGATTCGAGACCGATGGACTCCGGACGTTCGCAAAGGAAAAGTATGCGGGAGCCATCTGATGCGGAGCTGCCCTCGGCGAAGCAGCGAAAGACTGCGCCTCCGCAGGTCTCGACGCCGGACATTCTTGTGCAGATAGCACAGCTTATCGCAGCATCCCAGCAGCCGACAGAAACGGTGTCGGATCGAGAATTATCCGACGGCGCTGGGTCGGTACGCTCCGCCGAAGCATCGGGGGCGGACGACCGGGAACATCATGAGGTCCGACCGGATGGTGAAAGGGATACGGATGACTTGGAGCTATCCCTTTCGGAACAACATAAAGCTGCCGTGAACTTCATCCGGCACTTTCTCCCTCAAGTTGTTCCGTCGGGCCAGACTGCTGCGGTTCCGGACAAGAGGATTATAGCGTCATTGGACTCTTAATTTTTTGAGCGGTTCAGGGACATCGCTCCTGAGTTTCCGTCGCAGTCCAATAATGTTGCAAGAACATTTGAATTATTGAACGACGCTATATTTAAACTTGCTTCCAAGACGGGGAAAGCAGGTTTCTTGTCCGCTAATACTCTCAACCTGCCTTTCATTAATGCAAGGAATAAATTCGATACGGCAGGACAGGGTATACCGAGAGTTCCTCTGCGTATGGACGACGAGGCGGAAGACTTAGAGCTATCATTACCGTCGTCGGCTTCTATTCCAACCGTGGTGTTGGAAACAGCTATTGCGTCTAACAGAGCCAATTTAGATGCCTTATCTTACGCAGATCACCTTACTAAGGCGTTATCACTGCGCCTTCAAGGGAAAGAGTTTCAGGATATACAATCCTCCTTAAGACTTCTTTCAAGGGCAGTAGCTTATTCCACGTGTAACTCCGCCCTTTCAGTGGCAAATCTGGAGTTGGTTAGACGTGACGCAGCCCTAGCTACATCCACACTAGTGGATACTAAGGTGAAGAACTCTCTTAGAGTCACTTCGGTCTCAGGAGAACTTCTCTTTGACGGCAAGCTTTCTGCTATTTATGATAAAATTACAAAGAAAGCTAAGGATTCTCTGTTGTTCGAATCTGCTCCTAAGAAGTCGGATACAGCAGACACGAATAAGACAGGCACTTCTGGGTCTAATGCGCCCAAGAGAGGTTCCTATAGAGGTTCCGGTGCGTCCTCTTGGTCTTATTCGAGAGACCGTCAGGGTAGCGACTCTCGTTCGGGACGTCCTTCAGGCTGGGACAATCGGTCGGACGCCCCGAGGTCGACGGGGCGAGGTGCGGGCCGTGGAGGATGTGGTTTCTCCTACCGCAGGCCTCGCAGGTCCAGGAGGTGATGGCTTAAACCTCTATCGCGTACCGGTTGGCGGAAGGTTGTCGAGCTTTTCACAAGAATGGGCGTCGATTACGGACGACCCTTGGGTGAGAGGAGTGACTTCGGAAGGTCTAAAGATATCCTTCAGACGAAAGCCTCCATTAACTCGAAGTCCAAAGTGGACTCATCTTCTGTCAAATCCGCAGAAAAGAGACGCTCTGTTATCAGAGGTGCAGTCTCTTTTAATGAAGAACGCGGTAGAGGTCGTAGAAAACCAGGAATCTCCGGGATTCTACAGCCATCTGTTTCTGGTTCCAAAACCACACGGCTCGTTCCGTCCAGTCATAGATTTGAGCTGGATAAACAAGCTGATCATCGCTCCGAAATTTTATATGGAGACGATTCGGTCGGTCAGAGCGAGTATTCGGGTGAACGATTATGCAACGAGCATAGATCTCAAAGATGCGTACTTTCACGTCATGGTACATCCGACATTCCGAAAGTACCTATGCTTCGCAGTCCTAGGAGTGGTGTATCAATTCCGGGCGATGTGCTTCGGATTGAATCTAGCACCCTGGGCTTTCACTCGGGTAATGAACTCGGTAATGATCTATTTCCGAGCTCATTCGTCTGCGGTAATGTCGGCCTACCTGGACGACATTCTTCAGAGGTACGGCAACGAGTTAACGCTTCAGAACGATGTTCAGAATCTTCTTCTATTGCTCCGCCGTCTCGGTTTTATAGTAAACGAGGAGAAGTCGGATCTGGTGCCGTCCAAGTCATTCACTCATCTGGGAATGAGCTTCGAGACGCACAACAATCTCGTTCGTCTGCCGTTAACCAGAGCGAAATTAGTCAGTTGTTACGCTCGCTATTGTCTGCACGCAGACAAAGTCACGGCGAGAGAATTTATGAGACTGATAGGCCTGTGCGGAGCCGCCGCGGATCTCATTCCGATGGGGCGGTTAAACACACGTCCTCTTCAAATTTTCTTGACTCAGAATTGGAGTGTGAAAATTCATTCACTCGATGTAGACGTTCTCTTGTCAGATCAAGTGAAACAAGAGATTCAGACTTGGGCAAACATTCAGTGGTTAACTCAGGGAGTTCCGCTGCAGTTGCCGGATCCGAGTTTTACCATTATGACGGATGCCAGTCAAACAGGTTGGGGTGCATCATTAATCCCAACGGATTCGAGATGCCAGGGTCTTTGGGATCCGCAATTCCTGTGCAAGCACATAAACATCAAGGAAATGATGTCAATTTGGCTTGCGTTACGTCACTGGATGGACATTATTCACAATGCTCATGTCCAAATCCTATCCGACAATACGACAGTAGTGGCGTATATACGGAATCAGGGAGGCACTCATTCAGTTCCGTTGTTCAATCTAACGGAAAGAATCCTTCTGTTTGCGCTAGAACATCACGTTCTTCTTTCGGTCCGTCACATACCGGGTCGTCTGAATGTGCTAGCAGACTCCCTTTCACGAAAGGGTCGCTTGTTGCCGTCGGAGTGGACTCTCAACAAACAAGTATTCAATCAGATTTGCTACCAATGGGAATGGCCAATGATAGACTTATTTGCGACACATCTCAACAATCAGTTGCAGACGTATGTGTCTCCGTGTCCGGATCCAAGAGCATTTGCAGTAGACGCTCTGTCGATCCCTTGGGACGGAATGATAGGATATGCGTATCCTCCAGCGCCGTTAATTCAACAAGTATTGCTAAAGATAAAACAATCTCAATGCAAGATTCTGTTGGTAGCATCTCTGTCGCCACAGAAACCGTGGATAAATCTACTCAGGTGTCTGTTGTGGGACCTACCGCGAAAGCTTCCTCCACGGGAGGATCTTCTTTCGCAGGGGAAATTGCGCCAACTCCATCACAACCCACAAGGTCTCAACCTTCACGTTTTTCCGTTGTGCGGTCCTTCTTGCATGGCAAACACTTTACAGGACGAGCAGTGGACGCGATTTCTAACTGTAGGAGGACCTCCTCTTCGCTAAACTATGCGGCTAAGTGGAAGGTTTTTCGTCGTTGGTGTAGGGATCATTCTGTAGATATATTCGATCCCTCTATACCAGACATTGCAAACTTTCTAGTATACTTGTTTGACGAAATCAAACTGCAGCCTGTTACTATAAAGGGTTATAGATCTATGTTATCTGATACCTATGCACATCATGATAGTTTACAAATTGGATCTAATGTCTCTTTATCTAAGTTGGTTAGAAACTTTTCGATAAATAGACCCAGAACTCTTAGATTAATTCCTAAGTGGAATTTAGCTTGGGTTCTTCTTAAATTGAAGGAAAAGCCATTTGAACCTCTTGGGACAGTAGATTTCAAGTTCTTATCTTATAAGACAGCTTTTCTCTTAGCTTTCTCTTCTGCTAGAAGAGTCAGTGAGCTTCATGCACTGTTGGTGGATGATTCTCACTATCGTAGTGTTGGGAACACTATCACCTTCACTACTAATGTGGGTTTTTTAGCTAAGAATCAGGCTCCTAATAAATATCCGGAACCTATTGTTATTAAGGCTCTTCTGTCTTCAGACGGGCGTAGGCCTTTACTCTGTCCTGTTAGAGCATTACGTATCTATAAACAGAGATCTCAGTTTATCAGAAAGGGACGGAAACATTTCTTTCTGTCTTTGATGCCTAATAGAAAGGACATTTCGGTCCATTCTATTGCTAGATGGATTCAATTAACTATCCGTACTGCTTATGAAGATTTATCTTCTCAGCAGTCTGTGCTTAAGATTTCTGCTCATGAAGTAAGAGCTCTTTCTACTTCCTGGGCTTATGCTAATAGTGTTGCTATTACAGATTTAATGAAGGCTGCTTATTGGTCTCAGCCATCCACATTCACGAATTTTTATCTCAGAAATATTGAGTCCATTTCTGGAGACCTGCATTGTTTAGGTCCGTTATCTGTTGCTCAGAATGTCGTCCACTAAACAGTTGCAACTATAGTTATGCAGGCTTTCTGTTCCGGCAGTGACTCCGTCCGGCTGCCCTCTTCGCTCTGGGCTATTTGACCCAGGGCGAGGGGGGGGGGGGGGCAGGTGTTCCCTTAGGTCACCTGCTTTATAGTGAAAAGCAAGGGAATGCCTCCTCCAAGTCAGTATTTCTGAGTCGCTTCCGGGATGGTTTTAAGTGTAATATTAATGTTAAATTCATTCATGTCTTATTTTTAAAGTGTAGCTCGGTGTGAAGCATTTGTATATGTCAAGTGTCAAACAGGCTTTAATATACAATACTCGGACACTTTTAAATGACTATAAAGAGTCTCAATTCTCTGGACTCCTTTATTTATTGGCTTGCTTTAAAAATAATTAGTATAAGGGATATACTGGATGTTAATAGAGAACATGAATGTTATTGTGCTCAATTATTAAGGGTAGTGTATCTTTCTAATTTAATATTAAATAAGAAAGATACATGTAAAGCCTAATACTCCTTTTCTCCTTAAGGGGTTACCTCTTTACTATATAGTTGAGCTTATTGGATTTTCCTCTATGTCCTAGGCCCTCCAGCCTGTTTACTATTCAGCTAAGTCTGGGTCATTGGTACAGTATAAAAATGTTAAAAAATTTATAGTAATTTATATATTTTTTATACTTACCAATGACCCAGACGGGGATGGCCCTCCCTGGAGTTGGGAACTCTTGCCTCCCCGCTGAGTACATAGCGCTGACCAGGCACTGCCAGTAAGAATGATAATTGGCGCCAATTTCGGGACGTCTGCGTCACTGCGCATGCGCAGTAGAGGCGTAGTATGGAGGTCCTTTAGGACATGATTTCTTTTTGTTTTGGATGCAAATTTTGGGGATTGGGGGGCAAAATTTGTGTTTGGCCCTGGTTTTGTTAGAGTTAGCACCAGCTAAGTCTGGGTCATTGGTAAGTATAAAAAATATATAAATTACTATAAATTTTTTAACTTTCCGAACCAAGAGGCCAGTTTGAACCAAATTTGCTATGAGGTATTATTGGGTCCTAAGTACTTGATTCATGCCAAAAAAAATGTTCCCGCTGCCCCTTGGGAACCTCAG
Organism: Pictodentalium vernedei; assembly: GCA_031216915.1. Taxonomy (NCBI): domain Eukaryota; kingdom Metazoa; phylum Mollusca; class Scaphopoda; order Dentaliida; family Dentaliidae; genus Pictodentalium; species Pictodentalium vernedei. Next base: position 255,185,951 of record CM062294.1, read on the forward strand.
GAGCTAAAAATAGACAGAAATTAAAATACCCATATCTCCAAAACTAAACGGCACTGAGAATTCATATTTGGTGTGAAGCTTCCTTAGGACCAACAGAATGGAATGGTCAAAAAAAATTGCTATCGGTTTTATCATGGGGTACTTTTTTTGGGACTTTGAAAAAGTGCTGAGTCAGCATTTTTTAACACTGTGGGTAATGGGAAAAACTTTTAAGACTACCTTTCTCCCAAACCACTGCTCCAAAAGCTTTCAAATTTCACATATAACATCTTTGGAAGATTGTTTCACATATTTATTGAAATCAATTCCCTGGGTCCATATTTGGTCTCTCTATGGGAGCCCAAATGTTTAAATTAGTGCAGTATGAGGAATATTCTTTAAAAATCTTCTTCTTCAGATCTACCAATAGGAATCTTTTGATATTTGGTATGCAGCATCCTTAGAGGGGTGAGATTCAAGTTTGTTCAAGCCAAGTCCCCGGGTTCATATTTAGGCTGAAATTTGGGGTCCCGGTCCAGACTTAGACATTTGGACCAAAATCCAGAAATTAGTTTTTTGGTTTTTTATGCGTTTCGGTCAATTTTAAGACAAAACATTTTTTTTTTTTTACACTGAAAATTTGGGGTCCGGGTGGGACTTGGAAATTTTGGACCAAAATCTGGAAATTAGTTTTTTGATGCGTTTTGGTCAGTTTTAAGACAAAATTTATTTTTTTTTACACTGAAAATTTTGGGTCCGGGTGGGACTTGGAAATGAGTTTTTTTGTTTTTATGCATTTTGGTCAATTTTATTTAAAATATCTTCTCACAAACCAATGGCCCAAATTGAAACATATATGGGCCACATTATCTTGGGGGTATTTTGTTTTAATTTTTTTCAAATGGGGTCTCCGCCCTTATTGGGCATGGGCTTATGCTCAAATACCATGAAATTCATTAAAAATCATCTTCTCATAAACCACAAGTTGGAATGCTTTAATATTTGGAATGAAACTTCCTCTGGTGTTCAAGATTAAAAGTTGTTCAAAGAAAGTTGATAGGTCCATATTTGGGCTCTCCAGGGGTTGGGCTCACTTTTGAGCTCCCCTGAAAATTTCTATTTCAAGAACCAATGGAGCGATTTGAACCAAATTTTATATGTGGCATTAGTTGACCCTAAGTACTTCATTCATACCCTCAAAAAATAGAAAAAAAATGAAATGGCCAATGTTTCCAAAACTGCATGGACTAGAGATTTTGTATTTGGTATGAGGCTTTCGTCTGAGCAGTCGAAACAGTTAGACAAAAAAATTGCTGGCGAATCTGTCATATGGTTCATTCAGATTACATTTTCTCCATACCCATAACCCTTACAGTTTAGGACAACTTGGTCCAGGTCAACATTTTAGGCTCTCTTGAGCCTCTAGTTACAGATGAGTCAAGTTACTGCCTAGACCACATAGATAGGCATTCTAGGGTATGGAGAAGACCAAGAGAGCGATTCCATGCAGCCAACATTGCTGAGCATGACCGCTATGGTGAAGGGTCAATCATGGTCTAGGGCAGCATCAGCTGGGATGGACGTACAGAGCTCTGTGTCCTTGAACGTGGTACATTGACTGCACAACAGTATATTGATGAGATCCGGGATGTCCACGTCAGATTGTATGCAGGTGCAGATTCATTCTGATGGACGATAATGCCTGTCCTCATGTTGCCCATGCTGTCTGGGAGTACCGACAGAGGGAGGGGATGGAGCGTATGGTCTGGCCAGCAAGATCCCCCGACCTCAATCCAATCGAACATGTCTGGAATGAGTTGCAGCTTGCAATTTCAGCCCGTTCAGTCCAGCCAAGAAGTGTCCAGGAGCTTGGTGCCATGCTGGTCCAAGAATAGAACAACATCCCACAAAGGACCACCAGGAACCTGATTGGGAACATGAGAAGCATTGTCAAGCGTTAATTAACAGTAATGGGTCTCATACTCAATATTGAAGCCATACCAGTTCGCTCCGACAACTTTTTGGCATATTGAAAAATTTCCTCTTTTACCAATAATATCCATTTTCATGGTTATCGTATTCAAAAGCTAAAAAATAATGTCAAACACAAATAAAATCTTAATTTCTGTACTTAAATCATTAAAGATATAATTAAATATAAAATATATATAAAATATATACACTTTTCATTACAATATTGCAACTAAAACATACAACAGGTAGCTGGATGCACTTGGTGCTTAGCAAACTTTGAGTAGTATATTTGTGTTCACTGTCGGAGCCCAAATTTTAACTTGGTGCAATATGAGGAACATTGTTTGAAAATGTTTTTCTTCTGATCTACCAATTAGAATCTTTTGATATTTGGTGTTCAGCATCATTATGGGGGAGAGGGAGGGGGATTAAAATTTGTTCAAATCGAGTCCATCGCTTCATATTTGGTCTCCTTATCAGAGCTCAAATTTTAACTTAGTGTAATATGGAGGAAATTTCGTTCAAAATCTTCTTCTGATTCACCACTGAGAATCTTAGGATATTCAGAATTCAGCAATTCCTTATGGAGGTGAGACTCAAGTTTGTTCAAGTGAATCCCCTAGGTTCATATTTGGGATTCCAGTGGTGAGCCTGAATTTTAACTTATTGCAATATGAGGAAAATTGTTTGAATGCCTTCCTCTTCAGACCCAGCAGTCAAAGTTTTTAGCTCGCCTCACATTCAGTCAGGGGAGCTATAGTGATCACTTACCACCTGTCGTCTGTGAACATGGTGTTTGCGTCTTCTCTTCCAAAACTGCTCAACCGATTTAAATGTAATTTGAGATAATAGTTTGTTATGACATTGCATTTCGATTTTGTTCAAATCAAGTTGCCTCGCCCCTCGGTAGGGCCACACCCATAAAGTGTGCTTAAATCTTAAAAGATCTTCTCATGAACCAGACGTAGCAGAGACTTGATATTTGGTGTGCAGCTTCCTTTTGAGGTGAAGACTCAAATTTGTTCAAGAGAAGTTCGAGGAGCTATATTTGACTTTGCAATGGGAGGGGAAAGAATATTTTTATACTAATAACCAATGGCCCAGACTTGGCTGGTGCAAACTCGATATTATCAAACACAAATTTTGAACCCCCCAATCCCCAAAATTGCATACAATGCTGCAAATTAAAAGTCCTATCTGGCCCTCCATACTTTTACGATCTGCGCATGCGCAGCAGTCAGGAGTAGACCGGAATTGGCGCCAACATCATTCTTTGTTTGGCCCTTAAATTAGTAACAATGATCTGACATCTGTGCTTTAAAATCTCCTTTTTTGAGGATGCCAGACACAAATCAATGAAAGAATTGATGGATCCAAGGCTGTAAATGAATGATGGAAGTGAACAACGGTGGTTTCAAACGTTCAGGGCTGTAACTTTATAATAATTATAAAAATTATTTCATGTTTCCCATTTTCGGGACGTCATCGTTCTTGTTAATGATTAATCCACTGTTTGTTAAGTTTTCCTTCCCTATCCTTCCATGAACCCCTCCTGTTAAATTCCTAAGCTTTTTGGCTATTTTTTATCTTGGGAGTTTAACGTATATTACAGAATGTTTATTCTGGTTATCCCCATGGTTACGTCCTCAACCTAGGGGTGTTAGGTCATTTTGGTCTTGCATCTTCTATCCGTTGTATCGTTTTTTCTTCGTATGAAGATCTAGCTTTGCATCTGGTAGCATTTAAATTGGTTACTAACTTTGGGCCTTTTTGTGTGCCTGATGTCTTGTTTCCGTTTTTTTCCTTTGATGTTGTTTACATTGGCAACGTCCTCAGTAGTTGATATGTGCGGATTCTGGACCACACGGATCATGTTGATCCAGAAATTTTAGTGGTCCAGAAAATTGAGTTATTTTTGGAAAAACCCAAATTTTTCTGGTTAGAAAATTGATTTTCTTGGAAAATGTTGGGTTTTTCCCAAAAATAATTCAGTTTTTCCCCGAAAACCCTGGGTTTTCCTGGAAAATGTTTAAAATTCGAACATTTCTGGACCACTTTCGACGGAATTTGTCAAAAATGTCTAAATAATTCCCGGTTTTACAAATTCACTTTTTTTGATAAATTTAACACTGATTTTCCCATTGTGTGAACTTTTTTTCAAATTTTCTTATGAATAGAGGAGTTGCATGATTGTGACCGGCAACAGATTAGCACTGAGATTTCTATTGGGAAAAATTCCAAAAAAACTGTTTTTTTTTTAAATTTAGGGCTGGAAAAATACGCGATCGAACATCGATTCCCACAGTAAAAGACAACGGTTTGATCATGCTGAATTCAAAAATTGATCCAGTAAAATTTGTTCCAGGACGTGGATTTCCTATGGTAAAAGACGATGGTTCGATCGAGGCGAATTCGTAGATTGGTCCAGTAAACTCGACCGTTTGAGATCGAGCGTGCGAGTCCGAGAATCATTAGATTAGCTGGACGACAACCTGGGGGATTGGGGAGGAGGATCGCAATTGAAAAAAAACAAATGTATGTAATATATTATTATTATGAGACGAGTAATGAAAAAAAAAATTGACCGTTTAAAAAACAAAAAATAAAAAAAACGGTCAAATATATATAAAACAACATTTAAAAAAAATAAGAATACAAAAAATAACTGTTTTTCATTAAAGAAAAAAATAATAATAATAAATACATAAAACAATGTTTCTACATATCGGAGATTCGAAGTGAAGGGACGAGCAGGTTCGCGAATTAATACGGAGTAAGAAGAATATTCAGGCGCAGGTAGGGCCAGGCGATTGGGAGAGACTGTGTTGAGACAAGAGATGACCAAGTTGTTCAGACCCGTCACCGAGGTTCAGAAACGAGCCAGAAAAGAGATCATCGAGGAATTGAGACCCATAAAAGAAGGTTCTCAGAGGATGGCTTCACAACCCGGTAGTTTTGTGTCGAGAACTTTGTCCGATTACACTCCGACGGGAATCAAGACCGATCCAAGTAACGGTGGTAGTTTTACGCCGAGAACTTTGACCGAATACACTCCGGAGAGAATCGAGACCGATCCAAGTAACATCGATAGTAGCGATGCTTCGAGCATTATTAGCATCAGATCTGATGTTAGTAGTGGAATTGTGAAAGATTCGATGTACGGATTTCGTGACAATCGCGATAAAACTTTCGTAGGTGACCCGGAAGTATCGCTTGAAGGCAGCTATTTGATCGTCAGTTCGAACAGGTACGAATTGACCGACAGATTGTATACTCTGCTCCCTCACCTGAGACCCGACGATGACACCAAAGAGGATTACAAAAATTACGAAGACATTCTGGTTCAAACCCACGCCATGAAGAAGAACAATGATCCTACAGAGACGAGAGTGAAGGATAGGAGAGGTTACAAATGGAAGAACGTGGTGGAACCTATATGGAAGGCGAATGAGAATTTTGTGAAAGGGAATGACCGACACGATATTTCTTCCGCACAATCCCAATGCCTTGTTGGAGAGATTGAGATTGTTGATGGCTAGCGGAGAGGCCGGTAACACTGGAGTGGATAACGAGATAGTGAGCATGTGCGACGAATTGTTGAGGCAGAAGGTCTTGACTAAGAAGGATTATCAAATGTTGATGAATCGTTTGAAATAATAAAATAGTAAGAGAAAAGAAAAAAAAAATATTAAGTAAATAAAAAAAATATATATTCAAAAAAATAATTAAAAAAACAAATTCTTAAAAAAAAAATGTTAGTGATAAATAACAGAGGATACGCTAGATCTTAGTGGATCTGGCATCGTGAATGTGATGAGGCAATTTTTAACTTGTAAATTCACTGGCGATGCCGCGAAACAGTTCACCTCGAGCACTCTCAAAATTGGAAAGAAGACAGCGATCGATGTGGGTAAGAAAGCGGCAGGCGAAGCGAGCAGTAGAATAGCTTTGGAAGCTGGCAAGAGAGGTGCCAACATGTTGATTAATAAATTGATAACTTCACCACCTGCCAAACATTCGAGAATCGAACCGAAAAGTTGGCGAGACTTCTATGATGATGTCTTACCGAAACAAGACTTAACTAAAATGACAAAAGGATCGGGATTGAAAGTGATTTATAAATAAAAAACTTTTTTATAAATAATATATATAAAAATAGAAATTAAAATTAAAAAAAAAAACAGAAAAAAAAATGGATATGAAAGACATGTCTTGGAATGATGTGATGACCAAGAGGTCGAATGACAAGTTCTTTCCCAAGAGCATAAGAGGTCTGATAGTGGGAAAATCGAATTGCAGAAAGACCAATCTCTTGATGAATCTATTGTTGTGACCCGGCTGGTTGGATTTCGACAGATTATTCGTTTTCGGGAAAAGTCTCTTTCAACTGGAATACAGATTGCTTCGAGAGTGCATGATACGTAAATTACCCAAGGACGTCATGTCGAGAATCTTCAACAATCGAAACAAATTGGAAGGACACGAGACTTCAAATATATTGGAAGAGACGGCGAGAGAATTGACTAGGAGAAATGCCGAATATTCGAACGTGGAATGTTTGTTTTACAAGAATGCTGATGACGTTCCCAATCCCATACAGTTGAAGTCAGAGAATAAGAATCTCTTGATCTTCGACGATCTGCTGTTGGAGAGACAGAATCGATGCGAATCGTATTACATTCGAGGTTGTCACAGCAACGTGGATTGTTTTTATCTGTCTCAGAATTATTTTCGACTGCCCAGACAAACAATAAGGGAGAATGCTAATTTTCTGTGTCTCTTTCATCAGGATCTCAATCACATCTATGGAGATCACGTGGCCAATGACATGAGCAGGGAAGAATTCAGGAGATTCTGTAAGAAGGTGTGGGACAAAGGACTTCACAATTTCATGGTGATCGATTTGACTAGCGAATTTAACAACGGAAAATATCGTAGTGGATTCGACAATTTTTTTATATTTCCGATAATAATAGAGCAGAAAATAAAAAAAATTTTTTTAAAATATTGATAAAACATAAAAATATATAAAAAAAAAATAATAAAAAAATGTCAGAACATCTATTAGAACAGAGAGTCGAGAATACGGCTGCGAAACAGTCCTTTCAAATCATAGTGAGTCACGACACGACTGGATTCACTACTAAATTCGAACCTTCCATCGAATTGAAGAAGGAAAAGAGATACGAGATGGCATTGGTTAATCTTTGGGACTTACTATTCGTTTCCCAATGTCACCGAAAAGAATAACGCTTTCAAGTATTCCAACAGTGTGGATTGGTTCAAGATTCGATTTCCCAAAGGGAGTTACAACATAGATGATCTGAACCGTCACATCCAGATGAGACTGAAGACTGACGGTCACAGAAGCAAGATGATAAGACTCTCTCCCAATACGAGTACTCTACAGACGATATTAGACTTGGGATATAATTTTCGAGTGGATTTTAGTGCAGGAAAGATGTTGGGATTCGATCAAAAGGTGTATTGAGGTCACGCCACGTCCGAAAATATGGTCGACATTCTCGCGGTCAATAGCATTTTCGTGAATGTCAGTGTGATCACGGGAAGTTGCGTCAATGGTAGCGCTCGGCCTACGATCTACTTGTTCTATCCGGACATTTTGCCGGGTTACAAGATCATGGAGTGACCTCGAAATCTCGTCTATCTACCCGTGATTCTGGACGCGTTGTATAGCATCGAAACCACGTTGACGGATCAGAACGTCGATCTGTTACATCTTCATGGAGAGAGAGAGTGACGATTTCACATAGAGAGATATGAAAAAAAAATAAATAATTTTTAAAATAATATCTTGAAATTGCACCACTCATCGCCGCTACGGCGTCGATGTCGCGATTTTTATTTTATATATTATATAAGAAATAAAAAAATTAAAAAAAACGAAACTTATAATATTAATAATTTAAAAAAAATATATATATAATCAAATCAAAAAAAATAAAATATGAGTCAGTACATAATTAAAAACGTGAACAAATCCGGTCGGTCGGTCTGTCTGTGACCAACGAATTTGTCTGTGACCAACTAGATTCAAAACTCAATAACTTTTGAAATACTTGATGGAATGACTTTATATTTGGCATGTAAGTGTATCTTATTGATGTCTAGCCACTGTTCAGTGCATGTGTTGTTCCAAATATTTTTCTTGGAGTTATGGCCCTTGATGAACTTAGAATTTTGTGAAATCGCAGCTACGGCGTCGATGTCGCGATTTTTATTTTATATATTATATAAGAAATAAAAAAAATTTAAAAAAACGAAACTTATAATATTAATAATTTAAAAAAAATATATATATAATCAAATCAAAAAAAATAAAATATGAGTCAGTACATAATTAAAAACGTGAACAAATCCGAAGGACAGAAAGCTAAACTTCGCAGAGTGTTAAGAAATCGAGGCGAGGCTATTATATTTAAATTCAGTCTTCAAGATCTGGAGAGTGGCGGCTGCGATCGGATCGCCTGGACTAAAACTCAAATCAAACGGATGGAGAAAGCTATTCGTAATCGACTGGAACGACGGTGAGACTGAGTCCAGCTCAATTGAGATATAATCCGAGTATGAAAGGCAGTTTCTTACCGCTATTGGCGGGGCTCGCCACCAAAGTATTACCTATTCTCACAAAGACTGTGTTGCTAGCTCTGGGCGTGGGAGCTCTCTCGGGACTCGCTAGTTCGGGAGTCAACAAATTAATGGGTAGAGGTTTGTTTTTGAAGAAGAGGGGAATCGGATTGTTTATGAAGAAGGGAGAAGCTGTGTGTCGCGTAGACATTGAAGGTAAAGGATTGTATCTAGAACCCGTGAGAAAGGGTGGTGGCGATGCTTTCCGTGGAGACCGTCTCTATCTGAAGACTGGAGAGAATGTGGAACCAAACGGTGAAGATTTGTTGTTTCTTCCGAATTCACTGTTTAAGAATATACCCCTTTTGGGTATGTTATTATAAAAAAAAAATAACAATTAAAAAAAAATAACAATAAAAAAATGAAACAAAAGGAGAGAAAATATCTTCCAACAGACGTGTCAACAACATGTTCTTTTTACAAAAAGCTTTTAGCTTTTTCTAAACATTTACACGAGTATGCATTAGAAAGAATTCAATTGGAACAAATCATACACGACGCTTGTTTAAACGTGTACGGAACGTTGTTTTCGTTAATATTGTTATTCATATTCTTATATCGAAGCTATTTCGAAAATATCGAAACAATGAAGTGTTCGAACGAAAAAAAAATGTGTCTTACCAAGATTATAGATGTCCTAGATCATTTAAAATACGAAGTGAAACTTGTAGAACGTTACAATTATGGGAAATATCGTTACATTATTTATTGCGCGAAAAACGTAGTTAATGTATTCGATCGTGGTGGTGGTGAAGAAAATATTGAAACATCTATTCGCGCATGTTTCAAATTTATTCGCAGATTACACTCGTTCGCGTCAAATATATCGTGGATCGAATTTGCTAAAAGGTTAAAAATCATCAACAGGCCTGGCATTCTGAAAAATTTAGGGGGGCTAAAAATCGCTCTCCTGAAATGATCTAGGAGAGCCGATGGCTCTCCTAATTTTTTTTTGACATGGAAGGCAGTTGAACCATGATATATCATATGAATGCAGTTCAAAACTGGGACCAGACATGCTCTACTCACAAAGTTGCATTGCGTAAATTTGGATAGTTGTAATACATGTTACTTCGAAAGTTACTCAATACTGTGTTGAAGTCGTCGGTCCCGACAACTCACAACTGTCACAAGCCAATCATGGTTCAACTTCATCCCCTTCAAGTTCATCCCATCAGATAAATTTTGAATTTCAGTTCATTGCACCTGAGCCAGCAGTACAGTACAGTACATAACATAACATACGTATATATCCGTGTGTAAGTCACACTTTTTCACCTGAAATGTTATGTCAAAATCGGGGGTGCGTCTTATACATGGGTACGACTTGTTTCAGAGAATTTTCAGGGCACTGACTTCTTCGGACAAACGTTGTTCCCACCGTTTGTCAATTGTGTAACAGACAGTACAAACGTGTGGTTTTGACTGAGTGCAGATTCACCACAATTATTTTCTTTTCATTTTATTTCAGTTTAAATTCTTCAGAAAATAAATTGTCAATAAAATATTATGTGTGTTTTCTGTTACTTTTATCCATAAATAATAAGAAGTATTCTATTTAGTCGTTGTTGTTCAATCGGCCCATGTGTTTACATCAGTGTGTGTACCAGAAATCAATAGGTTTGTGGGGCCAATATGGATGAAACCATAAAAAATACAAAATCATCAAAATAACAATGAAAAAATAAATAATTAAATGTATGCCAACAATACCTGGAGAGAAGTATTTATTTATTCCACGAACTCCAATTCATTGATGTGTAATGTCCGGTTATAAATTATGCACACGGTAAAGTTAGTTTCAATAGCACCAACAATGCTTATGTAGGACAACAATTTGAAAACAATTTGCGCTGTAACCTGCGCATTTGTTGTATTTATATTGGTTTTTCTGGAACGTGAGAACGTTCCGGAAAAACCAACATAATCACAACAACTGCGCAGGTTACTGCTCAAATGGTGCTCTGATTTTGAAACTATGAAGTTTCAGTCACAAACGAGTGTTGGATTTTCTTGACAGGGATGAAGACATTGGGGTGATAAACAAACGACGAAAAACAAATAAATGCGAGTATTTTTTAAATCTTTAATAATAATTTTCCTTTATTCTTTTATCTTATTTACCACGTGGTAACTCGTGAAAACTTACCTATTTCCATTGCATCCCAAACTGCCCCAAATTGGCAAAACGTAACTTGCAACTAATTCTTTTTGACTGCATATATTTGAAATTGGGGGTGCGACTTATACATGGGCTTTAGGCAAAAAGGAGGAATTCCAAGTGTCAGTTGGTCCTGCGACTTGTACACGGGGTCGACTTATACACGAACATCACGCATGCGGAAGTCTGTTAGTTTGTGAGTCTGTTAGTATGTGAGTCTGTTCACATTTTCCTTTAGCATGGGCTACACCCCGCAGTTCTTGTCTGATCGTCACGAAATTTCATATGCAGGTTTGGGGTCATGTCTAGATGAGAATGTCCCCTTTTGGTCACGATCGGGCAACCGGTATGGCTGCCCGAGCCCAAAACCCCAAAACCATTAGCACAGCCTACAGGTCGTATTTATGAAGGGATTTCATTGTAACTTGGTAGGATGCCTCTGTATAATGCCTAGATGAGAATGTCCCCTTTTGGGCATGATCCATTAACCGTGATGGCTGCCCAAGCCCGAAACCCAAAAACTTTCAGCACAGTCTGCAGGTCATGTTTAATATGGAGGGATTTCATTGTAACTTGGTAGGATGACTCCTTATGATGTCTAGATGAGAATTTCCCCATTTGGGCATGATCTGCCAACCGTGACAACTGCCCGAGCACAAAACCCGAAAACCTTTAGTACAGTCTACAGGTCATATTTATTGAGGAATTTCATTGTAACTTGGTGTGTTGACTTCATATATTGTCTGGATGAGAAGGTCCCCTTTTGGACGTGATTGGCCAACTGTGACGGCTACAGGGGCCCGAAGCCCGAAAATCTTTAGCACAGTCTACAGGTCATATTTATGAAGGGATTTCATTGTAACTTGGTAGGATTACTCCAAATAATGTCTAGATGAGAACGTCCCATTTTGATCGCGATCATTCAGCCTTGATGGGTGTCCAAGCAAAAAGTCATATTTATGGAAGGATTTCATTGTAACCTGTTAAGTTGACTCCATATAATGCCTAGATAATGACTTCCCCTTTTGGTCGCGATTGGTTAACTGTGATGGCTACAGGTGCCCGAAGCCCGAAAACCTTGAGCACAGTCTACAGGTCATATTTATCAAGGGATTTCATTGTAACTTCATAGGATCACTCCAGATGATGCCCAGATGAGATTGTCCCCTTTGGTTGCGATCATTCAGCCAGGAGGGCTGCCTGAGCCCGAAGCCCGAAAACCTTTAGCACAGTCCACAGGTCATATTTATGAAGGGATTTCATTGTAACTTGGTAGGTTGACTTCATATAATGTCTAGATTAGAACGTCCTCTTTTGGACACGATTGGGCAACTGTGATTGCTACAGGGGCCCGAAGCCTGAAAACCTTTAGAACATTCTACAGGTCATAATTATGAAGGGATTTCATAGTAGCTTGGTAGGATGACTCCAAATAAAGTCTAGATGAGAACGTCCCCTTTTGGTCGTGATCATTCAGCCTTTATGGCTGCCCGAGCCCAAAGACCTTTAGCATAGTCTATAGGTCATATTTATGGAAGGATTTCATTGTAACCTGTTAGGTTGACTCCATAGAATGCCTAGATGATGACATCCCCTTTTGGTCGTGATTGGCCAACTGTGATGGCTACAGGTGCCCGAAGCCCAAAAATCTTGAGCTCCGTCTACAGGTCATATTTATGAAGGGATTTCATTGTAACTTTGTAGGATCACTCCAGATGATGCCCAGATGAGAATGTCCCCTTTTGGTTGCGATCATTCAACCATTATGGCTGCCCGAGCCCAAAGCCCGAATACCTTTAGCACAGTCTACAGGTCATATTTATGAAAGGATTTCATTGTAACTTGGTAGGTTGACTTCATATAATGTCTAGATGAGAACGTCCCTTTTTGGACACGATTGGGCAACTGTGGCGGCTACAGGTGCCCGAAGCCTGAAAACCTCTACTGGTCATAATTATGAAGGGATTTCATTGTAGCTTGGTAGGATGACTCCAAATAATGTCTAGAAAAGAACAACCAAATAATGTCTAGATGAGAACGTCCCCTTTTGGTCGCGATCATTCATCCTTGATGACCCCAAAACCTTTAGCATAGTCTATAGGTCATATTTATGGAAGGATTTCATTGTAACCTGTTAGTTTGACTCCATATAATGCCTAGATGATGACATCCCCTTTTGGTCGTGATTGGTCAACTGTGACAGCTTCAGGGGCCCGAAGCCCAAAAACCTTGAGCACAGTCTACAGGTCATATTTATGAAGGAATTTCATTGTAACTTCATAGGATCACTCCAGATGTTGCCCAGATGAGAATGTCCCCTTTTGGTTGCGATCATTCAACCATGATGGCTGCCCGAGCCCAAAGCCCAAAAACCTTTAGCACAGTCTACAGGTCATATTTATGAAGGGATTTCATTGTAACTTGGTAGGTTGACTTCATATAATGTCTAGATGAGAACGTCCCCTTTGGACGCAATTGGGAAACTGACGGCTGCAGGGGCCTGAAGCCCGAAAACCTTTAGCACAGTCTACAGGCCATATTTATGAAGGGATTTCAATGTAACTTGATAGGTTGACTCGTTTTGGAATAATTTTACTGTAACTTGGTAACTTTCGTTAATATACGTTAACTGTGAGGGCCACATACATTAACTGTGAGGTCATATTAACCCACCCCTCACCTCTTTAGTACAGTGTACACCTCATATTATTTTTATCAAAAACATAGCATACAGGGACCAGAAATGAGCATATTCCCAATTATCACAATTCTTGTCTTATTTCATAATCCTTTCATAAACATTGAACATTATCCTTTTCATCAAATACAACACACAAGTTAAGCTACAGTGTCATTGACACTTTCATTTCATTTTTTTTAAAAGGTCAGTTTTTATTTTTTCATCACTCGTCTCATAATAATAATATATTACATACATTTGTTTGTTTTGTTTTTTTTCAATCGCGATCCTCCTCCCCAATCCCCCCAGATCATCGTCCAGCTAATCTAACGATTTTTGGACTCGCACACTCGATCTCAAACGGTCGAGTTTACCCGACCAATCTATGAATTCACCTCTATCGAACCGTCTTTTACCATAGGAAATCCACATCCTGGATCAAATTTTACTGGACCAATTTTTGAATTCAGCACCATCGAACCGTTGATTTTTACTGTGCGAATCAACGTTTGATCGCGTATTTTTCCAGCCCGAAATTTTTTAAAAAACACTGTTTTTTCTCAGTGCTAATCTGTCGCCGGTCACAATCGTGCAACTCTATTCATAAGAAAATTGTAGAAAAAAATTCACCCAATGGGAAAATCAGTGTTAAATTTATCAAAAAAGGTGTATTTGTAAAACCGGGATTTTTTTTTAGACATTTTCGACAAATTCCATCGAAAGTGGTCCAGAAATGTTCGAATTTTAAACATTTTCCGGGAAAACCCAGGATTTTCGGGGAAAAATTGAATTATTTTGGGGAAAAACCCAACATATTCCAAGAAAATCAATTTTTTTACCAGAAAAATTTGGGTTTTTCCAAAAATAACTCAATTTTCTGGACCACTAAAATTTCTGGACCAACATGATCCGTGTGGTTCAGAACCCGCACATATCAACTACTGTCCTCAAATTTATGTAGTATTTTATATTATTTTACTGTAGAATTACTGTAGGATACATTGATTATTATTCCGGTAGTGTAGCTCATATAATTTGGATTTTGTCCACACTTAGGCTCTATCAGGATGCCCTTGGGCTCATAATGTTCCCTTTGGGAACTTAGGCATTTTCTCAAAAATTTTTTAAGAATTTTCTTAGCTCATCTTGACAAAGTCAAGCTGAGCCAATCTCATCGCTCTCTGTCTGTCGTCTGTCTGTTGGTCGTCCGTCCGTCCTCCGTCGACACCATGTTTTGGTCTTCTCCTCCAAAGCCACTGAGCCAATTCAAGTGAAAGTTTGTGTGAGTGATGGTCCCGAAAGGGCATTGAATTTTTGTTCAACTCAACATGCCCAGCCCCATAGGGAGGGAGTGGGGGAAAATGCTCCAAAATATTTTCTTCTCAAGAACCAGTGTGTACAATGACTTGATATTTGCTTTTGAGGTGTAGAATCAAGTTTGTTCAAACGAAGTTCGTTAATCAATATTTGGCTTTGTAATGGGAGGGGTAAGATTTTTGGCCCCGCCCAGAATTTCTATTTTCTGAACCGATGGTCCGGTATGAACCAAATTTGGTATGTGATATTATTGGGTCATAAGTACTTGACCCATGCAAAAAAAAAAAATTCCCGCATCACCATGGGACCCCTGGGAGCTAAAAATATAAATATTTTCAAACGCCCATATTTCCCAAACCACACGGAACAGAATGGGGAATATTCTTTAAAAATCTTCTTCTTCAGAACCACAAGTCAGAATCTTTTAATGTTTGGTATACATCATTGTTATGAGGGTCAGATTCGAGATTTTTCAAACCAAGTCCCGAGGTTAATATTTGGGCTTCCTACAGAAGCCCAAATTTTAACTTTGTTCAATATGGGGGATAATTTTAAAAAATCTTCTTCAGATCCACTAGACAAAATGCTTTCAGATTTGGTATACAACATCTCTAGGGGGGTCAGATTCAAGTTTGTTCAAATTAGATCTCTAGGTATATATTTGGGCTCACTATGGTAGCCCAAATCTTTACTTAGTGCGATATGAGGAAATTTCTTTAAAAATCTTCTTCTTCAGATCCACCAGTCGGAATGCTTTCATATTTGGTATACAACATCTCTAGGGGGTCAGATTCAAGTTTGTTCAATTTAAGTGCCTGGATTAATATTTGGGCTCCATAAGGGAACCTGAAATTTAAATTAGTACAGTATGTGGGAATGTTTTCAAAAATCTTCTTTTTCAGATCCACTAGTCAGAATGCTTCCATATTTGGTATACAACATCTCTAGGGGGGTCAGATTCAAGTTTGTGCAATTCGAGTGCCTGGGTTAATATTTGGGCTCCATAAGGGAACCTGAAATTTAACTTAGTACAATATGAGGGAATTTCTTCAAAAATCTTTTTCAGATTCACCTGTCAGAATCCTTTCATATTTGTGGTTTACAACATCTCTAAGGGGGTGGGGGGGGAGGAGGGGGGTCAGATTCAAGTTTGTTCAAATTGGATCCATAGGTTAATATTTGGGCTCGCTATGGTAGCCCAAATTTTAACTTAGTGCAGTATGAAGAAATTTCTTTAAAATTTCTCTTCTTCATATCCAACAGCCAGAATGCTTTCATATTTGGTACACAACATCTCTAAGGAAGTCAGATTCAACTGTGTTCAAATCAAGAGCCTGGGTTAATATTTGGGCTCCTTATGGGAGCCTTAATTGGCCATGTTGCTGAAGAATTAAAAATTTGTATTCAGTACCCTCTAGAGGTGTGTAAGTAAGATTAATCCACATAGGTTGTATCAAGGGGCTTCTTAGGTGAGCTCTACATTTTACATTATGATCAACTGAAGAAAAGGCATGATTATTTTTGTCACTCCTGAGGGACTCAAGGATTGACAGTGTATCCTATAAAGATGGATTGCTTAATGTAGACTCATTCTTGGACTCTGTTTATATTGTGTTCTGTTCTAGATGAGCGCTTCAGGCCCCATGGGGCCTCTTGTTGAATTTAATTTTGATTGCTATTATTCCTGTATCTTTATCATATATTTTGTTGTGGAGTTTGTAGGAGTTCTATCGACTTTGTATTTTGATTGTAATTATGAAAGCTTACTGCTCTAAATGTAAGGCGAGGAAGTCTTCCTCGGATTTACGTGCTTGTTGCCTTGCCTGTAGTCGATGTTCTCCTACAGATTCTTGTCCTACTTGTGTACATTGGGATGACAGACGTTGGAAATGGGTGTCGCAGCACGTCATTGGAGGTAAGGTTCTTATGCCGGAGCTCTCACTGCAAAATAATTTGAGTTTTTCAGTTTCTTTTTCAGAGGAACAAGAACATGGTGATGGTATAGTGACACCCATCCAAAGTGTGCTTTGATGAGCAAACAGAGCTGCTAGCGGCAAAGGTGCTCATGAATATTAAGCAAGGGATAAGACCTCTAGTTAGTGTTCTTAATCCTTTGCAAGCAGCTAGCTCGACCGGTGAAGTGGTTACTCCGTTCGTGGGTGCTGTGACACCGGGTAAGTCCGTTGCGGTCGAGGGAAGTGTAGATTTGGGTAGAGCGAGCACCTCAAAAACTAAAGCTCACCCAGCGATGATGGAAATGGGGAGGAAGCCTACAAGTTTCTCTTAGGGAAGCTCGGCGAGGTCTGATAAGTCCACGAGCAGGAGAGCCCTCTCTCTAACCCAGCAACATTTGGGGCCAAATGTTGTTTTGAGAAACTTGCCTGTGTAGGAACCTGCAAGTTTATCTTAGGGCAGCTCGGTGAGGTCTGATAAGACTGCGGGCGGGAGAGCCCTCTCTCTAACCCAGCAACATTTGGGGCCAAATGTTGTTTGAGAAACTTGCCTGTGCAGGAGCTAACATCCACACTCGCCACTTGGGATGCTCCTTCTAACCTGCAGCCGGCGTTGGCTACAGTTACGGCTTCTTCCTCAGGCAGATATAGCACACATGACCGTATACTAGCTACCCGACTTTGGATATCCAGGCAGCCGCCAGAAGAAGTATCCAGTCTTCGCCTGTGACGTCTGCCCATCCGGTAGCTGGTGATCCAAGGCTTCGCAGCTTCCCAGCAAGTGCAAGCGCAGCCTTCTGCAGACTCCGGTGGGAGCTGTCAGACAGTGCTGGGTCGGTACGGTCATCTGTTCATTCAGATACTGTTGACCGAAATTATCAGCAGAATCAGTCGGATGGTGAAAGGTGGAAGGAGGAGGATTACCCTTCCCTTTCAGAACATTTGGTAGCGATGAAATTCATTCATCAATACTATTCTGACTTTGTTACACCTGATCAGCAAGCTGTGTCTGCTAGGCAGAAGCCGCTGTCCTTTTATAGACAAAGCTACCGTGCGAAGGAAAGATGATGTTTTTTCCTTCCTGGGACTATCTTGGCAAGTGTCGGAGGCCTTCGGACACATTAACGACACATTTTCAACCTAGCAAGTTCGATTAAGAAGGCGGTTTCTTATCGGCATCTTCAATCAGCATGTTATTATAAAATGGAGAAGATGTTCAGAGAGCTACACTGCGTCTGGATGAGCAGGCTGGAGATTTGGTTATATCCTTACCTACATCATTCAATTTACACTCAGATCTGATGGAATTTTCTATTTCATCTAATAGAGCGATTCTGGACGCTATGTTATATGCAGATCATATCACCAGGGCTCTGGCACAGCCTCTAAGGGAAAGGAATTGAGGATGTTAGTTTCTCGCTAAAAGTTCTTTCCAGGGCAGTCTTGTATGCCATGTACCACTCTGCTCTTTCAGTGGCAATTGGAGTTGGTTAGACGTGATGCAGCCCTTACATCATCATCAATTATCGATCACAGGGTGAAAAAGCGCTCTCTGAGTCACTCTGGTCTCCGGACACACACAGTTTTATGACACGCTATCTTTAGTCTATGATCAGGCTACCAAAAGTTTCCATCGCACAGATATTGAGATCAGCGTCTCAACAACATGCATCAGCTGACCGACATAGGCGAAGTCGTTCCAGTTCAGAATCATAGAAGGGAGCACCACGCGAGGGTCTAGGAAACCCTCTTACAGTTAATCCGGAGGTCGTCAGTATAGCGACTTGGAAAAGGGGTTATAAAGAATATAATAAGTCAGATGCCCCTAGATTGACGGGGACGAGGTTCTTTGCGGAAAGGACGTAGCTGTGCCTACCGCAAGCCTCACAAGTTGTACAGGTGATGGTCTAGACTTCTGTTGCTTTCCACTTAGCGGAAGGTTATCAACCTCGCAAAAAAGTGGATGAAAATTACGGAAGATCAGTGGCTGAGAATGTAGTCTTGGCAGGCCTGTGACTATCAGTCCGAGCAAAGCTCCACTTACAAGAAGTACATGTTGGTCAAATCTTCTGGCATATTCTTCTAAGAGAGTCTCTCCTTATGGAGGTACAGGCTCTCCTATTGAAGAAAGCAATAGAGGTCGTCGAAAATATTCTCCAAGTTTTTTCAAGTCACCTGTTTCTCGTCCCGAAGCCAGACAGATAGTGCATAGATAGGCTGAGACAGCTGTCTTGTTTAGAATAGAGCCGTTTGAGGGAATAAGTATGTCTTTTCCCTCTCGGTGTTGTATTCCTTGGCGTCAAGACATTTAATGCCATTGTGGGCACCATAGTAGCCTTATGTACTGTTACAGCGGTCTTTTCTTATAATTAGCAGCTAGTGTTGTAAGTCTCCATTTAGTGAGCTTTCAAAGGCACCATAGTAGCCTTATGTACTGTTACAGCGGTCTTTTCTTATAATTAGCAGCTAGTGTTGTAAGTCTCCATTTAGTGAGCTTTCAAAGGCCGCAAGTGACACAGTTATGTCTTCATGTAGACGAAGACTCATAACTGCATAGCTACCTTGAGATTACTGTCTCTTTGGGAATTATGGCTGTTAGAATATCGGCTCGTCATTCCATACCTTGCACGACGATGGTTGTAAGTCTCCATTTAGTGAGCTTTCAAGGTCGCTAGTTACACCAAGATATCTGTCTTCACGGGGAGGAAGACGTCTTATCTACGTTAGCTAGGCTCTGACTGTTGTCTTTTGGGAATAAAACCAATAAAGGTAGAGTGCTTTTCGGTTTATTTTCTGAGGTGTCATAGACTGGAGTCTTATTGTTTACACCATAGTAGCCTAGCTAGAATCATGAACGATGTTTTTTTCAGTAATTATGCAGTGACATAACTGAATTTATTATCTCTTGGGACTACTGTTTATTTAGGGCTGTTAAAATAGCGGCTCTTCATTCCCTACCTTGCACGACAGTAGTTGTAAGTCTCCGTTCAGTGAGCCTTCAAGGTCGCAACTTACACCGATATACCTGTCTTCACGGAAATGAAGACTTATAAGTTAGGCTAGCATGGTAAGTCTCCTTAGTGAGCTTCTAAGGCCACAGTTATCAGCCTTTTTATTGTCTCCACGTATAGGAAGACCTTTAGCTGCTTCTGCTAGGCTGAGTTTGTTGTCCTATCGGACATGATACTGTATGTTAGAGGAGGTTATTCTCTTCCTACCAGAATGGCTTGGTGTTAGTTATATGAGGCGATTAGCTCTATTGATGACACCATATTTACCTAGTGTGATTCATGACCGTTTCTTCAAACGCCTATACTTATTTTATGATTGGGTGTTGGAACATTATTTTCGTCTCCCTTTTAATTTCTGTCCAATCTATTACTGTTGATCATACTTCCACCTTAGAGAATGAAGTCGAATCCCCCCCCCCCCCCCCCCCCCCCCCCCACCAGTGTTTTAAGAGGTGATTACAGGGTAGGATGTAGTTTTCTTCCCGTAAGCCTCATATGCATTCAAGTATATGCATGACTTTCATGGCTCCTTGATTGGTGGCTGGGTCGTGTTCTAACGGCGACCTCATGGGCACATCCACCATTTAGTTGGTTTGTTTCCTGTGGTTGTTCGTTTATAAATCATATACGAGCTAAAATTGCTAGCCTTCGTGTACCTGTGTGGCTGACATGCTGGTTATCTGGGTGACATTCTCCAATGTGGCAATTAGTCCCCTCTGAAAAGTTTCGCTCAGAGGGGTCTCCTTTTCTTACGACGTATGAGTTTGTTACTCGGTTAACTGCATAATAACGTTGTATTATTCATTCAGTTCCTGGTTACACTTGTATCGCTCGGTCATGAGTACATGCAGGATTTCATTGCTCACGTGCATAAGATGTGTATTTATTAGGCAGATGCATTATTGAACAGATTATATAAATTCTTGCTCTGCTTATAAAGCTCATGAGAATTTTGGGGCTATTTGGATTAGTTATGGAACTTCCAATAGGCTGTCTATGCATACGTTCTCAATTTTTGGCATCATTATATGGAGTAGTATATTCTTTCTCCGAACAGTCATTGGTTGTTACGGACCTAGGAAACAATGATTTATTTCGGGGATGGTCCGTGATGAGTCTGTTAATCATAGCTCGTTCCATGTTCTAAATCCTGGTTTCTACGAGATACGGTACACATTCTCGTATATTCGCATGGTTCAATTGGAGTTTTATTATTGGAATTAATTGTACAGCTGAACGGGGTCGCCTGTTACCTTAGAAGCGTGTTTGCTCTTAAGATACTTTCCATTGGGATTCAATTGGACAAGTGTATGGTTGTTCACGTAATATCACCGGTTTTCGACCTATCTACATATTCCGACTTTGGTATACGTTAGAAGCATGTGCTGTTGATTACTGGGATCGCCATGATAGCCTTAGCTTTGGAAGTGGCGTTAAGCACCAATAATTAATAATAATTAATAACTGGGTACCTGTTGGGCGAATTTATATTATTTGGTACCGCTTTTCACTGATACCAGAGCGCTTCCCTCTTTGTTTTCAAGAATATTCCTTCAAAAAAAAGGGGGAGGGGGGGATTTTTCTTCATCTCTTCCAGCTTCTTCATACGTGTGTAACTATGAGTGAAGCTGTTTTGTCTGTAGATTATTACTGATCCTAGATACAGCTTGTTTATTATTTATATATGGCATGTGTTTGTGGGGATTAATCTCTCACTCTTGAATACGCCATCCTAATTTAAGGGGCTTAGTCCGGACTAGCTCAAAATTGGGTCCTCTTTCCACCCAATTAGCATAATCATTCATTCTAAGATTGCTGAATTACTTGGATATGGCTCCCTATTTATGATATGTCTTCTCTATTATTGTATAGAGAGACATATATGTAATTCCTTTTAAATTTAATCTCCTTTCACCTTGGAATGCAGGCTTAGGAGCTATATTTGGTCTGCTAATTCTGAAGTCCTAGGCCCTCAGCCTTTTTACGATTCAGCTAAGTCTGGGCCATTGGTTATTAGTATAAAAATATGATAAATTTAAAGTAATTTGTATATTTTTTATACTTATTCCCGACTGCTGCACATGCGAAGATGGTAAAAGTATGGAGGGCCATATAGGACTTCTAATTTTCAGTATTGTATGCAAATTTGGGGGATTGGTGGGTTCCAAATTTGTGTTTGGCCCTTGATAATATCAAGTTTGCACCAGCTAAGTCTGGGCCATTGGTAATTATAAAAAATATACAAATTACTTTAAATTTATCATTTTTACCCCGCCAAAATTTCTATTTTCTAAACCGAGAGACTGATTTGAACCAAATTTGATATGAGGGCTTATTGGGTCATAAGTACTTAATTTATGCCCAAACAAATTTCCCGTCGCCCCATGGGAACCACAGGGGCTAAAAATAGAAAAAAATTAAAACACCCATATCTCCAGAACTACATGGCACTGAGAATTCTTATTTGGCGTGAAGCTTCCTTAGGACCAGCAGAATGGAGTGGTCCAAAAAAATTGCCTTCGGTTTTATCATAGGGTACTTTTTGGGGACTTTGAAAAAGTGCTGAGTCAGCATTTCTTAACACTGTGGGTAATGTGAAAAACATAAGACTACTCTTCTCCCAAACCACTGCTCCAAAAGCTTTCAAATTTCACATATAACATCTTTGGAAGATTGTTTCACATGTTTATTGAAATCAAATCTTTGGGTCCATATTTGGGCTCTCTATTGGAGTCCAAATGTTTAAATTAGTTCAGTATGAGGAATATTCTTTAAAAATCTTCTTCAGATCCACCAGTCAGAATCTTTTAATATTTGGTATGCAGCATCCTTAGGGGGGTGAGATTCAGGTTTGTTCAAGCCAAGTCCCTGGGTTCATATTTGGGCTAACAGTGGGAGCCCAAATTATAACTTAGTTCAAAATGAGGAATTTTCTTTAAAAATCTTCTTCTACAGATCCAGCAGTCGGAATGTTTTGATATTTGGTATGCAGCATCCTTATGGAGGTGAGATTCAAGTTTGTTCAAGCCAAGTCCCTGGGTTCATATTTGGGCTCACTGTGGGAGCTCAAGTTATAACTTAGTTCAAAATGAGGAATTTTCTTTAAAAATCTTCTTCTTCAGATCCAGCAGTCAGAATATTTTGATATTTGGTATGCAGCATCCTTAGGGGGGTGAGATTCAAGTTTGTTAAAGCCAAGTCCCTGGGTTCATATTTGGGCTTCCTGTGGGAGCCCGAATTATACAAAAAATTTTATTTTCGGAACTGAGAGGCCGATTTGAACCAAATTTGATATGAGGGCTTATTGGGTCATAAGTACCTAATTTATGCCCAAAAAAAATGTTTTTTTCCCGTCGCGCCATGGGAACCGCAGGACCTAAAAGTAGAAGAACAAATTTAAAACGCCCATATCTTCAAAACTACATGGCACTAAGAATTTTTATTTTGTGTGAAGCTTCCTGAGGAACAGCAGAAAGGAATGATCCAACAAAAATTGCCATCGGTTTTATCTTAGGGTACTTTTCCAGGACTTTGAAAAGTGCTGTGTCTGCATTTTTTAACACTGTGGGTAACATTACTGTGGGAACTGGGAAAAACATTCAAGACTCCTCTTCTCTCAAACCACTGCTCCAAAAACTTTCAAATTTCACATATAACATCTTTGGAAGATTGTTTCACATGTTTATTGAAATCAAATCCCTGGGTCCATATCTTGGGCTCTCTATGGGAGCCCATATGTTCAAATTAGTGCAGTAAGAGGAATCTTCTTAAAAATCTTCTTCTTCAGATCCAGCAATTAGAATCTTTTGATATTTGGTATGCAGCAATGCTTTGGGGGTGATATTCAAGTTTGTTCAAGCCAAGTCCCTGGGTTAATATTTGGGCTCACTGTGGGAGCACAAATTATAACTTAGTTCAAAATGAGGAATTTCCTTTAAAAATCTTCTTCTTCAGATACAACAGTCGAGCATCCTGGGGGGGGGGGGGGGGGGGGGGGGGGGGGGGGGAATTCAAGTTTGTTCCAGCCAAGTCCCTGGGTTCATATTTGGGCTCCCCATGGGAGCCCTAATTATAACTTAGTTCAATGTGAGGAATATTCTTAAAAAATCTTCTTCTTCACATCCTCCTGTCAGAATCTTTTGATATTTAGTATACAGCATCCTTATGGAGGTGAGATTCATTTTTGTTCAAGCTAAGTCCCTGTGCTCATATTTGGGCTCCCTATGGGAGCCCGAATTATTACTTAGTTCAATATGAGGAATATTCTTTAAAAATCTTCTTTTTTTTAGATACACTGGTCAGAATCTTAGGATATTTGGTATAAGCTTTTCTTAGGAGGGGCAGATGCAACTTGTTCAAATCAGTTCCCTGGGTTGATATTTAGGCAACCATGTCAGGTGAGCACCCTCAGGCCCCCTGGTGCCTCGTGTTTGATTTTTGTTATGCAGTATCTTTAGGTGGGCCAGATTCAAGCTTGTTCAAATCGAGTCCCCTGTGTTCATATCTGAGCTCCTTATCACAACCCAAATTTGAACTTGGTGCAATGTGAGGAATACTCTTTGAAAATCATCTTCTGATCCACGGTGAGAATCTTTTGATATTTAGATTTCATCATCCAAATGTAGGGCAGTTTCAGATTTTTCAAATCAAGTCTGTGGGTTCATATTTGGGCGCCCCGTGGGAACCTGAATTTTAACTTGGCGCAATATGAGGATTACTCTTTGAAAATCTTCTTCCTTTGATCCAGCAGTCAGAATCATTTGATATTTTAGATACAGCATCTTTGTCATGATCGGGTTCATATTTGAACCCCTGAAGGAGCCTGAAATAGAAAATTCTTTAAAAATCCTCTCCTGATCAACCAGTCAAAATATTTTGATATTCTACAACATTCTTAGGGTGGGGGTAATAATAGTAATAATTTGATTTTCTAATAATAATTTATTTTCTAGAGCGTAAAACCACAAATAGTGCTCTAAAACGCTTACAACATTCTTAGGGTGGGGGTAAGATTCAAGTTTGTTCAAATCAGGTCTCTGCATTCTTATTTTAACATTGTGCAATACTAGGAATATTTTTTGAACATCTTATTCTTCTGATCCATTGGTCCATATCTCTATATGTAGTATACATCATCCTTATTGGGGTCAGATTCAAATTTGTTGGGGTGTACAGTATTCTTTGTGTCCATCAGTCCCTCTGTCCATCCGGAAGTTGTATCATACACTACACTCAAACCTTTCAAGACAGCCATCTGAAATTTTGCACATTGCAAACTACATTACTATGTTAAAAAGTCACTTACATTTGGTAAAAGATGGGGTACCTTTTTGTGTCACTCTATGGTAACACTTAATCAGGTCTGAGAGTCCAGACCCATCTTGGGGTGTACAGTATTCTTTGTGTCCATCAGTCCCTCTGTCCATCCGGAAGTTGTATCATACACTACACTCAAACCTTTCAAGACAGCCATCTGAAATTTTGCACATTGCAAACTACATTACTATGTTAAAAAGTCACTCTTACATTTGGTAAAAGACAGGGTACCTTTTTGTGTCACTCTATGGTAACACTTAATCAGGTCTGAGAGTCCAGACCCATCTCTCCCCCCCCCCCCCGCCCCGCCCCCCCGCAGATCGTTTTCTGATAAAGCATAACATCAGGTTGAAAAAACAAACAACATGACACTGTAAAATTCAAGTCAAGATGCGGTCATTCTCCCATCAAAGTTGACACATTTTAGGCGCACCGTTTCTTGAATTGGCATTCTGCAACCTAACATCGTCGAGTGTCATTCGGAAACTATCACTATTTTTCATAGTTTGCCAATTAGGAAAGATGTCACATGTCAATTGTAGCAAAGAAACGGTAATAGCTTTAGGTGTTTCCCCAAAAGAATCAACATAATTATTCTCACAAAATCTTTCACACTAAAGCAGGAATCGCCATCTCAGATGCAAGGAAAAAGCCTTCCTGCAGTGTTCAATTCTAAAATTATCTTCGCTTGGCACGAACCATGGTCACACCAGGTGATCTGTGAATTTCCCCTCCTACCGGATCCCCTAGTTTATTCCTAGTGGAAACCCTGACTTAATAGTTAGGGCCCCGCCGAGAGGCGGACACCCTATAGTGATCGCGTTGTCCGTGCATCTGTGCGTCCGTGCATCTGTGCGTCCGTCTGTCCGTAATCCTTCTCTCTTAATAGATAAGGTTTTGATATTTGACATGTGGGTATATTTTCTCAAGACGATGTGTCGCATACCACGGTTGCCATGCTTTGACCTTGAACTTTGACCTCAAAGTCAAATTATTCCGAATTCGGGGTTCTTTTCTAACAAGTTCGTGTCTGGGCTGTAACTTTTTTCTCTTAATAAATAGGGTTTTGATATTTGGTATGTGGATAGATTATCTCAAGACGACGTGTCGCGTACCAAGGTTGCCATGCTTTGACCTTGAAGTTTGACCTCAAGGTCAAATTATTCTGAATTTGAGGTTCTTTTCTGACAAGTTCGTGTCCGGGCTGTAACTTTTTTCCCTTAATAGATAGGGTTTTGATATTTGGTATGTGGGTAGATTATCTCAAGACGATGTGTCGCGTACCATGGTTGCCATGCTTTGACCTTGAACTTTGACCTCAAGGTCAAATTATTACGAATTCGGGGTTCTTTTCTGACAAGTTCGTGTCTGGGCTGTAACTTTTTTCTCTTAATAGATAGGGTTTCGATATTTGGTATGTGGATAGATTATCTCAAGACGACGTGTTGCATACCAAGGTTGCCATGCTTTGACATTGAACTTTGACCTCAGGGTCAAATTATTCAGATTTTTTTTTTCTGACAAGTTCGTGTCCGGGCTGTAACTTTTTTCCCTTAATAGATAGGATTCTGATATTTGGTATGTGGGTAGATTATCTCAAGATGATGTGTCGCGTACCACGGTTGCCATGCTTTGACCTTGAACTTTGACCTCAAGGTCAAATTATTCCGAATTCGAGGTTCTTTTCTGACAAGTTCGTGTCCGGGCTGTAACTTTTTTCCCTTAATAGATAGGGTTTTGATATTTGGTATGTGGATAGATTTTCTCAAGACGACGTGTCGCATACCAAGGTTGCATGCTTTGACCTTTAAGTTTGACCTCAAGGTCAAATTATTCAGATTTTTTAAATTTTTTTCTGACAAGTTCGTGTCCGGGCTGTAACTTTTTTCCCTTAATAGATAGGGTTTTGATATTTGGTATGTGGGTAGATTATCTCAAGACGACGTGTCGCGTACCAAGGTTGCCATGCTTTGACCTTGAAGTTTGACCTCAAGGTCAAATTATTCAGAATTTGGGTTTTTTTTCTGACAAGTTAGTGTCCGGGAAGGGATTTTAAACAGATTTTACCTATTGCTTGAAATATTTTAGTATTACGGTTCACATCAGTTTATACCTAACATCGGTTAGTTGCTGCGGGGCCCACAGAGATGGATTCCATCTCCGTGATATCTAGTTTTTATGATAATGCCCCAATGGTCTGTCATCTGTCATCCTTCATCCATCACCCAGTAATAAATGTTTCATTTCTGTAATGCTATCCGTGGTATTGCAGGTGGAGGCATATGCCACCCTTGGCATTGCTCTAGTTTGAAATCTTCTCCTGATCCACCAGTAAGAATATCTTTTGATATTTATAGTATAGGATCTTTAAGGGGGACAGATACCAATTTGTTCAAAACAAGTGCCTGAGTTCATATTTGGGCTCCCCATGCCAAGCCTGAATTTTAACTTATTGCAATATGAGTATAATTTTTTCAAAATCTTCTTATTCAGATCCATCAGTCAGAATCTGTTGATATTTGGTACATGAAATCCATAGTGGGGTCAGATTCAAGTTTGTTCAAAGCAAGTTACTAATCAGGCCCTCTGTCATCTTAACCCTTTCATCTTTATTAATCTGTATTCTGTTGAAATTGGTGATTTGCTATTTCTATGAATAATTCTATGAATTATTTGTAATAATGCAATTTCCTTGTGGGAACTCTGGAGATGTTTGGCAGTGCTTGTTCTCACAAACTACTGCCCCAATCAGGTGAAAAAAAACAAAAGGTAAATAATAAGTGACGATTTATTTTTTTTAAATCATTTTGTAAAGCAAAGACAGTAGTTACACGTCTCACCAACTGCTGTAAAACAAATACTATAAATCCACTCGTGCATTTTCCTAGTATTAAAATATGTCAATTTTGGCATTATGGGAGGAGACATATGTCATGCTTTGCATTGCTCTTGTTAAAAGTACATGACTTCATTCCTCAATACTGTTAACATAGATGCTGAATGTTACCTTAAATTCTTTAACCCTTAAGGGCCTAGAGATTTTTACATATTTTTGCTACACTTTAATAGTCTACATCCTGTGACTTTGCTACTGTTTTTGGCAAGTCTTGGCTACCTATGTAGACCAAGACTTGCCTAAAACAATTACAAGATGCTTAGAATGATACTTGTGAGTTAACCCAAAGACTGCATGCTCTGTTGCAAAAAATGTGATCAAAGTTGGAATTAGGCCCTTAAGGATCAAACAACTTTCTCAGGTGAGTAACTCTCCTTGTGGCCTCTTGCTTGAGAAATATTTACCATCTAGATACAGCATTGTGCTTGACCTGGCTCTGTGGGGATATGCCAGCACCTCTGGTGCAATCTCTTTTATGTTCCATTTTTACTTGGTTAGAATTGTTTCATACTCACAGCCAGAACAACATCGACATCTCTCTCCATGTACTGTCATTTGGAACAAACATTGAAATAACAATGTTTATGAGCATTCATCACTAAGTTAAATCCACAACCATAAAACATTATTTTATTTTTATCCTCTGTAAGACTTTGCTCTATCCAGGCCAAACTGGTAGACCCTGGTTGAGCAGAGTGTAACAGACAAAGACTATGTTATTACCCATCATTCCGCTTCTGATATTTAGCATTTTTAAAATTCAGTAGTATTTCACTTTTTTCAGCATATTCCGTAGCTTTGCCACATATGAAAATATAATGTCTTCTACTCATGATAAATAATTCTGATATCCATTTGAAAAGTGTAGATATTCTCAGTGTATTAAATTTTGGACTTCATTGATCTTTGCAGGTTTATGAATTTGTTAAGTTTAGAGAGAAGTTACAGAATTCATTGCAGTATGCAAGTGCTACTGCAGAAAGATTGTTGTTAGATTTGATTTTAGAAACAAATAAGTAAGTTTTTTTCTTTCCCTTCAATAATTTATGTTATATGGGAGATGATTCATAAATTTTGAAATATTTGATTGATAATTTTAGCTCTGTTGTAGTAATTGTTCAGTTTAAAAACTATTTAGGTTGTAGATAAGCCTATTAAAAAACAAGTTTGTTCCTTTGGCACCTACCTAATCATTGAAAATCTGCCTCATCGTTTTTTTTTTTATCTGAAAATCTCTTTCGATGATACTAGTTTTCACCTGTTGGGCTAAAAATTTTACGAACTATATCTTGTTTGACAGACATTGAGCTCTGTCAGATAAGATATAGCTGGTGAAATTGCATTATCTAAAACTTTTGCTGCGAAAAGCATTGGTTTACCCACATAATAGTGCAGAGAGGTATTTTTCAAATGCTAACTATTATCTGGACTGTTTTGTGTAGTAACACACAAAAAGGAAAAAGATAATAAAAAGCCCCCACTTCCTCATCATGAAAGTGACAAAAAAATTGCCTGAGAAATAAGAAATGTTTTTAGCTGCGACTAGCAGCTCTATAAGTGGCAATGTCAGTCTGTCTGTCTGTCGGTCTGTCTGTCTGTCGGTCTGCCTGTAGGTCGGTCTGTCTGTGACCATCGAGTTTCAAAAACTCAGTAACTTTTGAAATACGTGATGGAATGACTTTATGTTTGGCATGTAAGTGTATCTTATTGATGTCTAGCCACTGTTCAATGCATGTGTTGTTCCAAATATTTTTCTTGGAGTTATGGCCCTTGATGAACTTAGAATTTTGTGACTAACCACACATCGCAGCTACGGCGTCGATCTCGCGATTTTTTTGTAGACCTTAGCCTATTTCTTTTTGGTCAGCTTTTAAAATCATATTAATGATTTGCTGCTCCATTTTTTTTCCATTCAACCTGCAAATCTAATTTAAGTCTCAGCAAAGCATTTATGTTTCTTTTCTGAAGCCAGTTTTTTAGAATATCACACAATCAGAGTCCATGGTAATAAAGAGCTTACATTGTAACCTGTTAGTATATCAGGGTTCCTATGGGTCTTGAAAAGTCATTGAATCTTGTTTTAGAAATTCTAGACCCTTGAAAAGTATAGAAATTGGAAAAAGGTTTAAGAATGTTTTGGAAAATGGAACACTTTTGAGGAGAAATGGTGATCAGAGTTTATGATCGACCAATATTTTTCCAGTAAAAATAGCAAAAAAATCATCAAAACGAAAAAATTTAAACTTGAGTGGTACAAAAACATTAGGTGTAAAAATCGTTTTTGTCATTAACCTGTGTCACACATACTGAATTCATGATTATAAAGGAAACCATTTAATTGGCTATTCACAGATTACAGACAAGTGCCTGCATTGGTTTAAGTTTATTGTTACTGTTTTGTTAATATGGTAACTTTCATGAATGATAAAAACTTTTGTGTTAATCATGCCCAGGTTTTGTAAGATCAACAAAGTATAGCTCTCAGACGACAATTTCATGTCATGGCTGCAGCAGACTGATGACAGAATAGCCAAATGCAAAGTTTGCATAAAAGTAATTAATATCGGAAATATGGCTGAGGTAGCATTACATTCTCATATGAATTCTGAAAAGCACAAAAAAATGTGCAGTTCGCTTCCAGAAAATAATGTTAATTCTATGAACTCATTCATATATAGAAAAAAAATATTCTGACATGTAAGGATCAAGGTCAAATGAAGATACTTTCAATAAGTCCCCAACTGCATGTGCTTTGAATGTTAGCCTGAACATGAATGATACAGTGAACTCTCAGGAAGAACTTTCTAAGTATTGATCCCCAGAAATGAAATGAATGAGGAAATGAAAGGTTAAAAAATTTTGATTGATTTTGTACTGACACTCTCTCAAAAGGTTCTGGAGGGTTATAGAAATTATGCAGATTTCAGTCTATAAGGTCATGGAATTTGAGTCAAATGGGTCATGGAAAGCCATGGAATTTAGTTTTTGAAAAGCTGTAGGAACCATGTATATAATACAGTGGTACCTAATAGTCTTGGGATGATATCCCAGTACTCTCATATGGCAATCCACGATATGGGTACCAGTGTGGTCATCCAAATTTTGTCATATCGTGATACTACTGTATAGGATGGACACAAATCTTAAAATTCAACTATTTCACTCTCAGCACATTCAACACATCACATTTTAGGCTTAGGTGATTTGGCCAACTCAAATACCCCACAGTTCAGAACAGAATATAACACCGGGGTACACTGGAATACCAATTATTAAATCAGGGTATTTTTTGTTTGGGTTTGCATTGCTGTTTGTGAAGCAAGATCTCCCAGGTGCAATCTAATCACCGAAATTTCGCTTTCATGGTGTGATTCAGTATTTTATGAGCTCTTCCAACATTCCAATTCAAAAATGGTAAAACTACAGATAAACAGTGTAACAATACACCAATTTATTATGAATGTCCGTTGGTTATGCAAAATGATAAATTTGTAACCACCATTTTACGAGTGTTTTCAGATCAGTTGACAAAACTCCACTCATGTTTTCTACGATGTCGGTGCCTATTAATTAGCCACCTTGATGTGTACCAGTTATTCTTCATAATCATCTTCCACAACTTTTTTTGTTCGGGTGGATCGACTGAAAATTGCAAAGTGGAAGTCAAACCATGAACTGCAAGAGCATGTCTCAATCACTTACTTATTAGTCGAGTTTTGACAAAGTCAAACTCGACTTATAGTTTGATGAAGTGGCGGGCAGGCGGCGGGCGTAAACAATTGGTTTCCGGGCAATAACTTTTGTTCTATTTGATGCACCTTAACTAAAATTATACCAGAGGTTACCCTATACGAAAGGAAGACACCTATCAATTTCAGAATCTCGTGCCCCAAGGTCAAGGTCACTGTTACTATAAATAGAATATTTTGTGACAAATTGGTTTCCGGGCAATAACTTTAGTTCTATTTGACGCACCTTTACCAACCTTATACCAGAGGTTACCCTATAGGAAGGGAAGACACCTATTGATGTTGGAGTCTGGAACTCCAAGGTCAAGGTCACTGTTACTATAAATAGAATATTTTAGACAAATTGGTCTCCGGGCAATAACTTTAGTTCTATTTGATGCACATTTACCAAACTTATACCAGAGGTTACCCTATAGGAAGGGAAGACACCTATTGATTTCGGAGTCTGGGACTCCAAGGTCAAAGTCACTGTTACTATAAATAGAATATTTTGTGACAAATTGGTTTACGGGCAATAACTTTAGTTCTATTCCGTGTATCTTCACCAAACTTATACCACAGGTTACCCTATAGGAAGGGAAGACACCTATCAATTTCAGAGTCTGGGGCCCCAAGGTCAAGGTCACTGTTACTGTCAATAGAATATTTTGTGACAAATTGGTTTCCGGGCAATAACTTTAGTTCTATTTGACGCACCTTTACCAAACTTATACCAGAGGTTACCTTATAGGAAGGGAAGACACCTATTGATTTCAGAGTCTGGGACTCCAAGGTCAAGGTCACTGTTACTATAAGTAGCTTATTTCTTCAGAATTTAATGTCAAAACTCGACTTCTGGATCTGTGATCCTCTTGCTGGATATTTTATATTTTTATACAACAACCAATGGCCCAGACTAACTGGTGCTAACTCAAAAATTAATCCAGGGCCAAACATAAATTTTGCCCCCCAATCCCCCAAAATTGCATGCAAAACCAAAAATTCAATGTCCTCTCTGGTCCTCCATACTTTTTGGATCTGCACATGCACAGTATCCAGGAAGACACTGAAATTGGTGCCAACCATCATTCTTTGTTTGGCCCTGAAGTCAGCAACAATGAACTGACATTTTGAATGTCATTTTTGAGGATGCCAGACACAAATCAATGGTAAAATTGGTGGATCCAAGGAAATAATTGGATGATGGAAGTGAACAACGGTGGTTTGGAGCATTCAGGGCTGTAACTTTATAATTTTTATACGCCCGTTTTGAAAAAACGGGTCGTATTATGGTATACCGCTGTCCGTCTGTCCGTCCGTCTGTCCATCCGGTCACTTGTCATACGATAACTCAAGAATGCTTTGAGAGATTTTCATGATTTTTGGGTAGGTGGTGTATATCGATGGAGGGAAGCTCTCTTTCGTTTAGTGTCGCCGTGCGATTAGTCATTCCAGAGTTATGGGACTTTATTACTTAGAAAATTGTTGATTTTTTACACGTCGTACGATAACTCGAGAATGCTTTGAGAGATTTTCGTGATTTTTGGGTAGGTGATGTATATCAATGGAGGGAAGCTCCCTTTCGTTTAGTGTCACCGTTTGATTAGTCATTCCAGAGTTATGGGACTTTATTTTTCACATGTCGAACAATAACTTGAAAATGCTTAGAGCAATTTTCATGATTTTTTGGTTGCAAGTATATGTTGATAGAAGGAATCTCTCTTTTGATTTGTGTCGCTGTCCGATTTGTCATTCCAGAGTTATGGGGCTTTATTCATCAAAATATAGGCAATTTTCCACATGTTGGACTTTCCACATGTTGGACTTTGAGCAATTTTCATGATTTTTTGGTGGCAAGTATATGTAACCTGACAAGTACACATGTATACTCATATTGTGTGGTTCCCTCTTGTAATTAATAACGGGCGTATAATGCGCTCATGGTGCAGCTGTTTATTTTCAAAATTATTTCATGTTTCCCAATTTCGGGACATGGGCCTGACGTCATCATTCTTGCTGATGATTTATCCACTGTTTGTTTAGTGTTCCTTCCCTATCCTTCTTTGATGCCCTCCTGTTAAACTCCCAAGCTTTTTGGCTTATTTTTATTGAAATTGTTTATTAAATTTCTTGGGAGTTTGACGTGTATTACAGAATGTTTATTCTGTATATCCCGTGGTTACGTCCTCACCAACTTTAGTTATGTGAGCTTATGGCATGGCTCGATCAGTCGGCGTCAGCATACCTGTCCAATAATGTTAAAGTTTCTGTTTAGGTCACTTACTCACCCTATTTCCATATCATGGCCTTTATAATGCTGCTATATGATGATTATTATCATTCTACCATGATTTAACCCCTCATACTCTTCATTTTAAACATTTTTCTTGACATTTTTAGTTGCGTTTAGTTTTAAGTTCAGCTCAGAATTTCATGTTCAACTTAGTGTTTAGGTCATCTGCTGTGTTCCTTCTCTTCCTACGGCACTTATATTCCTCATACATATTCCTCATTATCATTGTTCCATGATTTAACCCTTCTTCAGTGAATTTCTTCAAATTTGTCATCAAATTTTGAACGTTACGTTTTCTGTTCAGCTCACACTTACATTTTCAGTGTGTTAAAGGTTTTTTTTTAGTTCAGCTGTTGACACCCTTGTCATCCCATGGCCATTATATTGCTTCTATATGGTGCTTATTATCATTCTATCATTATTTAACCCTCGCCCAGTGCATTCTAAACCTTTTTCTTACCATTTTTAGCTACGTTTACGTTTTTGTTTAGCTCAGATTTCAGGTTTATCTTTGTGTTTAGGTCAGCTACTATGTTCCTTCTCTTCTCATGGTGCTTATATTCCTCATACATGTTCCTCATTATCATTCTAGCATCATTTAACCCTGGTCCACTGAAGTTCTTATGCTCACACTTACACACTTTCAGGGTGTTAAAGTTTCTGTTTAGGTCAGTTGCCGACACCATTTTCATCCCATGGCCTTTATATTGCTTCTATATTATGCTTATTATCATTCTACCATTATTTAACCCTCATCCAGTGTGTTTTAAACCTTTTTCTTACCATTTTTAGTTATGTTTACTTTTCTGTGTTTACCTCAGAATTTCATGTTTAAGTTTGTGTTCAGGTCAGCTGCTATGTTCCTTCTCTTCCCATGGTGCTTATATTCCATCATACATGTTCCTCATTATCATTCTAGTATCATTTAACCCTTGTCCAGTGAATTTCTTCAAATTTTTCATCCCATTTTTAATGTTAAGTTTCCTGTTTACCTCACACTTAGACATTTTCAGTGTGTTAAAGTATTTGTTTAGGTCAATTGCCGACACCCTTTTCATCCCATGACCTTTATTTTGCTTCCATATATATATATAAAATTAAAATTATTATTTTTTCAGTTTTACTTTTAAGAGGTTGTGTTTAGGTCGGCTTTGTCGCATGTTATGAGCCTGTTTGATACAGTGTTTGCCAAAGTTACTATCAAAGAGGAATGTTAGTGAGCATCCTTCTTGTTATTACTGTAGGATTGTTGTAAGATACATGTTATAATATTCCAGTAGTGTGGCAATTATTTTTGGAATTTTGTCCACACTTAGACTCTATCGGGATACCTTTGGGCTCATCTTGTTCCCTTTGGGAACTTCAGCTTTTGTCAAAAAATTTTCGAAAGATTTTTTGAAATTAATTTTTTGATTTGTATTTTGAATATTGATTATTATGTATCTTTATCATATATTTATTGTAGAGTTGGTGGGAGTACTATCAACTTTGTTTGATTAATTACGAAAGCTTATTGCTCAAAATGCAAGGCAAGGAAGTCTTCCTCAGATTTACATGCTTGTTGCCTTGCTTGTAGTCGATGTACTCCTGCTAATTCTTGTCCTACATGTGTTGATTGGGATGACAAACGTTGGACACGGGTGTCACGGTATGTTGTTAGCGGTGAGAGGCCAATGCCGGTCCTCTCGCCGCAAAGTCAATCACGTTTCTCAGTTTCTTTTTCAGAGGAACAAGAACATGGTGATGGTTATGTGACACCTGCGATAAGTGTACTACCGTTGTCGCGCTCAGATGAGCAAACAGAGCTAGCTGCCAAGGTGCTCATGAATATTAGGCAGGGGATAAAGCCACTAGCCGGTGGTTTTCGTCCCTTGTCTGCAGCTAGCTCGACCGGTGAAGTGGTTACTCTGTCCATGGGTACTGTGACGCCGGGTATGTCTATTGCGGTCAAAAGAAGTGGATTGGGTAGAGCGAGCGCCTTAAAATCTAAACATGCTCACTCAGCAACGATGTTTGAACAGTGGGGGAAGCCAGCAAATGTTGTGGGAAGCTTGGCGAGGTCTGAAAGGACCGCGAGCGAGAGAGGCCCCTTTCTATTCCAGCAGCATCTGGGGCCAGATGTTGTGATAAAAAACTTGCGTGTGTCGGAGCATACGTCCACACCTGCCGTCCGGGAACTCCATATAGATCACAGCCGGCCTCGGCTACAGTTACGGCTTCTTCCACTGCAACTACTAAGCATACACGACCGCATCCTAGCTACCCGACTTCGGATATCCAGCCTGCTACGCGAAGAAGGTTCCACTCTTCACCGGTGAAGTCGGACCATCTGGTATTTAGGGAGACGAGGCCTCGATCATCGGGACATACGGAGAAAAGAGCCATCTCCGTCTCACCGTCCCAGGAGCAGCAAGCAGCGAAGAAACAGAAAACTGCTGCTCCTCAGGCCTTAGTGACGGACTTGCTGCCACAGGTTGTGCAGCTGATCGCAGCATCCCAGCAAGTGCAAGAGCAGCCTTCTGCAGACTCAGAAACTGAGCTGTCGGATGGTGCTTGGTTGGTCCAGTCGGTCTGTTCATGCAGATGCAAGGGACCAAGATTCACAACTGATTCCTTCGGATGGTGAAAGGGATATGGAAGAAGATTACCCTTCCCTTTCGGAACAACACATGGTTGCGATGGATTTCATCCATCAATACTACCCTGAATTTGTTCCGTCGAATCAGAATGCTGCGACAACAAGGAAGAAACCGCTGGCGTCATTGGATGCAGACTTTATCCAGACAAAGGAGGAGGTCCTTTCCTTTTCTGGTTCAGTCTAGGCAGGTGTCGCAGGCCTTCGGCCTTATAGACGATACCATATTTAATCTCTCAAGTACGAGGAAGAAAGGCATACCGTTTCTTGGACCACGTTCATTTAAAACGGTCGGGGAAGATGTTCAGAGAGTTACTCTGCGTTTGGATGAACAGGCCGAGGATCTAAAGGTATCCATCCTTACCTGGATCATTCACAATTCGCTCCGACACAATTGAGACGGCAATTTCGAATTTGGACACTATGTCTTATGCAGATCACCTTACAAGAGCTATGGCGCAACGTCTCAACGGAAAAGAATTTGAGGATGTTCAGGCCTCTCTTGGAGTTCTTTCCAGGGCAGTTATGTATACCACGTATAACACCGCCCTAACAGTGGCTAATTTGGAGTTAATCAGACGTGATGCTGCCCTTGCGTCATCATCACTGATAGATGACAAGGTGAAAAACTCTCTCTGAGTCGCTCCAGTCTCCGGACATACTATATTTGATGACAAGCTTTCATTAGTCTATGAACAGGCTACTGAAAAAGCATCTAATGCTCTGCTTTTAAAGTCGGCTTCTCATCGACCCACTGCAGCAGATAAGAGTAAAGGAGGACGTTCCAGACAGAAATCGTCAAAAGGGGACTCCTCACGAGGGTATAAGAAACCCTCTTATTCTTACTCTGGAGGTCGTCAGTATTGCGACTCGGGAAGGGACGTAGATCCGATTGGGTCTATCAGTCAGACACCCCTAAGCCGACAAGATGAGGTTCTTCGTGGGGAGGATGTGGTTTATCCTCCTGTAAGCCTCACAGGTCGTACAGGTGATGGTCAGGACCTCTGTTGCTTACCAGTTGGCGGAAGGTTATCAAGCTTCGCGAAAAACTGGATAACAATCACGGAAGACCAGTGGGTGAGAAGTGTAGTCTTGGATGGCTTATGGCTATCATTCTGCTCGAAACCCCCACTAACAAGATGTCCGCGTTGGACAAATCTTCCGTCAAATCCTTGCAAAAGAGAGTCTCTCCTAGCGGAGATACAGGCTCTCTTATCAATGGAAGCAATAGAGGTCATCGAGAATCAAAATTCTCAAGGTTTCTACAGTCACCTGTTCCTCGTACCGAAGCCAGACAGCTCATTCCGACCAGTAATAGACTTGAGCTGGATAAACAAGCTTATCGTGGCTCCAAAATTTTATATGGAGACCATTCAGTCGGTAAGGGCGAGCGTTCGAGTGAACGACAATGCGGCAAGCATAGATCCAAGGATACGTACTTTCATGTCCTGGTACATCCAGCATTCAGTTCACCGTGCAAGAGAAGGTATATCAGTTCAGAGCAATGTGCTTTGGTCTGAACCTGGCTCCCTGGGCATTCACTCGAATAATGAACTGGGTAATGTCACACAACCGAGCTCATTCGTCTGCGGTAACGTCGGCTTACTTGGACGACATTATACAGAGATATGGCAACACATTACGTGTACACTCCATATAAAACCGCACTTCGCGTACCCCACTTTTTGTGTAGAAAAGTGGGGTACCCAAGTGCGGTTAGGAGAGAAGCATTACATAATCAATAAGTGCTGGACGAGAAATTTCTTCCAGAGTCTGAACCTGATTAGCAATATTGGTCTTCAGTCGGTGAATTTCTAAAACCTGCATTTCATAAAATAATGACATAAAAATGTTATATCTGTCTTTTCCAGATCATTGTACCCCGGAATAATGTCCGCATTTAAACAATTCGCCCAATATTTTTCGAGATATTTAACTTGTTTCCGTATTAAAATAAAATGTTTTGCCGATATGTCATTTGGATTCCCCCCAGTATAATTGAAGGTAAGTTTATCGCCATCGAATATGATCTTGTCCACCTTCATTCTCGAAACATTTCATCGAGACATTTTTAAATAAAATTACCAAATAGAGGAAGTATTTTAAAATAAAACAAATTCTGTGCGTTGCTATGTTTTTTAGAACAATAATGTGACAGTCTCGGCGATACATCCTGTCTTTACGAAGTGCGGCCCCTATTTTTCAGACTCGGGATCATTAATAACTCGGCATATGATTTAATATCATTGCAGATAAGCTGCTTCACGTTTACCTCAGTAATTATTTTTGATGAACTAAATTGAGAATGAAACAGAATTAATAAATAAATCCATCTACTCCTTCCGGTCATTTTCGTAACAACTCGGGTGGATTTTTCAAATTAAGTTCTGTCTTCGGAATCATGAAAGTTTAGAAGCAAGAGACATACGAATCATGGCCTACGGTAAACAAATTTATAGTGCAGTTTAGGAAGTGGAAGGCACCCACATGGGATTTTCTTGTCAACTTCCAATATCTGAAAAACGCATGAAAAATTGGTGGCGTCACTGGGGGCCGGGGGAGGGGTAGGTATTTGCCCCTTAAACGTAGATTTTGCCCACATTTGCTTCCCACGTCCATAACACACACAAACTCTCTGTCTCTGTCCCCCCTCCCCCCCCCCCCCCCCCCCCCCCCCCCCCCCCCCCCCCCCCCCCGTAACCATGGCGTATTCATGCCTTCCGTGAGTCAACGATCGACAGTATAATCTCTCCACTTTTAAATCTGATCCGCCGCGCCTGGAAAAATTCTCCCTTAAAATTTTTATATATTTTCCTTTTTTTTACAGCTTGTGGTCCTCATTAACGGGGGAGGGGAGCATTCCAATGAGGGACCATAAACTATGTGACTGAAACAAAATATGGAAATTCACTAAATTCACAACGCCAATGGCCGAATTTGGCCAGCACTCAGGCTATACAAAAATCTGCATTCAAATTTTATTATGTTTAAGTTTTTGTTTCAAAAACATAGCTTATGACCCTTCATTGGAACGAGCTAGTGGATTTTGAGTCTTTCCATTGAGGGGTCCCAAGCTCTGTTTTGAGGTAAAAAAAATTCAAATTTTTAGTTGTTATTAAAGAATTTATCTTGCAAGTTCCACCTGGTCCTGTAGGCGGGTTGAGACTATTGGATCACCGGATTTATCTTCCTAGCATTTGGTACGTTTTTTCTTGGAAATAGTATGTTTAATTCGTGGCTGGAAACTGGGTAGACTGATAACATTTTGGCCAGACGCTGTCGTCTGTATGTTGGTGTTTTGGTAATAATAATTCTCCCCAGCTAGCATGGGTTTCTTTTCAGTAGATGCTTCAAATGCTTCGGCCCTTTGACAGATTAATAAGTAAATTAGCCTTAGAAAAGGTGTTGAACATATGACATACCAGTATACAATTATGCTCAATTAGTTACTTCTGTTCAGTGGCGTGTTAAATTAAATCCTTTGTTTGTTGTTAATCCCCACAGGAAACATTTTTAAAATCTCCTGAAATTTAGTGCTTGTGCGGTCTCGAGTCCAATGATATTAGCTACAAATAAGAGACTTCATTAGTTGAAACTTTGGATATTTAGTGCTTAACACGATTTCTTGATCAAGTAGTCCAATAATATTAGCTATGAACACGCGTCTCATCAAGCTTTATTTATTTTTTTATTATTTGTTGCTAATATTGGTGGACTGTTTCATTATCCACATCATAGTATGATGCCGCAACACTACCACTGAGTTAGGGTGAGAACGGTTTGAGTTTCGCCGAATTGAATAGAGCATGCATTTTGGCTCTAATCTTTTCAAAATCAGCCCCCTCCCCCTCCGAGAAAAAAAGAAAAAAAAAAGAATGGGAGCCAAAACTCGTTTTATCACCAATATCAGTCACCGCTGATATGACCGATTCCCCGGGTTGAATAAGATGTCACGACGTTGTTCTCATGACCATAAACTCAAGTAATGTATTCCTGGGTGGCGTCATTTCGTTCCCGTGGGGACACACTTCATCGATCGGAATGGTCCCGAGTTGAGTTATGATACCGTGTTTTGAAGTAGCTCCAGGAAAAAGATGAGAGAAGCACGGATCGGGTTTACCCAAATTGGATCTGATCCGTGGTTTGAAGATAATCTCCCCGTGTCTGGGGTTCCATAGCGGCTGTCAGATAGAATAAAAAATGTGTTTTAATTTAACATTTGGGCGAATTATCATGTTATATCCCGGGCGAAAAGCAGATAAATTGCCAGTATGTTCAAAACGAAAAATGTGTAGTTATCTGTACCCGTCCATTTCGGTTGAGAATCAGAATGTTTTTTTCAACAACAATGACCTCGATTAAGCGAGTTCAGACTATTTTATATCATGTAAATCCAATAGATGGAAGAGCCACACTGCTTCACTGGATCGTCAAAATTCACATTTTTTTTAAAGATTTATTAGAACACAAAACGTGAATTATTGGACCGATTTTCACATTTAAAGGATTCTTTTGATCCAGAAAATTATCTCCAAAAATATTTCAGGCACAGAAAAAGGATTTAGTGAAGAAAACTTATTATGTAAATTGCGAGGTGTTTTCCCAATCAACACTGATTAATGAGTAAATACCTGCTGTTATATAATCATACATAACGCACTCAGTCGATATTGGAATAATTTTTTTATATGGAGTGTACACGTAATGCAGAGTTATTCTTCAGAATGATGTTCAGAGTATGCTTAAATTACTCCGACGTCTCAGTTTCATCGTAAACGAGAAAAAGTCTGATCTAGCTCCATCCAAGTCGTTCATTCACTTGGGAATGAGCTTTGAGACTCACAACAGTCTGGTTCGTCTACCATTACCCAGAGCGAAATTAGTCAGTTGTTATGCCTGCTTTTGTTTACATTCAGATGCATTAACAGCTCGGTAATTCATGCGACTGTTGGGGCTGTGCGGAGCGGCTGCAGATCTTATTCCGATGGGTCGCCTGCGCACGCGTCCCCTCCAGATATTCTTTACTCAGAACTGGAGTGTGAAGACGCATTTGCTCGAAACCAGTATTGTTTTAACAGACCTGGTAAAAGAAAATGTTCAGATTTGGGCAGTTATTCAGTGGTTAACTCAGGGAGTTCCACTGCATCTGCCGGATCCGGCTTTCACGATTATGATGGATGACAGTCAGATGGGTTGGGGCGCAACCCTAAGCCCCACTGACTTGAAGTGTCAGGGTCTTTGGGACCCTCGATTCCTAGAGAAACACATAAACATCAAAGAGATATCCATATGGCTAGCACTACAACATTGGATTCACATATTAGCAGACGCTCATGTTCAGATTTTGTCGGACAACTCGACAGTAGTAGCGTACATCGATTCCGTTATGCGAACTAACGGAGAAGATTCTTCTATATGTCATGAATCATCATGTTCTGCTTTCTGTCCATCATATACCATGTCGTCTGAACGTAATAGCAGACTTGCTCTCTCGGAAAGGTCGCCTATTGCCATTGGAGTGGACGCTCAACAAGCAAGTATTCAGGAAGAGTATCCCAGTGGCATCACCCCATTTTAGATGTATTTGCGACGCACCTGAACAATCAGTTACCAACATTCGTGTTGCCATGTCCAGACCATCGAGCATACGCTGTAGACGCTCCGTCGATCTCATGGGACGGAATGATAGGATATGCGTATCCTCCAACTCCGTTGATTCAGCAGATTCTGTTAAAGATCAAACAATCTTATTGCCAAATTCTACTAGTAGCACCTCTGTCGTCACAGAAACCTTGAATCAATCTTCTCAGGTGTCTGTTATGGGAAGTTCCCCGGAAGCTTCCTCCACGCGAGGACCTTCTTTATCGGAGAAGTCATGCACACTGCATCACAACCCGGAAGGTCTCAACCTTTATGTATTTCCGTTGTGCGTCCTTCTTGCACGGAAGTGGACGCAGTTTCTAACTGCAGAAGGTCCTCCTCTTCGTTGAACTATGGAGTGGAAGGTTTTCTTCCATTGGTGTAAGGATCAGTCGATAGACGTTTATGAACCTTCCATTCCAAATATTGCCAATTTCCTGGTCTACTTGTTTGACGATCTCAAACTGCAGCCCGTCACTATTAACCCTTTACCAAACGTAACGGCCAAAACCGGCCAGCGCTATTCACAAAAATCGCCAATTAATATTTTTATACTGTACCAATGACCCAGACATAGCTGGTGCTAACTCTTAAAATATAGGGCCAAACACAAATTTTGCCCCCCAATCCCCAAAATTTGCATCTAAAACTAAAGAAAACATGTCCTGAAAGGCCCTCCACACCTCGCCCCCACTGCGCATGCGCAGTGTCAAGGACGTTCCGAAATTGGCGCCATTTATCATTCTAAGTTTGGCCCTTCATCAGTTAACATCTGACTGATCTTTGTGCTTTTAAATCTCAGTTTAAATGATGCCAGACACATAAATATTAGTGAAATGGTGATTCTAAGGAGGATAGAAAAGGAGGAGAGGAAAAGAATGTGTGACAGAATATTATCAGGGCTGTAACTTAAAATTTTTTAATGAAATTATGTTAAGTTACCTATTTTCAAGGCAGCAGCCATTTTGTTGTCATTCTGATTATTTAGTTACACTGTTGTTTCAAGTGTTTTTCCTCTCTCCCTGTCCTTTAAGTTCCCCCTTGCTATTCTCCCATGCTTTTGGCATAGTTTCTGTAATTATTATTACTAAAATTTCTTGGGAGTTTTAGCTTAATAACAGAATGAATTCTGTTCTTTCCCCATGTTTACGTCTTCACCTACGGGTGGTTAGGCGTTGTGTTCTGCATCTACCATCTGATGTTCTGCAGTTTCTTCCCTGGAAGTCTCTGTTTTGCATCAGATGGTGTATTTTTGGTAACTGATTTCGGGCCTGGGTG
Organism: Pictodentalium vernedei; assembly: GCA_031216915.1. Taxonomy (NCBI): domain Eukaryota; kingdom Metazoa; phylum Mollusca; class Scaphopoda; order Dentaliida; family Dentaliidae; genus Pictodentalium; species Pictodentalium vernedei. Next base: position 255,229,459 of record CM062294.1, read on the forward strand.
CCTGGAGTCTTATTTTAGTGTTTTTACACTCATTGTTTACATTTACAACAGCCCTCTGTGTGAGGGGGGGATTTCTAAATAATAATATCTTTATGTTATTTTAATCATAACTAGATACATTATTATTGTTCGTAAGTGTTGAATAAATTGTTTAAAATATTTTTAAAATTTTTGTCCACACTTAGGCTTGGGATCCATTGGGGCTCAACGTTACTTTTCAGAAACTTGGGCTGTTCTGAAAAAATATTTTTTCAAAATATTTTGATTTCAATTATTTTTTCTATATTAATGGATCATATTATTATTATGTATTTTGATTGCCAGGGGTTAGTGCGAGTACCAGGACTTGTTTTCTTTTCACATTGAAAGGATATTGATCAATTGTTTTAAGAGGAAGTCTTCCTCTGACCTTATTATCATTCTATATGTGGTCAGTGTACTCGCATTAACTCCTGTTCTGTATCGTATGATTTCGATGACAATATGGGAAGCGTATGTCACGGTATGTTGTTGGGGATTTGGACACTCCGGTCCTTTCCCCGCAGGGTCACTCTACTTTATCAATTTCTATTTCAGACGATCAAGATTAGGGTGATGTATCTGTGATGTCTTCCAACAGTGTGCCTCCGTCGTCACAATTAATGAAGGGCTAGCGGAAAAGTGCTCATGTAATACGCCAATTGCCTAAGAGGACCCTAGTAGGTTCGACGGCCTTTGACGTCCGCTAGCTCGCCCGGTGTAGCGTCCATTCACCGAATGGTTCGGCAGCCGGGTTCGTCCGTTGCGGTCTAGAAGGAATTTTGGGGTGATGTGAGCACTATAAAATTAACTTAATGCACACCCAGTGACGGCGGATCGGAGGGAGAACGGAGGAAGCCTTTTAGTCCGGTTCATAGCTCGTTCCGGTCCATCCGGACGGCAAGCGAGAGAGGCCCCTCTCTCGTTCAACAACATCTGGCCCCAGATGTTGTGGTACAAATGTGTCGTTAGCGGAGCATACGTCCGTCGCTCGGGACGCTCCGTTGTATAGGCAGTCCGCTGAGACTGCTAAGGCTTCCTCTTCTCGTCAGCGCACACGACCGCACCTTGGCTGCGTGACCGCCGATATATTACCAGCTTCGCCGATCAAGGATTCTTCGGCGACCAGGTCACACCATCCGGCAGCCAGGGATTCGAGACCGATGGACTCCGGACGTTCGCATAGGAAGTATGCGGGAGCCATCTGATGCGGAGCTGCCCTCGGCGAAGCACCGATAGACTGCGCCTCCGCAGGTCTCGACGCCGGACATTCTTGTGCACATAGCACAGCTTATCGCAGCATCCCAGCAGCCGACAGAAACGGTGTCGGATCGAGAATTATCCGACAGCGCTGGGTCGGTAGCCGGGGACTCGAGGCCTGCAGACTCCGGACGTTCGCATAGGAAGTGTGCGGGAGTCAACGTACACGGAGCTTCCAGCGGCAATGCATCGTAAGTCCGCTACTGCACAGGCCTCGGGAACGGACGTGCTTTCCTTAATAGCACAGTTTATCGCAGCATCCCAGCATCAACTGAATCTGTCGCATATATTTTATCCGACGATGCTGGGTCGGGACGCTCCACGGAAGCGGGTACGGACGTCCGAAAGTTTCATCCGGTCCGACGGGATACCGAAAGGGATTCGGTGGATTTCAAGCTTTCCCTTTCGGAACAACATATGCTGCGATGCCGGATAAGAAACTGATAGCGTCGGTGGACTTAGAAATTTTTGGTTCGGTTCAGGGACATCGTCCCTCAGTTCCGACATAGTCCAATAATGTCACACAACTTTCGAATTATTGAACGACGCTATATATATTATTATTTTATGCTTGCTATCCAAGCATTTCTGGTTTCTTGTTCGAAGAGTTATGGAGATGTCTTTCAAAGTGTGCCTCTGTCGTCATAGTTAATGAAGAGTTAGCGGCAATAAGTGCTCATGGAATATGTCTATCGCTTACGGAGTGACATTCGCTAGCTCACCCGGTGTAGCGTACATTCATCGAATGGTTCGGCTGCCGGGTTCGTCCGTTGCGGTCTAGGAAGGAGATTTGGGTGATGCGAGCACTTTATTTACTTTAGTACTCACCCAGTGACGGCAGATTGAGGACAGATCGGAGGAAGCCAACAACATAGGGGACCGCATGTTGTGGTTCAGATATTTTACATTCGGAGCATATGTCCGTTGCTCGGGACGCTCCGTTATATTGACAGTCCGAGAGACTGTCTTTATTGCTTCCTCATCCTCACAGCAGGGCACACGACCGCACATTGGCTACGTGACCTCGAGTATCCGATCAGTTTCGGCATTCAGTGATTCCACAGCGAATAGGTCGCGCCATCCGGTAGCCAAGGGACACGAGGCCTATACACTCCGTTCGCTCGCATATTGGAAGTATGCACGGGGTAACGATCTCGGAGCTTCCTGCGGCAATGCATCGTAAGACCGCTGCTCCTCAGGCCTCATTGACGGACGTGCTATCCGAGTTAGCACAGTTGTTTCGCAGCATCCCAGCAATTGACGGTTTCTCGGTCGAATCAGGAATTATCCGACGGCGCTGGGTCGGTGCGTTCCGCGGTTGCATCAAGCTACGGACGACCGAACGCTTTATAGGGTCCGACAGGATGGCGAAAGGGATTCGAAAGATTTCGAGTTTTCCCTTTAGTAGTATCGGAAGATGCCTTTCATATCTTCTGGCATTTCTTCCAGTGATTATTTTTCGGACTTCGTTTGCTGCGATCTTGGATAAGAGACTTATAGCGTCATTGGACTCGGATTTTTCGATCGGTACAGGGACTTTGTCCCTGACTTACCGAAGCAGTCCAATATTGTCATTACAACATGTGTTTTATTTTTCGACGCTATATATTATATATATATATACAAGCCTGCTACTAGGCATGATAGTTTAGTTTCTTGTCCGCGTGGCTCATTTCTGCCATTTTATCTTTTTTACATATAGTTTATTTTGGCAGAGCAGGGCATACAGAGAGTTCATATGCGTCTAGATGGTGTGATTAAAGACTGCATATATTCTTTTTCGCCGTTTATGTCTTTTCCAATTTCAATGTTGGGAACGACATTATGTATAGTAGACTTAACTTAGACGCTTTATTATACGTAATCCGCCTTACTGAGGCGTTATCATTACGTCTTCAAGAAAAGATTTACGGGATATTATTCTCAATGTAATTTCTTTTGAGGGCAGTAGTTTGTTCACGTATAACTCCGCCCTTCAGTGGCTGATTGGAGTTGGTTAGACGTGATGCAGCCCTAGCTACATCCACGCGTGGATAGTAGGTTAAGAACTCTCTCAGAGTCGCTTCGTTCTCGGAGGAGCTTCTCTTCGACGGCAACTTTCCGGCAATCCATGAATTGCTTGATTTATACATTCTCTTGTCTATCTAGTGTTACAAGAGATTCAGACTGGGGCAAACATTCGGTGGTTGACTCAGAGAGTGCCGCCGCAGTTGCCGGACCCTAGTGTGGCTGTTATGACGGTTGCCAGTCAAACAGATTGGGATATATACTGATCCCTACGGATTCGAAGTGCCAGGGTCTTTGGGTTCTGCAGTCTTTTAGCTATCAGTTTAACTTCCGCGGAAAAATGTTTTTTTAGGCTTGCTTTATGTCATTGCATGAACATTATTCAGAAACGCATGCCCAAATTCCTGTCCTTTAATTCGACAGTAGTGGCGTATCTCCGGAACCAGGGAGGCACTCTTTCGTTTCCGTTATTCAATTTAATGGAAAGAATCCGTCTGTTGGTTATAGTACACCAAGTTCAGTTTTAGTCCGTCATATTCTGGGTCGTCTGATTGTTTTATCGCACTCCCGTTCTCTTACGGGTCGCTTGTTGCTGTCAGAATGGACTCTCAACAAACAAGTATTTAATCAGATTTGCTATCTATGGGAGCGCCCAATGATGTTTTATTTATGACACAGCTTGCTAGTCAATTGCAGACGTATGTGTTGGCTTGTCCAGATCTCTGAGCTAATACTGTTAACGCTCTATTGATCTATAGGACGGAATGATAGGATACGCGTATCCTCCGGCGCTGTTGTTTTAGCAGGTATTGCTAAGATAAACAACCACAATACATTTCTGTTGATAGCATCTCTATCTTCACAGAGATCATGAGTAATTTACTCTCTTGTCTACTGTGGATCTTAACGTGAAATCTTCCTCTATGTGAGAATCTTTTTTCACTGGGTAAATCGTGTCATCTTTATCACAACCAGCAAGGTCGCAACCTTCATGTATTCCGTTGTGTGGTCCGTATTGCATTGTAAGCACTGTACTGGACGAGCTTTGGACGCGATTTCTTACTATAGGAGATCCTCTTCTTCGCTATTCTATGCGACTAAAGTGGAGGCTCTTCCGTCGTGGTGTAGGGATCATTATGTTCATATGGTTGATCCCTCCATACTACGCATTGCTAGTTTTTAGTATACTTGTTTCACAAGATCTACTGCAGCCTGTTGTTATTTAGGTTATAGGTTTATGTTACCTCATACCTATGCACTCTACGATAGTTTACAATTGAGTCTTTTGTCTCTTTATCTAAGTCAGTTAGTAACTTTTTGATAAATAGACTTAGAATCTTTAGATTAAATTCCTATACGGATTTTAACTTCAGTTCTTATTTAGCTAAGTAATCATTTGAGCCTCTGGAAACAGTAGTTTTCAAATTCTGACCTTTTAGACAGTAATTCTGTTGGTTTCTCTTTTACTGTAGAGTCAGTGAGTTTCATGCACTATCGATGGATGATTTTCACTTTCATAGTTTCGGAATCAATACTTCCGTTACTATTTAGGTTGGATTGTTGCATAAGAGTTAGGCTCCTATTATCCGGAACCTATTATTTTAAGGTCCTTCCGTCTTCGTATGGGCATAGGCCTTTACTCTTTCCGGGTACAGTTTATGTATTTATAAACAGATATCTGTTTATTACAAGGGCGTAAGCTTCTTCTGTCTTTGATGTCTAGTAGAAGGACGTTACGCTCCATTTTATTGTTATTCTGTTATTCTGTTAACTAGCGTACTGCTTATGGTATATCATTGGCTTAGCAGTTGTGCTTAAGATTTCGGCTCATGAAGTAAGAGTTCTTCTACTTCTTGGGCTTACATTAATAGTGTTGCTATTATAGATTTTTGAAGGCTGCTCATTGCGCTCAGCCATCCATTCATGAATTTTATCTCAGAAATATCGAGTCCATTTCTGGAGGCCTATATTGTTAGGTCTATTATCTACTGCTCAGAATGTCATTCTCTTAACAGTTGCTACTATAGCTAGGTAGGCTGTCTGTTTCGGCAGTGTCTCCGTTCGGCTGCCCTCTTCGCTCTGGGCTATTTGACCCAGGGCAAGAAAAAGGGGGGGGGAGGGTGTTCCCTTGGGTCACCTGTTTTTACTATGAAAACAAGGGGATACCTCCTCCGGAGTTAGTAATTCTGAGCTGTTATTGGGATGGTTGTTTAGTGAGAAGTTTAAGTTTATAAAATTCATTCAAGTCTTAGTTTTTAAAGTATAGCTTTTGAATATTGCATATGTCAACGGACATGATTATGCAATTCTCACACACTTTTAGGAGTATAAGAGTCTCTATTCTCTAGACTTACTTTATTATTGGCTTACTTTAAAATTATTAGTATAAGGATTATTGGATATTAATAGAGTACATGGATGTATGAAGCTCAATTTTTGGAAGGTGTTGTATCTTTCTAATTTATCATAAATAAGAAAGATACATGTAAGGCCTATTACTTCTTTTCCCTACAGGGGATGACTCTATTTTATTTTATTGAGCGTATTCCATTTTGCTCTATGTCCTTGGCCCTCCAGCCTTTTTACTATTCAGCTATGTCTGGGTCATTGGTACAGTATAAAAATGTTAAAAAATTTATAGTAATTTATATATTTTTTATACTTACCAATGACCCAGACGGGGATGGCCCTCCCAGGAGTTGGGAACTCTTGCCTCCCCGCTGAGTACATAGCGCTTACCAGGCACTGGTTATTAGAATGATAAATGGCGCCAATTTCGGAACGTCCTTGACACTGCGCATGTGCAGTGGGGGCGAGGTGTGGAGGGCCTTTCAGGACATGTTTTCTTTAGTTTTAGATGCAAATTTTGGGGATTGGGGGGCAAAATTTGTGTTTGGCCCTATATTTTAAGAGTTAGCACCAGCTATGTCTGGGTCATTGGTAAGTATAAAAAATATATAAATTACTATAAATTTTTTAACTTTCATTATTTTTTCATTTTTTGTCTCAAAAACATAGGTTATGACCCCTCTTTGGAATGAGCTCATCGAGCTCGTTCCAATGAGGGGTCATAACCTATTTTTTGAGACAAAAAATGAAAAAGATGAGTTATTCAAGAATTATTTTTGCAAGTGTTGTCTGCTTTTCATGTTAGGTAAAGGGTTAAGGGCTATAGGTCTATGTTATCAGACACTTGCGCTCATCATGATAACTTGGCTATTGGATCTAATGCTTCATTGTCCAAGCTGGTTAGAAATTTCTCTATTAATAGACCTAGAACCCTCAGGTTAATTCCTAAGTGGAATTTGGCTTGGGTTCTGTTGAAGCTTAAAGAAGCTCCGTTTGCATGTTGTAGAGTTCAAATACTTGTCCTATAAAACAGCATTTCTCTTAGCCTTTGCATCTGCTAGACGAGTTAGTGAACTTTATGCCTTATACCATTACCCTAACTGCGGAAGTGGGATTTCTGGCTAAGAATCAGACTCCAGATAAACGGTCTGAGCCTATTACTATTAAGGCTCTGCCGTCCTCGGACAACTGTAGACCTCTGCTGTGTCCAGTCAGGGCCATGCGCATATATAAACGTCTATCAGATTTTATAAGAAAAGGAAGAAAACGTTTCTTTCATTGATTCCTAACAGAAACGATATTTCTGTTCATTCAGGTGCTAGATGTATGCAGTTGGCAAAATGCATTGCCTATCTCCGGTGACCTTAGATCTTTAGGTCCCCTTTCTGTTGCTCGGAATGTTGTCCATTAATGGTTACATCTATAGTTATTTAGGCAGTCCGTTCCAGCAGTGAAGCTGTTCTGCTGCCCTCTTCGTTCTGTGGTCTTGTACCTCAGAAAAAGAGGAAGGGGGAGGAGACTTTTTTTTCCCTTATGATCATCTGGCTTTATAGTGAAAAGCAAGGGAAGACCTCCTCCGGTGTCAGTAGTCCTGAGTCGGTGCTGGGATGGTTTTAGTGTGTAGCTCGGTGTGAAGCAATAACTATGTCTCATTTATGTACTGTTTTTAAAGTGTAGCTCACTGTGACGCATTTGTATATGTCGCGTGTCAAACGAGCGTTAATATACAATCCTCGGACACTTTTAAATGAGTATAAAGAGTCTCATTTCTCTGGACTATCTTTATATATTGGTTTTCCTTCACCGAATTAGCATAATGGGTTATGCTGGCATTAAATGGAGAATTATATATTATGTAATACTCAATTACATTGTTGGTGTTATGTCTTTCTCCTTTCTTGTAAAGGAGAAAGACATATATAATTCCTATCTTCTCCTGTTCTCCTGTAGGAGATATCCTTTACTGAAGTGATTGAGTGATTGGATTTTCCTTCATGTCCTAGGCCCTCCAGCCTTTTTACGATTCAGCTAGTCTGGGCCATTGGTTGTTGTATAAAAATATTATAAATTGTAAGTAATTCGTATATTTTTTATAATTACCAATGGCCCAGATGGGTATGGCCCTCCTATGAGTGGGCACTCATACCTCCCTGCTGTTTACAACATTTAACAGGCAATTATAGAAAGAATGATGGTTGGTGCCAATTTTGGTGTCTTCCTGGATACTGCACATGTGCAGATCCAAAAAGTATGGAGGGCCAGATAGGACATTGAATTTTTGTTTTTGCATGCAAATTTTGGGGATTGGGGGGCAAAATTTGTGTTTGGCCCTGGATTAATTTTTGAGTTAGCACCAGCTAGCCTGGGCCATTGGTAAGTATAAAAAATATACAAATTACTTAAAATTTATAATTTTTAATTTCCAACCTACGGGCCCAGGGTACTCCAGCTTTTTTTTATGTATTTGGTAAGATTAGTTGTCATGATCATCAGATGACTACTTACCTATATTTTTATACTGTACCAATGACCCAGACTTAGCTGGTGCTAACTCCACAAAAACCAGGGCCAAACACAAATTTTGCCCCCCAATCCCCAAAATTTGCATCCAAAACAAAAAGAAATCATGTCCTAAAGGACCTCCATAGTACGACTCTACTGCGCATGCGCAGTGACGCAGTCGTCCCGAAATTGGCGCCAAATATCATTCTCTGTTTGGCCCTTCATCAGTCAACATCTCACTGATCTTTGTGCTTGTAAATCTCAGTTTAAAGGATGCCAGACACGTAATTCTTGGAGAAAATGTGATTCTAAGGAGGATAGAAGGAGGAGAGGAAAAAAGAAGTGGCAAAAAATAATCAGGGCTGTACTTAAAATTTTTTGTTAAAATTATGTTAAGTTGCCTATTTTCGAGGCAAACGCCTCTTGTTGTCATTCTTGCTAATTGTTGCACTGCTTATTCAGTGTTTCCTCTCCCCTAACCTTCTAAAGTCCCCCCTTGCAATTCTCCCATGCTTTTGGCATATTTTTGAGAAGTTTCATTTCTAAAAATTCCCTGGGAGAGTTGCTTGGTTACAGAATGTTTTCTGTTATTTTCCCCATAGTTACGTTTTCACCCATGGGTGTATAACGTTGGTGTTCTGCATCTTCCATCTGATGTTCTGCAGATTCTCCCCTGGGAGTCTCTGTTTTGCATCAGATAGAGTGTAATTGAGGACTGATTCCGGGCCAGTTTTTTCAGTGCCTGGAGTCATGTTTTCTTCTGTGTTTACACTGTTTGTTTTCATTGGCAACAGCCTTTTTTGAGGGGGGCTGTTTGCCTTTGAGGTAGTTTATCTCATTATAAGATACATTTATATTATCCGAAAGTGTCTCATTAATTATTTTATATAATTTTAAAATTTTTGACCACACTTTGCCATCGGATCCATCGGGGCTCAACGTTACTTTTCAGCAACTTGGGCTTCTCTGAAAAAATATTTTTTCAAAATTATTTTGTTTTGCAATTGTTTTTTCATTTATTAATGGATCATGTTATTATGTATCTTTGTGTCAGGGGTTTTTGCGAGTAACTAGGACTTATTGTTGTTCTTTCACAATGAAGGGAACTTGTTCAAATTGTAATAGGAAGAAATCTTCCTCTGACTTTCATGATTATTGCATAAATTGTAGTCAGTGTTCTCGCATTAATCCCTGTCCTGTATGTGAACATTGGGATGAGAAACATTGGAAACGTGTGTCACGATATGCTGTTTCTGGAGAAAGAGCGATGCCGGCTCTTTCTCCACAAGGTCACTCTACTCTCTCAGTTTCTATTTCAGAGGAACCAGAACAGGGTGATGTTTCCATGTTATCTTCTTCAAGTGTGCGTCCGTCGTCACAATTAAATACAGAGCTAGCGGCAAAAGTGCTCATGGAGATTAGACAAATGTCGTCCGCTAGCTCGCCCGGTGTAGCGTCCATTCACCGAATGGTTCGGCAGCCGGGTTCGTCCGATGCGGTCCAAGAGGAAATTTTGGGTGATGCGAGCACTATAAAAATAATAGATGCACACCCAGTGACGGCGGATAGTGAACGAGAACGGAGGAAGCCTTTTAGTCCGGTTCCTAGCTCGTCCAGGTCCAGCCGGGCCGCGAGCGAGAGAGGCCCCTCTCTCGTACAACAACATCTGGGACCAGATGTTGTGGTACAAAATGTGTCTTTAGCGGAGCATACGTCCGTCGCTCGGGACGCTCCGTTGTATAAGCAGTCCGCAGAGACTGTTAAGGCTTCCTCTTCTCGCCGGCGCACACGACCGCACCTTGGCTGCGTGACCTCCGATATCTTGCCAGCTTCGCCGATGAAGGATTATTCGGCGACCAGGTCACACCATCCGGCAGCCAGGGATTCGAGACCGATGGACTCCGGACGTTCGCATAGGAAAAGTATGCGGGAGCCATCTGATGCGGAGCTGCCCTCGGCAAAGCAGCGAAAGACCGCTCCTCCGCAGGTCTCGACGTCGGACATTCTAGTGCAGATAGCACAGCTTATCGCAGCATCCCAGCAGCCGACAGAGACGGTGTCGGATCGAGAATTATCCGACGGCGCTGGGTCGGTACGCTCCGCCGAAGCATCGGGGGCGGACGACCGGGAACATCGGGAGGTCCGACCGGATGGTGAAAGGGATACGGATGAATTGGAGCTATCCCTTTCGGAACAACACAAAGCTGCCGTAGACTTCATCCGGCACTTTCTTCCTCAAGTTGTTCCGTCGGGCCAGACTGCTGCGCTTCCGGACAGGAGAATTATAGCGTCATTGGACTCTGATTTTTTCGAGCGGTTCAGGGACATCGCTCCCGAGTTTCCATCGCAGTCCAATAATGTTGCAAGAACATTTGAATTATTGAATGACGCTATTTTTAAACTTGCTTCCAGGACAGGGAAAGCAGGCTTCTTGTCCGCAAATACTCTCAACCTGCCTTTCATTAATGCAAGGAATAAATTCGACACGGCAGGTCAGGGTATACCGAGAGTTCCTCTGCGTATGGACGACGAGGCAGAAGACTTAGAGCTATCATTACCGTCGTCAGCTTCTATTCCAACCGCAGTGTTGGAAACAGCTATTGCGTCTAACAGAGCCAATTTAGATGCCTTATCTTACGCAGATCACCTTACGAAGGCGTTATCACTGCGTCTTCAAGGGGAAGAGTTTCAGGATATACAATCCTCCTTAAGACTTCTTTCAAGGGCAGTAGCTTATTCCACGTGTAACTCCGCCCTTTCAGTGGCAAATCTGGAGTTGGTTAGACGTGACGCAGCCCTGTCTACATCCACACTAGTGGATTCTAAGGTGAAGAACTCTCTTAGAGTCGCTTCGGTCTCAGGAGATCTTCTCTTTGACGGCAAGCTTTCCGCTATTTATGATAATATTAAAAAGAAAGCTAGTGATTCTCTGTTGTTTAGATCCGCTCCTAAAAGGTCGGATTCAGCAGACACGAATAAGGCGGGCACTTCTGGGTCTTATCCGCCCAAGAGAGGTTCCTATAGAGGTTCCGGTGCGTCCTCTAGCTCTTATTCGAGAGACCGTCAGGATAGCGACTCTCGTTCGGGACGTCCTTCAGGCCGGGACAATCGGTCGGACGCCCCGAGGTCGACGAGGCGAGGTGCGGGTCGTGGAAGACGTGGTTTCTCCTACCGCAGGCCTCGCAGATCCAGGAGGTGATGGCTCAAACCTCTATCGCGTTCCGGTTGGCGGAAGGTTGTCGAGTTTTTCTCAAGAGTGGGCGTCGATTACGGACGATCCGTGGGTGAGAGGAGTGACTTCGGAAGGTCTAAAGATATCCTTCAAACGAAAGCCTCCATTAACTCGAAGTCCAAAGTGGACTCATCTTCCGTCAAACCCTCAGAAAAGAGACGCTCTGCTATCAGAGGTGCAGTCTCTTTTAATGAAGAACGCGGTAGAGGTCGTAGAAAACCAGGAATCGCTGGGATTCTACAGCCATCTGTTTCTGGTTCCGAAACCAGACGGCTCGTTCCGTCCAGTCATAGATTTGAGCTGGATAAACAAGCTGATCATCGCTCCGAAGTTTTATATGGAGACGATTCGATCGGTCAGAGCGAGTATTCGGGTGAACGATTATGCAACGAGCATAGATCTCAAAGATGCGTACTTTCACGTCATGGTACATCCGACATTCCGAAAGTATCTACGCTTCGCAGTCCTAGGAGTGGTGTATCAGTTCCGGGCCATGTGCTTCGGATTGAATCTAGCACCCTGGGCTTTCACTCGGGTAATGAACTCGGTAATGATCTACTTCCGAGCTCATTCGTCTGCGGTAACGTCGGCCTACCTGGACGACATTCTTCAGAGGTACGGCAACGAGTTAACGCTTCAGAACGATGTTCAGAATCTTCTTCTATTGCTCCGACGTCTCGGTTTCATAGTAAACGAGGAGAAGTCGGATCTGGTGCCGTCCAAGTCATTCACTCATCTGGGAATGAGCTTCGAGACGCACAACAATCTCGTTCGTCTGCCGTTAACCAGAGCGAAATTAGTCAGTTGTTACGCTCGCTATTGTCTAAATACAGACAAAGTCACAGCGAGAGAATTTATGAGACTGATAGGTCTGTGCGGAGCCGCTGCGGATCTCATTCCGATGGGACGGCTACGCACACGGCCTCTTCAAATTTTCTTGACTCAGAATTGGAGTGTGAAAATTCATTCGCTCGATGTAGACGTTCTCTTGTCAGATCAAGTGAAACAAGAGATTCAGACTTGGGCAAACATTCAGTGGTTAACTCAAGGAGTTCCGCTGCAGTTGCCGGATCCGAGTTTTACCATTATGACGGATGCCAGTCAAACAGGTTGGGGTGCATCATTAATCCCAACGGATTCGAGATGCCAGGGTCTTTGGGATCCGCAATTCCTGTGCAAGCACATAAACATCAAGGAAATGATGTCAATTTGGCTTGCGTTACGTCACTGGATGGACATTATTCACGATGCTCATGTCCAAATCCTATCCGACAATACGACAGTAGTGGCGTATATACGGAATCAGGGAGGCACTCATTCAGTTCCGTTGTTCAATCTAACGGAAAGAATCCTTCTGTTTGCGTTGGAACATCACGTTCTTCTTTCGGTCCGTCACATACCGGGTCGTCTGAATGTGCTAGCAGACTCCCTTTCTCGAAAGGGTCGCTTGTTGCCGTCGGAGTGGACTCTCAACAAACAAGTATTCAATCAGATTTGCTACCAATGGGAACGGCCAATGATAGACTTATTTGCGACACATCTCAACAATCAGTTGCAGACGTATGTGTCCCCGTGTCCGGATCCAAGAGCATTTGCTGTAGACGCTCTATCGATCCCTTGGGACGGAATGATAGGATATGCGTATCCTCCAGCGCCGTTAATTCAACAAGTATTGCTAAAGATAAAACAATCTCAATGCAAGATTCTGTTGGTAGCATCTCTGTCGCCACAGAGACCGTGGATAAATCTACTCAGGTGTCTGTTGTGGGACCTACCGCGGAAGCTCCCTCCACGAGAGGATCTTCTTTGGCAGGGGAAATCGCGCCAACTGCATCACAACCCGCAAGGTCTCAACCTTCACGTTTTTCCGTTGTGCGGTCCTTCTTGCATGGCAAGCACTTTACAGGACGAGCAGTGGACGCGATTTCTAACTGTAGGAGGACCTCCTCTTCGCTAAACTATGCGGCTAAGTGGAAGGTTTTCCGTCGTTGGTGTAGGGATCATTCTGTTGATATATTTGATCCCTCTATACCAGACATTGCTAACTTTCTAGTATACTTGTTTGACGAAATCAAACTGCAACCGGTTACTATAAAGGGTTATAGATCTATGTTATCTGATACCTATGCACATCATGATAGTTTACAAATTGGATCTAATGTCTCTTTATCGAAATTGGTTAGAAACTTTTCGATAAATAGACCCAGAACTCTTAGATTAATTCCTAAGTGGAATTTAGCTTGGGTTCTCCTTAAATTGAAGGAAAAGCCATTTGAACCTCTTGGGACAGTAGATTTCAAATTCTTATCTTATAAGACAGCTTTTCTCTTAGCTTTCTCTTCTGCCAGAAGAGTTAGTGAGCTTCATGCACTATCGGTGGATGATTCTCATTATCGTAGTGTTGGGAACACTATCACCTTCACTACTAACGTCGGTTTTTTAGCCAAGAATCAGGCTCCTAATAAATATCCGGAACCTATTGTTATTAAGGCTCTTCCGTCTTCAGACGGGCGTAGGCCTTTACTCTGTCCTGTTAGAGCACTACGTATCTATAAACAGAGATCTCAGTTCATCAGAAAGGGACGGAAACGTTTCTTTCTGTCTTTGATGCCTAATAGAAAGGACATTTCAGTCCATTCTATTGCTAGATGGATTCAGTTAACTATCCGTACTGCGTATGAAGATTTATCTTCTTCTCAGCAGTCTGTGCTTAAGATTTCTGCTCATGAAGTAAGAGCTCTTTCTACTTCCTGGGCTTATGCTAATAGTGTTGCTATTACAGATTTAATGAAGGCTGCTTATTGGTCTCAGCCATCCACATTTACTAATTTTTATCTCAGAAATATTGAGTCCATTTCTGGAGACCTGCATTGTTTAGGTCCGTTATCTGTTGCTCAGAATGTCGTCCACTAAACAGTTGCAACTATAGTTATGCAGGCTTTCTGTTCCGGCAGTGACTCCGTCCGGCTGCCCTCTTCGCTCTGGGCTATTTGACCCAGGGCAAGGGGAAGGGGGGGGCGGGTGTTCCCTTAGGTCACCTGCTTTATAGTGAAAAGCAAGGGAATGCCTCCTCCAAGACAGTATTTCTGAGTCGCTTCCGGGATGGTTTTAAAGTGTAATATTAATGTTTAATTTCATTCATGTCTTATTTTTAAAGTGTAGCTCGGTGTGAAGCATTTGTATATGTCAAGTGTCAAACGGGCTTTAATATACAATACTCGGACACTTTTAAATGATTATAAAGAGTCTCAATTCTCTGGACTACTTTATTTATTGGCTTGTTTTAAAAATAATCAGTATAAAGGTTATACTGGATGTTAATAGAGAACATGAATGTTATTGTGCTCAATTATTAAGGGTAGTGTATCTTTCTAATTTAAATATTAAATAAGAAAGATACATGTAAAGCCTAATACTCCTTTTCTCCTTAAGGGGTTACCTCTTTATTTTATAATTGAGCTTATTGGATTTTCCTCTATGTCCTAGGCCCTCCAGCCTGTTTACTATTCAGCTAAGTCTGGGTCATTGGTACAGTATAAAAATGTTAAAAAATTTATAGTAATTTATATATTTTTTATACTTACCAATGACCCAGACGGGGATGGCCCTCCCTGAGTTGGGAACTCTTGCCTCCCCGCTGAGTACATAGCGCTGACCAGGCACTGCCAGTAAGAATGATATTTGGCGCCAATTTCGGGACGACTGCGTCACTGCGCATGCGCAGTAGAGTCGTACTATGGAGGTCCTTTAGGACATGATTTCTTTTTGTTTTGGATGCAAATTTTGGGGATTGGGGGGCAAAATTTGTGTTTGGCCCTGGTTTTTGTGGAGTTAGCACCAGCTAAGTCTGGGTCATTGGTAAGTATAAAAAATATATAAATTACTATAAATTTTTTAACTTTCGTCGTAATTACCGGCGCCTGTGTGACTAAAATCATCTTTATTCTAAAACTGAAAAGTAGAAGGATGTGCTAAGACTCAGAGGGGCCACTTGGTAACTCACATTTGTAAAGTTTGTGATGGGCTTATGCTAGAGAATGAGTTCAAACACACGTGACCAGTCAGTGCAGTACATGATAGAATATGGGAAATTGGGGGGGTGGGCTGAAGTTGACCCCTCCCCCCCCCTCCCTCCATCACCTCCTGAATGTATCTGTGCTCCCCAACTATGAATTGCTGGCTCCACCATTGTCCCTTTGATCATAACTGTAGCTTCAATACCAGGATGAATATCAAGAAACGTATCTGGACACATAACGTATCGTGACTCGTGTACCTAGATAAGTATCATATCGTGAATTTGGTGTATCGTCCCAACTCTAGTACCTATAGAAAAAAAAGGTGTTGTGATACTTTTCTGCCTTCTTTGTTTTTACTACACCAACCATGCCATTTACGTTTTAACAGAATTTGTGTGGTAGTTGTTGCTATTTATTTTGAGGAACATTCTGTTAAGATACAAACAAAATCCCACTCATTTCATAACCTGTAGTTCATTTGCAAATTTTACAATTAAAGTAACCCCCCACATAACCTAATCAGATGTTTGTGGGTAATTTTGTGGCTCTTGGTCATCCATTCCACAAGTGTAACAATTGTAATTTGTCATAATTTTATATGACAACCAATGGCCCCGACTAGCTGGGTCAAACTCGAAATTATCAAGGGCCAAATACAAATTTTGAACCCCCAATCCCCAAAATTTGCATACAAAACCGAAAATAAAAGTCCTATCTGGTCCTCCATACTTTTACTCTCTGTGCATGCACATTGGCCAGGAAGAGACCGGAATTGGCACAAACATCATTCTTTGTTTGGCCCTGAAGTCAGTAACAATGAGCTGACATCTGTGCTTTTAAATCTCCTTTTTTGAGGATGCCAGACACAAATCAATGCAAGAATTGGTGGATCCAAGTCTGTTAATGGATGATAGAAGTGAACTACGGTGGTTTCAGACGTTCAGGGCTGTAACTTTATAATAATTATAAAAATTATTTCATATTTCCCATTTTCGGGACACAGACCTGACGCCATCATTCTTGCTAATGATTATTCCACTGTTTGTTCAGTATTCCTTCCCTATCCTTCCATTAACCCTTCCTGTTAACTTCCTAAACTTTTTGGCTATTTTTGATGGAAATTTTTTTTCAAAGTTCTTGGGAGTTTAACGTGTATTACTGAATATTTATTCTGTTTATCCCCATGGTTACGTCCTCACTCTAGGTGTGTTAGGTCATTTTAGTCTTGCATCTTCTATCCGATGTATCGTTTTTTCTTCGTATGAAGATCTAGCTTTCCATCTGATAGCATTTAAATTGGTTTCTGACTTTGGGCCTTTTTGTGCCTGATGTCTTGTTTCCGTTTTTTTTCCTTGACGTTGTTTGCATTGTCAACGTCCTTAAATATATGTAATATTTCATATTATATTACTGTAGAGTTACTTTATGATACATTGATTATTATTCCGGTAGTGTTGCTCATAATATTTGGATTTTGTCCACACTTAGGCTCTATCGGGATGCCCTTGGGCTCATTATGTTCCCTTTGGGAACTTCATCATTTTTTTTTAAAAAAAATTTTGAAAATTTTTGAATTTAATTTTGATTGCGATTATTCAAGTATCTTTATCATATATTTTGTTGCGGAGTTTGTAGTAGTGCTATCGACTTTGTCTTTTGATTGTAATTATGAAAGCTTACTGCTCTAAATGCAAGGCGAGGAAGTCTTCCTCAGATTTACATGCTAGTTGCTTTGCCTGTAGTCGATGTACTCCTGCGGATTCTTGTCTACCGTGTAACATTGGCATGACAGACGTTGGAGACGGGTGTCGCGATGCATTATTGGTGGTGAGGTTCCTATTCCGGAACTCTCAACCTAATATAATTCTAGTTTTTCAGTTTCTATTTTCAGAGGAACATGAACATGGTGATGGTATTGTGACACCCATCCAAAGTGCGCTACCGTTCTTGCGCTCTGTTGAGCAAATAGAGCTAGCTGCAAGGTGCTCATGAATATTAAGCAAGGGATAAGGCCACTAGTTAGTGTTCTTAATCCCTTGCAGGCAGCTAGCTCGACCGGTGAAGCGGTTACTCCGTCCCTGGGAGCCGTGACACTGGGTATGTCCATTGCGGTCGAAGAAAGTGTAGATTTGGATAGAGTGAGCACCTTAAAAACAAAAGCTCACCCAGCGACGACGGAAATAGGGAGGAAGTCTGCATGTTTCTTATTGGGAGGCTCGGCGAGGTCTGAAAAGGCCGCAAACGGGAGAGTCCCCTCTCTAACCTAGCAACTTCTGGGGCCAGAGGTTGTTATGAGAAACTTGCACAAGCCGGAACCAAGTTTTCGTTTTGGGAGGCTCGGCAAGGTTTGGGGCCAAATGTTGTTTTGAAAAACTTGCATGAGTCGGAGCATACGTCCGCCCGCCGCTCGGGACGCTCCGTCTTGTCTGCAGCCGGGGTCGGCTTTAGTCACGGCTTCGTCCGCTACAATATAAAAGCGAGCACATGCTAGCTACCCGACTTCGGGTATCCAGCCAGTTGCGTGAAGACGGAGCCGGTCTTCGTCCGTGAAGTCAGACCATCCGGTAGCTAGCAATCCGAGGCTTTGTTCATCGGGACATTCGGAGAAGAGATCTATCTCCGGATCTTAGTCCCATCGGTCTCAACCTTCCCTGGCTTGAACTCGGCGAAGTCGGAAGTGGCTGCCGGCCAATCCCTCTGCACTGGTCTCTCTGCCGTCGAGCCCAGCAGGTTTTGATTTGGTTTCAGATGTCCGTGGGGTCACCAGGGACTCTGTTGTGCTTCTGTCCATGCACTCTGGTCCTTCAGGGCAGTTTTGCAGGACCGGCACATTTTTGTGCAGCCTGGACCTTCTGTCCCTCAGAGATCCTCGGTAACTCTCCTGAGTAACCGCACTTCCGATCCTCGGGGTATTTCATGCCCCTATAAGCGTCTGTATTCAGATGTTTCGGCTGCCACCCGTCGCCCCACTTAAGGTGTTCTAGAGGATCGTGACCAAACGCTGGTTTAGAGGGTCAGATGCGAAGCCACTTTGCCGAGCTGTTTCCACGTTGTACCGGAAGATATGGGTTGTGAGCTTGGGGAGACCCGTCCTTGCTCACGCAGGTTGTTTACAAGAGCCTTCCCGTTGCCTCCAGCGAGGCCTCTAGTGGCTTCCAGGTGCCCTCTGTGGTGCCACAGAAGTGCCACAGAAGCAGGGCACTGATTTCTGATCCCCTTGGTGTTCCTACACATGGAAGGCATCGGCTGGTATGCCCAACATGGGCTATGTGTCTTCCGACTCAGGCGATGGGTCAGACACACCTGACATTGAGAGCCATCAGTCTTCTGACTTGGGGGTGGCTCTTGACTTTGTGTTTGAATTCCTTTAAACTGTCAGACCAGCCGGAGGTTTCAGCCTGGATGCAGCCCTACAGCCTGTGGAGCACCCTGCTTCTGGGTGCCTTCGACCGTATCAGTCGGTACAAGTGGTCGAAGCATTGGACTCAAAGCTGAGTTCCAAGGCTATGAAGACTTCATTCTTCACTAGGCTTTTTGCCCCCTGTGCATCATCGTCACATTCCCGGTCGTCTGAACATCCTAACTGACTCCATGTCCCAGTGGGGCAGGTTCATTTCCACCGAGTGGATGCTCCACAAGGCAGTGTTCCAGTCCATTTGCGATCTCTGGGATCGTCCCCACATCGATCGTTTTTCGACCCATTGGAACCCTCAGGTGTACACTTTCGTGTCCCTGTGTCTAGATCCTCTGGCTTTCGCCATGGATACTCACTCGATTGGAACGGTCAAGGCGGCTTCGCCTTCCCGTAGTTTCCGATTCTGCTTCAGGCTCTAGCCAAGATACGAACCTGCAGTTGTCGACTCCTTCTGATCGCTCCCCTGTCGCCTCAGCGGGTGTGGATTCATATAGCTCCACTCTCTGTTGGCGGTAGTTCTGGCGTGTCTCCCTCTACATCACGACCTTCTTTGCAAGGTCACTCGAGCAGGTTTCATGTCGACCTTCATTCTGCCTTCATGCATATCTGTTGTCAGGTTCTATCTCCTCCGTAGAGATTTTTCGATACCAGCAGTGGAGTGTTTTCTTCTTCAAGGCGGCACTCCACTGGTTTAGCCTATGCGGCTAAATGGAAGGTCTTCTGTCGATCGTGTGCTAATCACTGTTGATTATGCCGATCCTTCGATAACACAGATTGCGGAGTTTCTGGTATATCTGTTTGATTCTCGGGGTTTCCAACCCGTTGCCATCTGAGGGTACAGGTCCATGCTTTCGGAGACCTCTTCGTTTGTGGGAAAGCGTTGTATAGGCACTAATCCGTCCCTCTCCAAGCTTATTCAGCACTTTTCTTTGAAAAGGCCTAGGATTTTGTAGCTTACCCCAAGATGGTATCTTTCTTGGGTGCTGCTTTGCTTGGGGGGCACCGTTCGAACTTTTATCCCAGGTGGATATGCTTTTTCTCACATACTAGATGGCTTTGTCTGATGGCTTTTGCCTCAGCCAGAAGGGTAAGTGAGCTTCACGCCCTCTCTATTGATCTTTTCTTTGCAGGGGCTCTGCCAACAGTGTTACTTTACCACTGATTGCTCCTTTCTGGCCAAGAATCAGATGACAGAAAGTACTCAACCTCCAATCTGTATCAGGGCTCTTCCTTCTGCTGAGGGTAATCGCACTTTGCTCTGTTCGGTTCGTACAATTCGCATTTACTTCAACCGGATGCAGATCATTAGGAAAGACGGGAACAGTAGTGCTGCCGCGGTTAAGACTTTTTTTCTGACCGGTTAACCAGCGTGTTTGACCATGGTTAACCGTGGTTAACCGCATTTAAGGTACCTGTATTTGTAGTGTGTTCTTGCTTCAACTGTAACTATTATATCGGGCCGGCCAATGTTATTTACATTGACCATAAATAATAATAAAGAAGTATTCTATTTAGTCGTTGTTGTTCAGTCGCCCATGTGTTTACATCAGTGCGTGTACCGGAAATCAACAGGTTTGTGGGGCCAATATGGATGAAACCATAAAAAATACAAAATCATCAAAATAACAACGAAAAAATAAATAATAACACATTAAATGTTTGCCAGCAATACCTGGAGAGACGTATTTATTTATTCCATGAACTCCAATTCACTGATGTGTAATGTCCGGTTATAAATTACGCACACGTGCACCTAGTAAAGTTAGTTTCAATAGCACCAACAATGCTTAAGTGGGACAACAATTTGGAAACAATTTGCACTGTAACCTGCACATTTGTTGTATTTATATTGGTTTTTCTGGAACGTTCCGGAAAAACCAACATAATCACAACAACTGCGCAGGTTACGGCGCAAATGGTGCTCTGATTCTGAAACTATGAACTTTCAGTCACAAACGAGCATTGGATTTTCTTGACAGGGATGAAGAAAGACATTGAGGTGATAAACAAACAACAAAATACAAATAAATGCGAGTATTTTTTAAATCTTTAGTAATAATTTTCCTTTATTCAAGAAAGAGCTCTATTTATTTTGGAATCACTAGGTCAAAGATCAAGGTCACAGTGACCCTTCACATAGTAAATTGTAAACAATTGGTTTCCGGATGTTAAGTTGATATTTGTGCTGTCACAACTCGACATTAGATCGGTGATCTTATCGGCATTTTTTTCTTTTCAAATCGCTTGGGAAATAAGAAAATAGAGAGTATTTTTCCGAGTTAGGGACTTCCACTGTAGTGCAAGCCTGTTGTAAACAATTGTGGTAGGTATAAAAAGAAAGGAAATTTACTGTAAAATTTAAATTTTCTTCCATTTCCGTCAAAAAATGTTTCTGCTAGCAACGTTCTTTGAACTTAGTTTAGTCAAACCTCAATATTTCCCTTTGGCACACCCTACAGGGCACATTTATCATCAGATTGCTTTGAAATCGGGTATGCATGTTTGAGGTGATCTCTGGATGGGAGCTATCGATTTTCTTCCATTTTTGTCAAAAAATGTTGCTGCTGGCAACAAGCATTGAACTTAGTTTAGTCAGGCATCAATATTCCTTTGACACACCCTACAAGGCACATTTATGATCAGATCGGTTTGACACTTGATATACTTGTTTGGGGTTACATCCAGATGGGAGCTATCGATTTTCTTTGATTTCCATCAAAAAATGTTACCGCTGGCAATGACCTTCGATGAACTTAGTGCAGTTGCGCATCAATATTTCCCTTTGGCACACCCTGCAGTGCACATTTTTGACTGGATCATTTTGAAACTTGGTATGCTTGTTTGGGATGACCTCTAGATGGGAGCTATTGATTTTCTTCTATTTCTGTCAAAAAATGTTGCCATGGCAACATTCTTAGAACTTAGTTTAGTCAGACCTCAATATTTCCCTTTGGCCCACCCTGCAGGGCACATTTATGATCGGATTGCTTTGAAACCTGGCATGCTTGTTTGGGGTGACGTTTAAATGGGAGTTATCGATTTTCTTCCATGTCCATCAAAAAATGTTTCCGCTGGCAACGTTCTTAGAACTCAGTTAAGTCAGGCCTCAGTATTTCACTTTGGCACACTCTACAGGGAACATTTATGATCGGATTGCTTTGAAACTGGGCATCCTTGTTTGGGTTGACCTCTATAATAATAATAATAATAGCATACACATTTATACAGCGCCAAAATTATAGTTCAGAAGATATAGAACCATATTCTAAGATGCTGTACAAGTTACTGAGCTCATGTAAATATACAAACGGAATATATACAGTATCTTACAGCCCAGAACATCACTTATAGGCTTTTTGAAACAGGTATGTTTTGAGATCTTTCTTGAAAAGGTTGACATTTGACAGTCTTTTTAGGCGTTCTGGTAAGTTATTCCACAAGTGAGGGCCAGCAAATGAGAATGACCTATCTCCAAATGTCTTACACCTATGTTTTGGAACATGTAGCAGCATTTTACCATCGGACCTCAGGTTGTATTGACACACATTCTTGGTATTAAGGAGTTCTTCTAAGTAGGCTGGTGACATGTTTTGTGTCTTAAAAACTAATAATAATAAAGTTTTGAAAATTATTCTGTACTTGTCTGGCAGCCAGTGCATATCCCTCAGAACAGGAGTAATGTGTTGAGATCGTGATACCCTACATACCACTCGGGCTGATGCATTTAGTACCATCTGCAGGCGAGAGTACTGATATTGTGGAAGGTTGAACAGTAAGGCATTACAGTAATTCAAATGTGAAGTTACAAAGGCATGAATTAGGGTTTTTGTTGAGTCTTTGGTGAGGAACTGTCTTATCTGTTTAACTTTATAGACCTATGAAAGCCTTATTACACATATTTGTAACATGTCTGTCCATAGACATCGTAGAACCGAAGAAGGCACTAAGATTACGTACACTGTTACTTGCACTGATGGCGGAATCTCCTACCTTCACTGAATTGATGTCAACTTTAGTGAGTTGTTGTCGTGAACCAATTATTAGGAATTCAGTCTTATCATCATTTATCATTAATTTGTTTGAAACCATCCATGTGCGAATGTCCGAAATACATGATTCAATAGTTTCTAGAGCTTTAGTTTGATCCTTGATTGATGGTCGAAAAGAGAAATAGACCTGTGTGTCATCAGCATAACCATGGACGTCAGGCAGGTGAGATTCAATGATGGTGAACATTTTTAGCTCAACTTGACAAAGTCAAGCTGAGCTATTGCCATCACTTCTCGTCCGTCTACGTACGTATGTACGTACGTACGTTAGTATGTTAGTACGTACGTCCACAATTTCCTTTGGCACACCTCACAGGTTGCATTTATGATCAGATTACTTTGAAACTTGGCATGCTTGTTTGGGGTGACCTCTAGATGGGAGCTATCGATTTTCTTCAATTTCCGTCGAAAAATGTTGCCGCGGCCAATGTTCTTAGAACTTAGTTTAGTCAAACCACAATATTTCCCTTTGGCACACCCTACAGGGCACATTTATGATTTGATTGCTTTGAAACCTGGTATGCTTATTTAGGGTGACCTCTAGATGGGAGCTATCGATTTTCTTCAATTTCCGGCAAAAAATGTTGCCACGGCCAACGTTCGTTGAACTTAGTTTAGCCAGACCTGAATATTTCCCTTTGGCACACCCTACAGGGCACATTTATGATCAGATTGCTTTGAAACCTGGTATGCTTGTTTGGGGAGACCTCTAGATGGGTGCTATCGATTTTCTTCAATTTCTGTCAAAAAATGTTGCCGCGGCTAACGTTCTTAGAACTTAGTTTAGACAGAAGACTCAATATTTCTCTTTGGCACACCCTACAGGGTACATTTATGATCGGATTGCTTTGAAACCTGGCATGCTTGTTTGGGGTGACCTCTAGATGGGAGCTATCGATTTTCTTCAATTTCCATCAAAAAATGTTACCGCGGCCAACGTTCTTAGAACTTAGTTTAGTCAAACCACAATATTTCCCTTTGGCACACCCTACAGGGCACATTTATGATTTGATTGCTTTGAAACCTGGTATGCTTATTTAGGGTGACCTCTAGATGGGAGCTATTGATTTTCTTCAATTTCCGGCAAAAAATGTTGCCACGGCCAACGTTCGTTGAACTTAGTTTAGCCAGACCTGAATATTTCCCTTTGGCACACCCTACAGGGCACATTTATGATCAGATTGCTTTGAAACCTGGTATGCTTGTTTGGGGAGACCTCTAGATGGGTGCTATCGATTTTCTTCAATTTCTGTCAAAAAATGTTGCCGCGGCTAACGTTCTTAGAACTTAGTTTAGTCAGAAGACTCAATATTTCTCTTTGGCACACCCTACAGGGTACATTTATGATCGGATTGCTTTGAAACCTGGCATGCTTGTTTGGGGTGACCTCTAGATGGGAGCTATCGATTTTCTTCAATTTCCATCAAAAAATGTTGCCGCGGCCAACGTTCTTAGAACTTAGTTTAGTCAAACCACAATATTTCCCTTTGGCACACCCTACAGGGCACATTTATGATTTGATTGCTTTGAAACCTGGTATGCTTATTTAGGGTGACCTCTAGATGGGAGCTATTGATTTTCTTCAATTTCCGGCAAAAAATGTTGCTACGGCCAACATTCGTAGAACTTAGTTTAGTCAGACCTCAATATTTTCCTTTGGCACACCCTACAGGGCCCATTTATGATCAGATTGCTTTGAAACCTGGTATGCTTGTTTGGGGAGACCTCTAGATGGGAGCTATCGATTTTCTGCAATTTCTGTCAAAAAATGTTGCCGCGGCCAACGTTCTTAGAACTTAGTTTTGTCAGAAGACTCAATATTTCCCTTTGGCACACCCTACAGGGTACATTTATGATCGGATTACTTTGAAACCTGGCATGCTTGTTTGGGGTGACATCTAGATGGGAGCTATCGATTTTCTTCAATTTTTGTCAAAAAATGTTGCCGCGGCCAACGTTTTTAGAACTCAGTTTAGTCAGACCACAATATTTCCCTTTGGCACACCCTACAGGGCACATTTATGATTTGATTGCTTTGAAACCTGGTATGCTTATTTGGGGAGACCTCTAGATGGGAGCTATCGATTTTCTTCAATTTCCGTCAAAAAATGTTGCCGTGGCCAACATTCTTAGAACTTAGCTTAGTCAGCCCACAATATTTCCCTTTGGCACACCCTACAGGGCACATTTATGATTTGATTGCTTTGAAACCTGGTATGCTTGTTTGGGGAGACCTCTAGATGGGAGCTATCGATTTTCTTCCATTTCCGTCAAAAAATTTTGCTACAGCCAACGTTCTTAGAATTTAGTCTAGTCAGACCACAATATTTCCCTTTTATACACCCTACAGGGCAGATTTATGATCGGATTGCTTTGAAACCTGGCATGCATGTTTGGGGAGGCCTCTAGATGGGAGCTATCGATTTTCTTCGATTTCTGTCAAAAAATGTTGCCACTGGCAAAAAAAATGACATTGGTACCAATGATCTTCAATTTTGCCATTTCTTTTTTAACTTACAAAGTTCAAGTTTGTCAAGTTGAGCTACAGTGTCATTGACACTTTCATTGAAATATAGAAGAGAAACCAAACAGGACCAAGGGCCAGCTCTAGTTGGGAGCTATCGATTTGCTTCCATTTCTGTCAAAAATTGTTGCCGCTGGCAACGGCCTTTGAACTTAGTTTAGTCAGGCATCAATATATTCCTTTGGCACGCCCTACAAGACACATTTTTTATCAGATCGGTTTGAAACTTGGTATGCTTGTTTGGGGTTACCTCTAGATAGGAGCTATCGATTTTCTTCAATTTCCGCCAAGAAATGTTGCCGTTGGCAATAACCCTTAAACTTATTTTAGTCGGGCATCAATATATTCCTTTGGCATGCTCTACAGGGTACATTTATGATCAGATCGCTTGGAAACTTGGTGTGTTTGTGTGAGGTGATATCTATATGGGAGTTAACGATTTTCTTCCATTTCTGTCGAAAAATGTTGCTGCAGGCAACGACCTTTGAACTTAGTTTAGTCAGGTTTCAATATTTCCCTTTGACACACCGTTCTGGGCACATTTATGATTGGATCACTTTGAAACTTGGTATTTGTGTTTGGGTTGACCTCTAGATGTGAGCTGTTGATTTTTTTTCTTTTCCACAAAAAATTATTGTTATCACCAGCCTTTGAACTTACTGCATTTGTGCAGCAACTTATCCCTTTTGCACTCTCTGCAGGGTATATTTATGAATTTCCATAAAAAAGAGAAAAAAAACCCATCGCCACAAGCAATTACCTTCAAACTTAGTGCTTTGTGCATTAACATCTTCCGTTGGCATGTCTCAGAGGGCACATTCTTTATCAGGTTGTTTTGAAAGTTTGTATGCTTATGCATGGTGACAAAGATAGGAGCAATCGATTTTCTTTTCATTTCCATCAAAAACTGTTGCTGTTAGCAACAATCTTTAAATTTATTGTATTTGTTCATCAACATTCTTTTTTGACATGGCCTACAGGCCACATTTATGATAAGATTGTTTTTGAACTTGGTGTGCTCATTAGGTGAGAGCTCTAGATAAGAGCTATTGATTAGCATTCATTTCTGTGAAAAAAGTTGCTGTTTACAATAACCTCTGAACTTACTGCATTTGAGTATCAACATTCTTCCTTTAGCCAGTCTTACAGTTTATATTTAAAAATGCATGGATTACTCTGACGTTGTACACACACAATGCTGTTATGTTGAAATTTCACCAAATAACATTGGTACCAATGATCTTCAATTTTGCCATTTCACTGACAACTTACCAAGTTCAAGTTTGTCAAGTTGAGCTACAGTGTCGTTGACACTTTCATTGTGTTGTGGTCACAATATAGCCATAGATTCAGGAAAGTGACCTCACTCACCAATAAACATAAACATATTTAACATCGACATTGATTAATGTGTTATAAAATACGTCCGTTGTGTATACATTTTCGGCATCCTAAGCGACGTAACCTACTTTCAAACTGGGTTGTTTTGTTGAGTCGCGTAAGTCACTTATTTTCGTTTCGACACTTGAAGCTCCGACTGGAACGCAACAAAATAGAAATAAAAAAAATCCGCCGAAAGCGACAATGGACAATTGCTTGTCGTGTGATTTCAAATAAATGGACGTTTATTTGACGAATTAAAATGCCCATTTATCACACTCGAGCACATTCGATTTTTGAAAATACTCGTTTTCATGTAAACCTCGCATCACTCAGTTCAGCCTTTTCTCATTTTGGCCAATTTTTAGAGGGCGACTTGTAATCACCCCGACTATTTTTCTAGGCGACTTTGGGCTTAGAAGGGCGACTTAATCGCCCTAGTCGCCCTCACGGCTGGTCCCTGGCTCATATTGAACAGAGGGGTGGGGAAAAAATGGCCAATTTTTTTGAAAATCTTCTTCTAAT
This sequence comes from Pictodentalium vernedei, assembly GCA_031216915.1. Classification (NCBI taxonomy): domain Eukaryota; kingdom Metazoa; phylum Mollusca; class Scaphopoda; order Dentaliida; family Dentaliidae; genus Pictodentalium; species Pictodentalium vernedei. Next base: position 255,256,739 of record CM062294.1, read on the forward strand.
GAATCACCAGTAGCAGAGACTTGATATGTGGTATACAGAGTCCTTTTGAGGTTTAGAATCAAGTTTGTTCAAGAGAAGTTTGTCTGTCATTATTTGCCTTCATTATGGGAGGGGCAAAAATTTTGGCCACGCCTAAAATTTGTATTTTCAGAACCGTGAGGTCGATTTGAACCAAATTTGATATGAGATGATAATGGTTCATAAGTAGTTGATTGATACAAAAAAAAATTTTTCTCATTGCCCATGGGAACCTCGGGAGCTAAAAATAGGAAAAACCTTAAAACTGCCATATCTCCAAAACTACACGGCACAGAGAATTCTTATTTTGTATAAAGCTTACTTTTATCCAGTAGAATAGAATGGTTAAAAAAAATCCCTATCGGTTTGATCACAAGGTACTTTTTTCAGGACTTTTGAAAAAGTGCTGAGTCAGCACTTTTTAACACTGTAGGCAATGGGAAAAACATTAAAAAATCTTCTTCTCCAGATCCAGCAGGCAGAATATTTTGATATTTGGTATGCAACATTGTAGGGTGGATCTGATTCAAGTTTGTTCAAATCGGCCCCCTGGGTTCATATTTGGGCTCAGTATAGGAGCCCAATTTTGAACTTAGTGCATTTCAGGCAAATTTCTTAAAAAATCTTCTCCAGATCCAGCACTCTGAATCTTTGATATTTAGTATGCAACATTGTGGAGTGGATCTGATTCAAGTTTGTTCAAATTGGCTCCCTAGATTCATATTTGGGCTCACTATAGAAGCTCAAATTCGAACTTAGTGCATTTCAGGCAAATTTCTTTAAAAATCTTCTTCTCCAGATCCAGCAGGCAGAATCTTTTGATATTTGGTATTCAACATTGTGAGGTGGATCTGATTCAAGTTTGTTCAAATCGGCTTCCTGGGTTTATATTTGGGCTCAGTATAGGAGCCAAAATTTGAACTTAGTGCATTTCAGGCAAATTTCTTTGAAAATCTTCTTCTCAAGATCCAGCAGGCAGAATCTTTTGATATTGGGTATGCAGCATGCTTAGGGGGGTGAGATTCAAGTTTGTTCAAGCCAAGTCCCTGGGTTCATGTTTGGGCTCACTGTGGTAGCCCGAATTATAACTTAGTTCAAAATGAGAAATTTTCTTTAAAAATCTTCTTCAGATCCAGCAGTCAGAATGTTTTGATATTTGGTATGCAGCATCCTTAGGGGGATGAGATTCAAGTTTGTTCAAGCCATGTCCCTAGGTCCATATTTGGGCTCACTGTGGGAGCCCGAATGAAAACTTAGTTCAAAATGAGGAATTTTCTTTAAAAATCTTCTTCTTCAGATCCAGCAGTCGGAATGTTTTGATATTTGGTATGCAGCATCCTTAGGGGGGTGAGATTCAGGTTTGTTCAAGCCATGGCCCTAAGTCTATATTTGGACTCGCTGTGGGAGCTCGAATTGTAACTTAGTTCAAAATGAGGAATTTTCTTTAAAAATCTTCTTTTTCAGAACCAGCAGTCGGAATGTTTTGATATTTGGTATGCAGCATCCTTAGGGGGGTGAGATTCAGGTTTGTTCAAGCCATGGCCTTAGGTCCATATTTGGACTCACTGTGGGAGCTCGAATTGTAACTTAGTTCAAAATGAGGAATTTTCTTTAAAAATCTTCTTCTTCAGATCCAGTGGTCGGAATGTTTTGATATTTGGTGTGCAGCATCCTTAGGGGGGTGAGATTCAAGTTTGTTAAAGCCAAGTCCCTGGGTTCATATATGGGCTCCCTGTGGGAGCCCGAATTATATAACTTAATTCAGTATGAATAATATTCTTTAAAAATCTTTTTTTTTTTAGATCCACTGGTCAGAATCTTTGGATATTTGGTATAAGCTTTTCTTAGGAGGAGCAGGTGCAACTTGTTGAAATCAATTCTCTGGGTTGATATTTAGGCTACCATGTCAGGTGAGTGCCCTCAGGCCCCCTGGGGCCTCTTGTTTTTTTTTAGAAAAATGGTGAGAAAACTATCAAGTTTAGTTGGTGTTTTATGTGAATAATGTTGGTTGGATATAGTTTAATGAGTTACTAGGCTACTCAGATAGTGCTGTTAGAGTTACAGATTGGCTTGAAATAATTGATGTGTTCCAAGAATTAGATTATTGTATATATGAATGTTTTAGGAACAAAGTCCTTCCAGTATGAAAGTTGTAAATTAGATTGTATGAATATCATTTTGAAGGAGAATCTGAAATCCTTTGTTGTATTTCAGCCACAGCAGCACAGAACAGTTAATAAATTATATGGAAATTGATCCTGAAAAAGGTTTGTGTTGTTAACATAAAAAAGTATTTATTGATAGTTTTCAGCGATGTATTTTTCTGTAAAACAAACTTTAAAAATCCCCCAATTGTAAGATGATCCTCCAAAACAAATAAAACATGTTTCAAACAAAACATATCATAAACTTGTTTCAGCTCTTTAGCTCACCTGACTGAAAGTCAGGATGAGCTATAGTGATCACTCACCGTCCACCAGCTGTGAACATGGTGTTTGCACCTGCCCCTCCTAAACCGCTGAACCAATTTTAGTTAAATTTCAGGTGATTGCTTGTTCTGACATTGCTTTTTTTTCAAATCAGCGTGCCTAGCCGCAAAGGGAGGGGGGTGGGAGAAAATGCTCCACAATTCTTTAAAAATCTTCTTATCAACCAGTGAGTACAATGACTTGATATTTGGTGTGGAGCTTCCATTTGCGGTGTAGAATCAGGTTTGTTCAAACAAAGTTTATGGATCAATATTTGCCTTTGAAACGGGAGGGAAACCCAGGAATTAAAAATAGAAATATTTTCAAATGCCCATATTTTCCAAACCACATGGAACAGAAAACTGTTGTTGGGTATGATGCATCCTTAGGACCAGTAGAATTGATTGTTAAAAAAAATTGTCATTGGTTGTGTCAGGGTGTTCTGTGGGGGGGGGGGGGGGGGGGGGGCATCGAAAAAAATGCTGTGCATATTTGGAAAAATTAAAAAAAGAATTTTCACCAAAACACTGATCAGAATCATTTGTTATTTAGTATACAGCATCCATATGGGGGTCAGATACATGTGTGCTAAGATGAAGTTCATTGGTTCATATTTGGGTTCAATACAGGAGACCGAACTTTTAACTTAGGGCGATATGGGAAATGATATTTAAAAATATTCTTCTTCAGATCCACCAGTCAGAATGCTTTCATATTTGGTATACAACAGTGTTAGAGGAGTCAAATTAAAGTCTGTTCAATTCAGGTATCTGGGCTAATATTTGGGTTCCCTATGGTGACCTAAATTTCAATCCGAAAAAAATGCTGTGCATATTTGGAAAAATTAAAAAAAGAATTTTCACCAAAACACTGATCAGAATCATTTGTTATTTGGTATACAGCATCCATATGGGGGTCAGATACACGTGCGCTAAAATGAAGTTCATTGGTTCATATTTGGGTTCAATACAGGAGACCGAACTTTTAACTTAGGGCGATATGGGAAATGATATTTAAAAATATTCTTCTTCAGATCCACCAGTCAGAATGCTTTCTTATTTGGTATACAACAGTGTTAGAGGAGTCAAATTAAAGTCTGTTCAATTCAGGTCTCTGGGCCAATATTTGGGTTCCCTATGGTGACCTAAATTTCAATCCGGTGCAAAATGAGGGAATTTCTTTAAAAATAAATTTCTTTAGATCCACCAGTCAGAATGTTTTCATATTTGGTATACAACATCTCTAGGGGGGGGGGGGGGGGGGGGGGGGGGGAGGGGGGGGGAGATTCAAATTTGTTCAAATCAAGTGTCTGGGTTAATATTTGGGCTCCCTATGATAGCCCAAATTTTTTTAACTTTGTGCAATATGAGGGAATTTCTTTAAAAATCTTCTTTTTCAGATCCACCAGTCAGGATGCTTTCATATTTGATATAGAACATCTCTAGGGTGGTGAGAATCAACTTTGTTCAAATCGAGTGCCTGGGTTAATATTTGGGTTCCCTATGCTAGCCTGAATTTTAACTTAGTGCAATATGAGGAATTTCCTCAGACTCAAATTTGTTCAAGTTAAGTTCCTGGGTTGATATATGGACTCCCTACTTTTAAATGACTGGAAATCTGGGCAATATTTTTGTGGTTGAATCCCAGTACTATAAAAAATCATCTGCCGTGGACTGGCGCTGTGTATTAAGGTGAACTGCATGTCAGTGGTGCTCTTGACTTCAACCTCTACAAACCCTGCTTGTGCATACTGAGTAAATTGTACAATTGCTTGCCACTGCTTAGTGTTTTTCTCTGCTCTTTCCCGCTTCCTCCACCTGTAAAACTGTCCGAAACGATGTGACCCTGTCAGTCAAACTAACTGGTATAAGGCTAGATTATTTTTTCTAGGGAGAATTTAGTTATCAGTAACTGTTCTGTTACAGTTTATTTGAGAGTTCTATTGGCACTCTCCAATAAACTGTAATCAGAACAAATTCAAAGGAATAATATATCGGTTACTCCTTGCTGAAAATCAGCCACCTGCTACAAATATGAATAAGAGAACTTTAATGCATTACCTGTATGGTTTACTTGAGCCCAAATCTGGGCTTCTCACACTGTGTCAGTTAAGATTTATTTGGAGATTAAATGTAATAATAAATTACTTGCTGCAAAGTAAATGGTCTGTAAAAGTTTTTTCTTAATCTACTGTTTAAGTTGAAAATAAGTTTCAGACTAACTGCAAGAAAGTTTGGTTTCCCTATGTTACCTTCTGGCTTCAAATTTTTGGGGGGTTTTTACCAAACTATAGTATTTTTATACAACAACCAATGGCCTAGACTAACTGGTGCTAACTCAAAATTAATCCAGGGCCAAACACAAATTTTGCCCCCCAATCCCCAAAATTTGCGTGCAAAACCCCAAAAATCAAGTCCTATCTGGACCTCCATACTTTTGAGATATGCGCAGTATCCAGGAAGGTACCGAAATTGGCACAAACTATCATTCTTTGTTTGCCCCTAAAGTCAGCAACAATGAACTGACATCAATGCTTTTAAATCTCTTTTTAGCTCACCTGACTTTCAGTCAGGAGAGCTAAAGTAATCACTCACCGTCCGTCGTCGTCTGTCGTCCGTGTACATGGTGTTTGCGTCTTCTCCTCCCAAACCGCTGAACTAATTTAATTGATATTTGAGATAATAGTTTGTTATGACATCGCAATTTGATTTTGTTCAAATCAAGTTGCCTCGCCCCTTGGTAGGGCCACGCCCAAAAAGTGTGCCTAAATCTTAAAAAATCTTCTCATGAACCAGCAGTAGCAGAGACTTGATATTAGGTGTGCAGCTTTCTTTTGAGGTGTAGACTCAGATTTGTTCAAGAGAAGTTTGTGGGGCTATATTTGCCATTGTTATGGGAGGTGCAAGAATTTTTGCCATTCCCCAAATTTCTATTTTCCAAACCGAGAGGCAGATTTGAACAAAATTTGATATGAGGGCTTATTGGGTACTTAATTTATGCCCAAATTTTTTTTCCCGTCGCCCCATGGGAACCGCAGGAGCTAAAAATAGAAAAAAATTAAAACGCTCAAATCTCCAAAACTACATGGCACTGATAATTCTTATTTGGTGTGAAGCTTCCTTAGGACCAACAGAATGGAATGGTAAAAAAAAATTGCTTTCGATTTTATCATGGGGTACTTTTTGGGGACTTTGAAAAAGTGCTGAGTCAGCATTTTTTAACACTGGGTAATGGGAAAAACATGTAAGACTACTTTTCTCCCAAACCACTACTCCAAAAGCTTTCAAATTTCACATATAACATCTTTGGAAGATTGTTTCACATGTTTATTGAAATCAATTCCCTGGGTCCATATTTGGGCTCTCTATGGGAGCCCAAATGTTTAAATTAGTGCAGTATGAGGAATATTCTTTAAAAATCTTCTTCTTCAGATGTACCAATAAGAATCTTTTGATATTTGGTATGCTGCATCCTTAGAGGGGGTGAGATTCCAGTTTGTTCAAGCCAAGTCCCTGGGTTCATATTTAGGCTGAAAATTTGGGACCCTGTTCCAGACTTAGAAATTTTGGACCCAAATCCTGAAATTTTTTTTTTGTTTTTTTTATGCGTTTTGATAAATTTTTAGACAAATTTTTTTTTTTTTTTACACTGAAAATTTGGGGTCCGGGTGGGAGGAAAATCCTGTGTATTGTGTGGGCACAATCGCTTCATCTAGTTGGTATATGCTTTTCTTAGGAGGGGGCGTATGCAGCTTATTCAAGTCAAGTCCCTGGTTTGATATTTAGACTACCATGTCAGGTGAGCGCCCTCAGGCCCCCTGAGGCCTCTTGTTTGAGGATGACACACACAAATCAATGGTAAAATTGGTGGATCCATGGACATAAATGGATGATGGAAGTGAACAACTGTGGTTAGGAACGTTCAGGGCTGTAACTTTATAATTTTTATCAAAATTATTTCATGTTTCCCAATTTCGGGACATGAGCCTGATGTCATCATTCTTGCTAATGATTTATCCACTGTTTAGTGTTCCTTCCCTATCCTTCCTTGAAGCCCTCCTGTTAAACTCCCAAGCTTTTTGGCTTATTTTTATTGAAATTTTTTATTAAATTTCTTGGGAGTTTGACTTGTATTACAGAATGTTTATTCTGTATATCCCCATGGTTATCTCCGCACCCTAGGGGTGTTTAGGCATTTGGGTCATGCATCTTCTATCCGATGTATCGTTTTTTCTTCGTTTGAAGATGCTTTACATCTGGTAGCTTTAAAAATCTGTTTCTGACTTTGGGCCTTTTTTCTGTTCCTGATGTCTTGCTTCTGGTTTTTTCTTTGTCATTGTTTACATTGTCAGTGTCCTTAAATATATGTAATATTTGGTTAGTATTACTGTAGGATTGTTGTAAGATACATTATTTAATATTCTGGTAGTGTAGCAATAATTTTTGGAATTTTGTCCACACTTAGGCTCTATCGGGATACCCTTGGGCTCTTCATGTTCCCTTTGGGAACTTGGGCTTTTGTCAGAATTTTATGAATTTAATTTTTCGATTTCGATTTTGGTTGTTGATTATTATGTATCTTTATATATTTATTGTGGAGTTTGTGGGAGTACGATCAACTTTGTTTTGATTAATCATGAAAGCTTATTGCTCAAAATGCAAGACGAGGAAGTCTTCCTCAGATTTACATGCGTGTTGCCTTGACTGCAGTCGTTGTAATCCTACCAATTCTTGTCCTACATGTGTTGATTGGGATGACAAATGTTGGATGCAGGTGTCACGGTACGTTGCTAGCGGTGATAGGCCAATGCCGGTACTCTCACCGCAAGGTCATTCAATTTTCAGAGGAACAAGAACATGGTGATTTTAATGTGACACCTACCAAAAGTGTGCTACTGTTGTCGTGCTCTGATGAGCTAGCTGCTAAGGTGCTCTTGAAGATTAGGCAAGGGATAAGGCCACTGGGTGGTGGTCTTAATCCTTTGCCAGCAACTAGCTCGACCGGTGAAGTGGTTACTCCGTCCGTGGGAGCTGTGACACTGGGTATTCTGTTGCGGTCGAAGGAAGTGTAGTGGGTAGAGCAAGCACCTTAAAAACAAAACAAGCTCACCCAGCGATGACGGAACTAGGGAAGAAGCCAGCAAGTTTCTTGTCGGGAGGCTCGGCGAGGTCTGAAAAGGCCACGAGCGGGAGAAGTCCCTCTCTTACCTAGCAACATCTGGGGCCAGATGTTATGAGAAACTTGCACGGGCCAGAGCATACGTCCACACCTGCTGCTCGGGATGCTCCGTCTAGACTGCAGCCAGCCTCGGCTAAGGTCATGGCTTCTTCTGCTACGTTTATTACACACACACAACTGCATCCTAGCTACCTGACTTCGGATATCCAGTCTGCAGCCCGAAGAAGGAACCATTCTTCGCCCCGTGAAGTCAGACCATCCGGTAGCTAGGGAGCCGAGGCCTCGATCATCGGAACCTTCGGAGAAGAGATCCATCTCCGCAGCGCCGTCCCAGGAGCGGCAAGCGGCTAAGAAACAGAAAACTGCTGCTCCTCAGGCCTTGATGACGGACTTGCTGTCGCAGATTGCGCAGCTGATCGCAGCATCCCAGCAAGTGCGGGAGCAGCCTCCCTCAAACTCAGAACCTGATCTGTCGGACGGTGCTGGGTCGGTCCAGTCGTCTGTTCACGCAGATGTAATGGACCTAGATTCTCAACTGATTCACTAGGATGGTGAAAGGGATAAGGAAGAGGATTACCCTTCCCTTTCGGAACAACATATGGCTACGATGGATTTTATCCATTAATACTACCCTGAGTTTCTTTCTTTACCGGTTCAGTCAAGCCAGGTGTCGCAGACCTTCTTGTTTCTTGTCAACATCTTCAATAAATATACCGTTCCTTGGACCACATTCATTTAAAATGGTTGGAGAAGATGTGCAGATAGCTCCACTGCGTTTGGATGAACAGGCCAGGGATTTAGATATATCCTTACCTGCATCATTCAGCATTCTCTCATATGTAATGGAAACTGCAAACTAGAGCGAATTTGGTCGCAATGTCCTACACAGATCACCTTACCAGAGCTATGGCACAACGTCTCAACGGGAAGGAATTTGAGGATGTGTGTACCTCGCGTAGGGTTTCTTCCAGGGCAATCATGTATGCCACGCATAACTCCGCCCTGACAGTGGCTAATCTGGAGTTAATTAGACGTGATGCTGCCCTTGCGTCGTCATCACTTATAGATGACAAGGTGAAAAACTCTCTCAGGGTCGCTCCGGTCTCCGGACATACTATCTTTGATGACAAGCTTTCGTTAGTATATTAACTAGCTACTAAGAAAGCGTCCAGTGCTCTGCTATTGAAGTTGGCATCTCAACAACCTGCTTCAGCATACCGGAGTAAGCGAGGACGTTCCAAATCAAAATCATCAAGAGGAAACTCCCCACGAGGGTACAAGAAACCCTCATACAATTACGCCAGAGGTCGTCAATATAGTGACTCGGGAAAGGGGCATAAGTCTGATTGGGACTATCGGTCAGACGCCCCTAAGCTGACGGGCGAGGATCTTCGTGGGGAGGATATAGTTTCTCCTCCCATAAGCCTTGCAAGTCCTTCAGGTGATGTTCAAGACCTCTATTGCTTGCCCTTTGGCGGAAGGTTATCAAACTTCGCGAGAAACTGGATAGCAGTCACAGAAGATCAGGGGGTTAGAAGTTAGAAGTGTAGTCTCGGACAGCTTACAGCTATCATTCCGAGCAAAACCCCCACTAACGAGATGTCCGCGTTGGACAAATCTTCCGGCAGATCCTTTCAAAAGAGAGTCTCTCCTAGCGGAGGTATAGGCTCTCTTATTAAAGGAAGAAGTAGAGATCGTCGAGAATCAAGATTCTCAGGGTTTTTACAGTCACCTGTTCCCGAAGCCAGCCGGCTTGTTCCAACTGGTAATAGACTTGAGCTGGATTTTCAAGCTTATCGTGGCTCCAAAGTTCTATATGGAGACCATTCAGTTGGTAAGAGCGAACATTCAAGTGAGCGACTATGCGACAAGCATAGATCTAAAGGACGCTTACTTTCATGTCTTGGTACATCCGGCATTCAGAAAGTACCTGCGGTTCGCCATACAAGGGAAGGTTTATCAGTTCAGAGCAATGTGCTTTGGTTTGAACCTGGCTGCCTGGGCATTCACTTGAATAATGAACTCAGTAATGTCATACTTCGTCTGCGGTAACGTCAGCTTACTTGGACGACATTCTGCAGAGATACAGCAACAGAATTATACTTCAGAACGATGTTCAGAGTCTGCTTCTATTACTCCGACGTCTCGGTTTCATCATAAATGAAAAAAAGTCTGATCTAGCTCCATCCAAGTCATTCACTCACTTGGGAATGAGCTTCACGACTCACAACTATCTTGTTCGTCTGCCGTTACCCAGAGCGAATTTAGTCAGTTGTTATGTTTGCTTTTATCTACACCCAGATGCATTAACAGCGAGGGAATTCATGTGACTGATGGGGCTGTGCGGAGCGACTGCGGATCTCATTCCGATGGGCTGTCTGCACACGCGTCCCCTCCAGATATTCTTTACTCAGAACTGGAGTGTGAAGACGCATTTGCTCGAAACCAGTATTGTTTTAACGGACCTAGTAAAACAAAAGGTTCAGATTTGGGCAGATCTTCAGCAGTTAACTTTCATCAATTATGATGGACGAGAGTCAGATGGGCTGAGGCATGATCCTAAGTCCCGCATACTTGAAGTGTCAGGGTCTTTTGGACTCTCGGTTCCTAGAGAAGCACATAAACATCAAAGAGATGATGTCATTATGGCTAGCACTTCAACATTGGATTTGCCTAATAGCGAACGTCCACTTCAAATTCTGTCGGACAATTCAACAGTAGTTGCTTACCTCAGGAACCAAGCCGGCACTCATTCGATTCCATTATGCGAATTAACGCAGAGGATTCTCCTATATGTCATGAATAATGGCGTTCATCTCTCTTTCCGTCATATACCAGGTCGTCTGAATGTACTAGCAGACTTGCTCTCTCGGAAAGGCCGCCTGTAGCCATGGAATGGACTCTCAACAAGCGAATATTCAGACAGATTTGCTATCAGTGGGATCGTCCCATGATAGATCTTTTTGCGACACACCTGAACAATCATTTACCAACGTTTGTGTCGCCATGTCCAGATCATTGAGCGTATGCAGTAGACATTCTGTCAATTTCATGGGACAGAATGATAGGATACGCATATCCTCCAATTCCGTTGATTTAGCAGACTGTGTTAAAAATCAAACAGTCTCATTGCAAAATTCTGCTAGTAGCACCTCTATTGTCACAGAAACCTTGGATCAATCTTCTCAAGTGTTGATTATGGGTCATTCCCCGGAAGCTTCCTCCGCGAGAGGACCTTCTTTATCAGGGGAACTCACGCATACTGCATCACAACCAGGAAGGTCTCAACCTTCACGTATTTCCGTTGTGCGGTCCTTCTTCCACGGGAAACAGTTTACAGGAAGTGCAGTGGATGCAATTTCTAACTGCAGGAGGTGCTCCTCTTTGTTGAACTACGCAGCGAAGTGGAGGGTTTTCTTCCATTGGTGTAAGGATCAGTCGATAGACGTATACGATCCGTCCATACCAAATATTTCTGATTTCCTGGTCTACTTGTTTGACGATCTCAAACTGCAGCCCATCTCTATTAAGGGCTATAGGGCTATGTTATCAGATACTTACACTCATAATGATAACTTGGATATTGGATCAAATACGTCTTTGTCCAAGCCACTTAGAAATTTCTCTATCAATAGAACTAGAACCCTCAGATTAATTCCTAAGTGGAATTTGGCTTGGGTTCTGTTGAAGCTCAAAGAAGCTACTTTTGAGTTGTTGGACGTTATAGAGTTCAAATTCTTGACCTATAAAATGGCGTTTCTCTTAGCCTTTGCATCTGCTAGAAGAGTTAGTGAACTTCATGCTTTATCTGTTGATGAATCTCACTATCGTAGTGTGGGTAATACCATTACCCTCACTACGGAAGTGGGGTTTTTGGCTAAGAATCAGATCCCAGTCAAGCGGCCGGAGCCTATTGTCATTAAGGCCTTACCATCCTCCGATAACTTTAGACCTTTACTGTGTCCAGTCAGAGCTATGCAACATTTATAAACATCGATCAGATTTTGTTAGAAAGGAAAGAAAACGTTTCTTTTTTTCTTTGATTCCTAACAGAAAGGATATTTCTGTTCATGCTGTCGCTAGATGGATTCAGTCAGCTATACTCATTGCCTATGAAAATCTATCTTCGGATCAACGTTCTGTTAATAAGATATCAGCGTACAAGGTTAGAGCACTGTCCACTTCTTGGGCTTATTCTAACAGTATAGCCATTACTGATTTCAGGAAGGCTGCGTACTGGACACAGCCCTCTTCATTTACCAAGTTTTACCTGAGAAATTTAGAGTCCATCTCCGGTGACCTTAGATCCTTGGGTCCTCTTTCTGTTGCTCAGAATGTTGTCCACTAATGGTTTAGGCAACTCGTTCCAGCACTGACGCTGTACCGTTGCCCTCTTCATTCTGAGGAAGTTCACCTCAGAACAAGGGGAAGGGGGGGGGGGGGGGGGGAAGGGTGGCGGATGTTTTTTTCCCTTTTGATCATCTGGCTTTTTAGTGAAAAGCAAGGGAAGACCTCCTCCGATGTCAGTAGTCCTGAGTCGGTGCTGGGATGGTTTTAATGTGTAGCTCGGTGTGAAGCAATAACTATGTCTCTTCTATGTATGGTTTTTAAAGTGTAGCTCACTGTGAAGCATTTGTATATGCCACGTGTCAAACAGGCATTAATATACAATCCTCAGACACTTTTAAATGAGTATAAAGAGTCTCATTCTCTGGACTATCTTTATATATTGGTTTTCCTTCACCAAATTAGCATAATGGGTTATGCTGGCATTAAATGGAGAATTATATATTATGTAATACTCAATTACATTGTTGGTGTTATGCCTTTCTCTTTTTTCGTAAAGAAGAAAGACATATATAATTCCTATATTCTCCTATTCTGTAGGAGCTATCCTTTACAGAAGTAATTGAGAGATTGGATTTTCCTTTAAGTCCTAGGCCCTCCAGCCTTTTTACAATTCAGCTCATCTGGGCCATTGGTTGTTGTATAAAAAGATGATAAATTTTAAGGAATTTGTATATTTTTTATACTTACCAATGGCCCAGACAGGCATGGCCCTCCCATGAGTGGGCACTCATACCTCCCCGCTGTTTATAACATTTAACAGGCAATCTGTAGAAAGAATGATGGTTTGCGCTAATTTTGGTACCTTCCTGGATACTGCACATGTGCAGATGATCTCAAAAGTATGGAGGATCAGATAGGACTTGATTTTTTCGGTTTTGCATGCAAATTTGGGGGATTGGGGGGCAAAATTTGTGTTTGGCCCTGGATTAATTTTGAGTTAGCACCAGATAGTCTGTGCCATTGGTAAGTATAAAAAAATATACAAATTACTTAAAATTTATCATTTTCTACCAAACTATAGGTACTTGCAAAACACTTTCTTGAATAACAAAAAACTTATCACTTTTTTTTCTTGAAAATATAATCTATGTATCTTGTGTGACAGACCTGCATGCATTCAGTCAAACAACATATAATAAAAGCTCAGTTTATCACTACTATATTGGAAAATGGCCAAATTCCTTTTAATTGAACGATCTTGTGAACTGAATATTTTCACTAGTGAATTAACTATTCAATTCACCCCTTCCATACTGTTGTCAGAATATAAAAATTTCAGGCAGCAAATTTTTCCCATAATACAACTATGAATTCAACCAATTCAATCTCATTTGACAGGACCTCATTAAAGTGTTCCACACAAGTAGCCATTATATGTTATTTTCCCAATATTTGCTTCTAAATCATTGCTTGAAAATCTTGTAGGAAGGAGACTGAACTCGTTTTAATGAGGGGCCAGCATCACTGTTCCAGAAACAATATGTGGAAACTTTCATTCATTCAGGAAAGAATAAGCATTGTCTGCAAGTGTGTTAAGAAATGGTATATTCTTTTCAGTATATCTTCAGAGTTTGCTTCAGAATTGTTATACCACCCCCCCCCCCCCCCCCCTGCAAGGAGTTGTGGGGGGTATACTGGAATCACCTTGTCCATCTGTTCATCCATCCATCCATCTGTCAATCTGTCCATCCATCGACATAATTTGGTCCAGAGAGATTTTCTCAGACGTTTATGGACCAATCTGCCCAAAACTTGATATGAATGTTCACCACCGTGGGAACCTGTGCTCCTATGATTATAGTTTGGGTCAGATTATTTTTGCCAGAATTATGCCCCTTTACGTCTTGAAAAAGCAGGCCTAGAATTTTTTCTGGAGATTTTCTCGGATGCTTATGGGTCGATTCCTTTGAAACTTGGCACGGATGTTTACTGCTGTGGGAACCTCTGCTCCTGTGATTATAGTTTCGATTGGAATTTCTTTGCTAGAGTTATGCTCATTTTCATCTTAGAATGTCTGAATTTGTCCGGATATTTTCTCAGATGTTTATTGGTCGATACCTTTGAAACTTGGTATGGATGTTTACTACCATGGGATCCTGTGCACCTGTGATTATAGTTTTGGTCGGTCGTTTTTGTCAGAGCTATGCCCCTTTTTGCCTTAGGATGCCTGAATTGCCTAGAATTTTGTCTGGAGCTTTTCTCAGATGATAAAAGGTCAATTTTATGAAACTTGGTAAGGTTGTTCACTAACATGGAACCTGTGCACCTGCGATTATAGTTTTGATCGGACTTTTTCCCCAGAGTTATACCCCCTTTCATCTCAGAATGCCTGAATTTTGTCCAGAGATTTTCTCAAATGTTTATGGGTCAATTTCTTTGAAACTTGGTATGGATGTTCACAACCATGGGAACCTGTGTACCTGTGATTATAATTTCGATCAGACTTTTTTTTACCACTGTTGTGCCACTTTTCATCTTAGAATGATCTCATGGCGGGGTGGGGGGGGGGGGGGGGATAGACAGGCTCATCTGGGACAGTCACACCTCTAGTTATATTATTAGACCCTTTGTTATTTTAAATATTTTTTTCTTCACATTTTTCAAAAAACTTCAATAAAATCATGTCATGTGATCCCTCATTGGAACGATCTTGATGAGTTTGTTTCCATGAAAGATCAAATGATATGGTTTTGTTGATATTTATTGAAAAATATTTTTTCCACTGCTCAATTTGTAAATTATGCAGACGGATGCAACTGCTTCGTTAAGTATAATTCAAAGCTGTCTTTAGTAGGTGACTTAAAGCTCATTAGTTTGCTATCATTTTCTCTCTTTTTAGATAAAACTGACTTTGCTGACCTTTGTGATAATAGAGATTTTTCTGTGATATTGAACTGGGATCCTCCAAGTAGGAGGTATGTCTATTTAGGCCTAACAAAGTTGAAAATCTGTTTCTCAGGCCCCTCACATGGTCATTTGGGCTGCTGCATGCTCTCATTTTTATAACCAATGCAAACTTAATAAAATTTAAATGATTTATGTCTGATATTTTACCCAAGTTAATAAAATTGATAAATTTGTCCTTAGAGTGCAGCAATGCTTAGCATTGCAAAGCCTTCTTGCACTCAAGGAATGAAATACACCACCACTCATGCTATTCTGTAGATTATGAAGCCTAAAGCATAAAACAAACCAAGAATATGAACTTTTGATGGCAAAGAAATAATTAAAAAAAAAAAAAAAAAACTACCCACCTGGTCACCCACCCGCATGCAATTTTACAAAAAGAAAACTGGTCTGAGAAACATGATCTACTTTGTGTGGCCTTACCGGGTTTTTATTTCACACTTCATGTTATCTCTTTTTCAGAAAAGAAATCGGGTAACATACCATTTCAGCTGCAATAAATCGGTTCACCTGTTAGATATCGGATACTTTGGTTAAACAGTCTCAGTAGAAATAGGGTTATATGGCATTCAATTGAAATGAAGTAGTATGCCAAACGCTAAGACCAGAACTCAAATGGGAAGTGGAAAATTTTGATAATTTACTTTATTATACGCTAAATTATTGAAGAAATTGCGGAAAGATAGAAATCATATCCCCCACTGTATAGAAATTTTCACTTTCACAGTATCAATCAAAATGGCTGCCTTCAAAGCGTCACTTCAAGGTAAATACAAGTCAAATTATCACTGAGATAATAGTTTCGATCGGACTTTTCTTGCCAGAAAAGTCTGATCTAGTATTTTTGAGTATAATGAAAAGTAAATCTAGTATTTTTGAGTTGATACCGTTCATTTCCAGCAATAATTCAACACGTATTCATCTTGAATTGATGCATAAAACCCGCTAGTCCAAACATGGCCTGAAAGTCTGCAATATAAGTTTTTGGTTTGGTACGTCCTTTCACCAAACCAAAAACTTATATATTTTTACACAGTAACCAATGGCCCAGACATAGCTGGTGCTAACTCTAAATTATCCAGGGCCAAACACAAATTTTGCCCCCCAATCCCCAAAATTTGCATCAAAAACCGAAAATTCAATGTCTTATGTGGCCCTCCATACATTTGACAACTGCACATGCACAGTGTCCAAGAAGTGCCGAAATTGCCGCCAAATATCATTCCTTTTTGGCCCTCTGTCAGATAACAACAGACTGACTTTTGTGCTTTTAAATCTCTGTTTTGATGATGCCAGACACAGATCAAAGATAATTATGGTGGATCAGAGGATAGAATAGAACCATGGAAGGAAGGAACAGTGCTTTTTTATGTTCAGGGCTGCAACTTTATAATTTTTGAATGAAATTATTTCTAGTTACCCATTTTCGCCTGAATTATCATTCTTCCTAATGATTAAGCTACTGTTTGTTAAGTGTTCCTTCTCTGAAGATCTCCTGTTAAGCTCCCAGGCTTTTTGGTGTTTTTATAGAAATTTTTTTTATATGAAAATTTCTTGGGGGTTGAACTTTACAGAATGTTTATTCTGTTTATCCCCATGGTTACATTCTCACCCTAGGGGTGTTTAGGCGTTTGTGGTCATGCATCATTCATCCGATGTATTGCATTCTCTTCTGAGGAAGACCTTGCTTTGCATCGGATAGTGTCAAATCTGTTACTGACTTCGGGCCTTAATTTTTGGAAACCTGGAGTCTTGTTTCTGGTTTTTTGTGGCGTTGTTTACATTGACAACACTTCCTTTACATGTAATTTTCCTATGAATAATTCATGTCAGGATTAATGTTAGATACATTTCTTATTCCGATAGTGTATCCTTAATTTTTGGCAGTGAAAAAATTTTTTTGGTCCACACTTGGGCTTTATCAGGATCCATTTGGGCTTGGGCTCAAATCAAAATTTTTCAAAACATTTTTTTTTTTTTTTTTTTTCAAATCATTGTTTCATTGATTGTTTAATGTATCTTTTTCAGTATATTGGGAATTAAGTGCGAGTACTGTTGACTTTCATATTTTTAGCTTAACTTGACATAGTGTGGAAGTCTGTTAGTCTGTGAGTCTGTGACGTCTGTTCACATTTTCCTTTAGCACGGGCTACACCCCGCAGTTCTTGTCTGATCGTCACGAAATTTCATATGCAGGTTTGGGGTCATGTCTAGATGAGAACGTCCCCTTTTGGACGCGATCGGGCAACCGGTATGGCTGCACGAGCCCAAAACCCGAAAACCTTTAGCACAGTCTACAGGTCGTATTTATGAAGGGATTTCATTGTAACTTGGTAGGATGCCTTTGTATAATGCCTAGATGAGAACGTTCCCTTTTGGGCATGATCTATCAACTGTGATGGCTGCCCAAGCCCGAAACCCAAAAACTTTTAGCACAGTCTGCAGGTCATGTTTAATGTGGAGGGATTTCATTGTAACTTTGTAGGATGACTCCTTATGATGTCATTGTAACTTCGTAGGATGCCTTTGTATAATGCCTAGATGAGAATTTCCCCATTTGGGCATGATCTGCCAACCGTGACGACTGCCCGAGCCCAAAACCTGAAAACCTTTAGCACAGTCTACAGGTCATATTTATTGAGGAATTTCATTGTTACTTGGTGGGTTGACTTCATACAATGTCTAGATAAGAAAATCCTCTTTTGGACATGATTGGGCAACTGTGACGGCTACAGGGGCCCAAAGCCCGAAAACCTTTAGCACAGTGTAGAGGTCATATTTATGAAGGGATTTCATTGTAACTTGGTAGGATGACTCCAAATAATGTCTAGATGAGAACGTCCCATTTTGATCGCGATCATGCAGCCTTGATGGGTGCCCGAGCCCAAAAACCTTTAGCATAGGCAAAAGGTCATATTTATGGAAGGATTTCATTGTAACCTGTTAGGTTGACTCCATATAATGCCTAGATTATGACATCCCCTTTTGGTCGTGATTGGTCAGTTGTGATGGCTACAAGTGCCCGAAGCCCAAAAACCTTTATCACAGTCTACAGGTCATATTTATGAAGGGATTTCATTGTAACTTCTTAGGATCACTCCCGTTGATGCCCAGATGAGATTGTCCCCTATGGTTGCGATCATTCAGCCATGATGGCTGCCCGAGCCCGAAGCCTGTAAACCTTTAGCACAGTTTACAGGTCATATTTATGAAGGGATTTCATTGTAACTTGGTAGGTTAACTTCATATAATGTCTAGATGAGAACGTCCCCTTTTGGACATGATTGGGCAGCTGTGACGGCTAAAGGTTCCTGAAGCCTGAAAACCTTTAGCACAGTCTACAGGTCATATTTATGAGGGGATTTCATTGTAACTTGGTAGGTTAACTTCATATAATGTCTAGATGAGAACGTCCCCTTTTGGACATGATTGGGCAACTGTGACGGTTAAAGGTGCCTGAAGCCCAAAAACCTTTAGCATAGGTAAAAGGTCATATTTATGGAAGGATTTCATTGTAACCTATTAGGTTGACTCCATATAATGCCTAGATGATGACATCCCCTTTTGGCCGTGATTGGTCAGCTGTGAGGGCTACAAGTGCCCGAAGCCCAAAAACCTTGAGCACAGTCTACAGGTCATATTTATGAAGGGATTTCATTGTAACTTCGTAGGATCACTCCAGATGATGCCCAGATGAGATTGTCCCCTTTGGTTGCGATCATTCAACCATGATGGCTGCCCGAGCTCGACGCCCGAAAACCTTAAGCACAGTCTACAGGTCATATTTATGAAGGGATTTTATTGTAACTTGGTAGGTTGACTTCATATAATGTCTAGATGAGAACGTCCCCTTTTGGACATGATTGGGCAACTTTGACGGCTAAAGGTGCCCGAAGCCCGAAAACCTTTAGCACTGTCTACAGGTCATATTTATGAAGGGATTTCATTGTAACTTGGGAGGATGACTCCAAATAATGTCTAGATGAGAACGTCGCATTTTGGCAGTGATCATTCAGCCATAGGCAAAAGGTTATATTTATAGAAGGATTTCATTGTAGCCTGTTAGGTTGACTCCATATAATGCCTAGATGATGACATCCCCTTTTGGTCGTGATTGCTCAACTGTGATGGCTACAGGTGCCCGAAGCCCGAAAACCTTGAGCACAGTCTACATGTCATATTTATAAAGGGATTTCATTTTAACTTCGCAGGATCATTCCAGATGAGATTGTCCCCTTTGGTTGCGATCATTTAACCATGATGGCTGCCCGAGACCGAAGCCCGAAAACCTTTAGCACAGTCTACAGGTCATATTTATGAAGGGATTTCATTGTAACTTGGTAGGTTGACTTCATGTAATGTTTAGATGAGAACATCCCCTTTTGGACAGGATTGGGCAACTGTGACGGCTTCAGGGGCCCAAAGCCTGAAAACCTTTAGAACAGTCTACAGGTCATAATTATGAAGGGATTTCATTGTAGCATGGTTGGATGACTCCAAATAGTGTCCAGATGAGAATGTCCCCTTTTGGTCACAATCATTCAGCCTTGATGGCTGCCCGAGCCCAAAAACCTTTAGCATGTCTGTAGGTCGTATTTATGAAAGGATTTCATTGTAACTTGTTAGGTTGACTCCATATAATGCCTAGATGATGACATCCCCTTTTGGTCGTGGTTGGTCAATGTGATGGCTACAGGTGCCTGAAGCCCGAAAATCTTGAGCACAGTCTACAGGTCATATTTATGAAGGCATTTCATTGTAACTTCTTAGGATCACTCCAGATGATGCCCAGATGAGATTGTCCCCTATGGTTGCGATCATTCAGCCATGATGGCTGCCCGAGCCCGAAGCCTGTAAACCTTTAGCACAGTCTACAGGTCATATTTATGAAGGGATTTCATTGTAATTTGGTAGGTTGACTTCATGTCATGTCTAAATGAGAACAGCCCCTTTTGGACACCATTAGGCAACTGAGTTGTCTACAGGGGCCCAAAGCCCGAAAATCTTTAGCACAGTCTACAGGTGATATTTATGAAGGGATTTCATTGTACCTTGGTAGGATGACTCTAAATAATGTCTAGATGAGAACGTCCCCTTTTGGTCGCAATCATTCAGCCTTGATGGTTGCCCGAACCCAAAACCCCAAAACCTTTAGCATAGTCTTTTGCTCATATTTATGGAAGGACTTCATTGTAACCCGTAAGTTTGACTCCATATAATGCCTAGATGATGACGTCCCCTTTTGGTCATGATTGGTCAGCTGTGACGGCTTCAGGGGCCCGAAGCCCAAAAACCTTGAGCACAGTCTACAGGTCATATTTATGAAGGGATTTCATTGTAACTTTGTAGGATCACACCAGATGAGAATGTCCCCTTTTGGTTGCGATCATTCAACCATGATGGCTGCCAGAGCCCAAAGCCCCAAAACCTTTAGCACAGTCTACAGGTCATATTTATTAAGGGATTTCATTGTATGTCTAGATGAGAACGTCCCCTTTGGACGCAATTGGGAAACTGACGGCTACAGGGCCCGAAGCCCGAAAACCTTTAACACAGTCTACAGGCCATATTTATGAAGGGATTTTAATGTTACTTGATAGGATGACTCGTTTTGGAATAATTTCACTGTAACTTGGTAACTTTTGATGATATACGTTAACTGTGAGGGCCACATACATTAACTGTGAGGTCATATTAACCCACCACTCAGCTCTTTAGTACAGTGTACACCTCATATTATTTTTATCATAAACATAGCATACAGGGAACAGAAATGAACATATTCACAATTATCACAATTCTTGTCTTATTTCATAATCCTTTCATAAACATTGAACATTATCCTTTTCATCAAACACAACACACAAGTTAAGCTACAGTGTCATTGACACTTTCATTCTATAATGAAAGCTTATTGTTCAAATTATAATTCGAGGAAGTCTTCCTCAGATTCACACGAATTCTGTGTGTCTTGTAGTCATTGTACTCGCACTAATTCCTGTGCTGCCTGTGTCAACTGGGATGACAAATGTTGGCGAAGTGTGTCACGGTACGTTGTTAGCGGTGAGAGGACTATGCCTGTCCTCTTGCCGCACAGTCACTCTAGTCTTTCAGTTTCCATTTCAGAGGAACAAGAACATGGTGATGGTTTTGTGACTCCATCCATTAGTGTGCATCCGTCGTCGCAAAATGATAGTCAATCAGAGCTAGCGGTTAAAGGGCTCTCAAATATTAGACAGGGCAATAAACCACGCCCCCGTGGTCATAAGACCCTGTTGCTAGCTAGCTCGTGCAGTGAAGTGCTGGGCACTGCGACACCGGCTGTGTCTAGCGGTCGAGGATAAAAAATATGGGTAGAGCAAGCACTATAATCTCTTATTAGGCTCACCCAGCGGCGACGGAAAGGAGGGAGCAAGCAAGTTCATCAGTCAGCTCAGCGAGGTCTAGCAAGACCGCAAGCAAGAGAGCCCCTTCTCTCTACCCACAACATCTGGGGCCAGATGTTGTCAGAAACTTGCTTCAGTCGGAGCTTACATCCACGCAATCGGTCTGGAACGCTCCGTCATTTAGTCAGCTGGGGACGGCTGACAGTGGAGCTTCCTCCAAGTCAGTTCAGCACATAAGACCGCACCTTGGCTATGTGACATCCGATATCCAAGGACCGCTCGTCTATTAAAAAGTCACAACATCCAGTAGCCAAGGAGACAAGGCCTCGTTCGATGGGACGTCCGCAGAAGAGAGCCATTGCGGACACACAGTCCCAGGAGCAGCCGGCAGCCAAGCAACAGAAGACCGCTGCTCCTCAGGCCTCGGTTACAGACCTGCTGTCGCAGATTGCGCAGCTCATTGCAGCATCCCAGCATAGTCAGGAGCAAGTTCCGGCAGTCTCGGAGCATGAGCTGTCCGAAGATGCTGGGTTGGTCCAGTCATCTGCCCACTCAGAGGCAGAGGACCGTGAGGAAATTCTGATTCAATCGGATGCAGAAAGGGATTTGGAGGATACAGACCCATCCCTTTCGGAACAACACATGGTAGTGATGGATTTTATCCATCAGTACTTTCCGGAGATTGTTCCAGTGATTCAGACTGCTGCATCTACACATAAAAAGCTGCTAGCGTCGTTAGAAGCAGACTATATCCGTCAAGGGAGGATGTCCTTTCCTTCCTGGTACAGTCAAAACTAGTGTCGAACACATTTGCTCTCCCAAACGACGCTATATTCAGTCTTTCCAGTGGGAAGCGAAAAGGCAGCTTTCTTTCCTCATCTTCCGTTCGGATACCGTCTGTTGGACCACGTCCATTTAAAACGGTAGGGGAAGGTGTCTAGAGAGTACCACTGCGTTTAAATGAGCAGGCTGAGGGCCTAGATTTGGCCTTACCTCCTTCATTTACTATTCGCTCGGAAACAATTGAGACGGCAGTTTCTACAAATAGAGCGAATTTAGACTCAATGTCGTACGCAGATCACCTGACGATAGCTATGGCACACCGTCTCAATGGAAAGGAGTTTGAGGACGTTCGTTCTTCCTTGAGGGTTCTTTCCAGGGCTATACTGTTTACCTCTTATAACTCCGCCCTTACAGTGGCTAATTTGGAGTTAGTTAGACGTGATGGAGCCCTTGCGTCGTCATCTTTAATTGATGACAAGGTGAAAAACTCTCTAAGAGTCGCTCATGTATCAGGACATGATATTGTCGACGATAAGCTTTCTTTGGTCTATGACCTAACTGCAAAGAAAGCGTCAAATACTCTGCTTTTAAAGTCGGCGTCGAATAAACCCACACAGGCAGAGAAGAGTAAAGCAGGAGGCTCTGGACAAAAATCGTTCAGAGAAAACTCTCTTCCTGCAAGCCTTGCAGGACCTACAGGTGAAGGTCAGGACCTCTGTTGTGTTCCATTTGGCGGGAGGTTATCAAGATTCGTGACAAACTGGATAACCGTTACGGAAGATCGGTGGGTGAGAAATGTAGTCTTGGAAGGACTAAGATTGTTGTTCCGAGCCAAACCACCGCTAACCTGATGTCCACCGTGGACTCATCTTCTGTCAAACCCATCAAAAAGAGAGTCTCTTCTTTCGGAGGTAAGCTCTCTTCTACAAAAGAACACAATAGAGGTCGTAGAAAACCAAGAATCTTTAAGTTTCTACAGTCACCTGTTCCTCGTACTGAAGCCAGTCGGCTCGTTCCGACCAGCAATAGACTTGAGCTAAATAAACAAACTTATCGTAGCTCCAAAGTTCTTTTTGGAAACCATTCGGTCGGTAAAAGCGACCATACGAGTGAACGACTATGCAGCAAGCATAGATCTAAAAGATGCATACTTTCATGTCATGGTACATCCAGCATTCAGAAAGTACCTACGGTTCGCCGTTCAGGGGATGGTATATCAGTTCCAAGCAATGTGCTTCTGTCTGAATCTAGCTCCCTGGGCGTTCACTCGAATAATGAACTCGGTAATGTCTTATTTCCGAGCTCATTCGTCTGCGGTAACGTCAGCTTACTTGGGACGACATTCTTCAGAGATACGGCAACAAAGATATTCTTCAGAACGATGTTCAAAGTCTGCTTCTACTGCTCCGACGTCTCGGCTTCATAGTAAACGAGAAGAAGTTGGATCTAGCTCTGTCCAAGTCATTCATCCACTTGGGTATTAGCTTCGAGACTCCCAACAATCTGGTTCGTCTGCCGTTACCCAGAGCGAAATTAGTCAGTTGTTATGCTCGCTTTTGTCTACACTCAGACGCAGTAACAGCGAGTGAGTTCTTACGACTGATGGGTCTGTGCGGTGTGGCCGCGGAACTTATTCCGATGGGCCACTTGCGCACACATCCTCTCCAGATATTCTTTACTCAGAACTGGAGTGTGAAGATGCATTCGCTCGAAATGAACATTGTTTTAACGGACCAAGTAAAACAAAAAGTTCAGATTTGGGCAGATATTCAGTGGTTAACTCAAGGAGTTCCTCTGCATTTCCGGATCCGGCTTTCACGATTATGACGGATGCGAGTCAGATCGGTTGGGGTGCGACCCTCACTCTGACAGACTCAAAATGCCAGGGTCTTTGGGACCCGGAGTTCCTAGTCAAGCACATAATCATCAAAGAAATGATGCTAATATGGCTAGCGCTACAACAATGGATTCACATTATAGAGAATGCTCATGTTCAGATATTGTTGGACAACTCGACAGTGGTAGCATACATAAGGAATCAGGGTGGCACGCATTCGATTCCGTTATGTCAGTTAACGGAAAAAATCCTTCTGTTTGTCTTGAATCATCAAGTTCAACTATCTATCCGTCATATTCCGGGTCGTCTGAACGTGTTGGCAGACTCGCTCTCTCGGAAGGGCCGCATGTTGCCGTAAGAATGAACTCTCAACAAGCGAGTGTTCAGACAGATTTGCTACCAGTGGGATCAACCAATGATAGACTTATTTGTGACACATCTCAACAATCTTTCGTGTCGCCATGTCCAAACCCCCGAGCGTATGTAGCAGATGCTCTCTCGATTTCATGGGACAGAATGATAGGATAAGCATATCTTCCAACTCCGTTAATTCAAAAGATCTTGCTAAAGATCAAGCAATCCCCTTGCAAGATTCTGTTGGTAGCATCTCTGTCGGCACAGAAACCTTGGATCAATCTTCTCAGGTGTCTGTTATGGGACATTCCCCGGAAGCTTCCTCCATGGGAGGACCTTCTTTATCAGAGGAAGTCACGCACACTGCATCACAACCCGCAAGGTCGCAACCTGCACGTATTTCCGTGGTGCGGTCCTTCTTGCACGGGAAATGCTTTACAGGACGAGCAGTGGACGCAATTTCTAACTGTAGGAGGACCTCCTCTTCGCTGAATTATGCAGCAAAGTGGAGGGTTTTCTTCCGTTGGTGTAAGGATCAGTCAATAGACATTTATGATCCTTCCATACCAGACATTGCAAATTTTCTGGTCTACTTGTTTGACTTTATCAAACTGCAGCCTGTTTTTATTAAAGGCTATAGGTCTGTGCTATCAGACACTTATGCTCATCACGATAGCTTGGATATCAGGTCTAATGTTTCTCTATCCAAATTGGTTAGAAATTTCTCGATTAATAGACCTAGAACTCGCAGGTTAATTCCAAAATGGAATTTAGCCTGGGTTCTATTGAAGCTCAAAGACGCTCCATTTGAGCCATTAGACGTTGTAGAGTTCAAATTTTTGACCTATAAAACTGCATTTCTCTTAGCCTTTGCGGCCGCTAGAAGAGTTAGTGAACTCCATGCGATATCTGTGGATGAATCTCACTATCGCAGTGTTGGAAATACCATCACTTTAACTACACAAGTTGTTTTTTTTGGCTAAGAATCAAGTTCCTAATGTAAGACCAGAGCCTGTTATCTTTAGGGCTCTGCCTTCTGTGGACAATCGTAGACCATTGCTGTGTCCAGTCAGGGCTATGCGTATTTATAAACGCTGATCTGATTTTATTAGGAAAGGAAGGAAATGCTTCTTTCTATCATTAGTTCCTAACAGAAAGGATATTACTGTTCAATCTATAGCGAGATGGAGCCAATTAGCAATACGTATTGCTTATGATGATCTTTCTTCAGATCAGCGTTCTGTCAATAAGATTTCAGTGCATGAAGTCAGGGCGCTGTCATCTTCTTGGGCTTACTCTAACTGTATAGCCATATCTGATCTCATGAAAGCTGCATACTGGACACAGCCTTCTACATTTACTAGGTTTCACCTTAGAGATATAGAGGCCATCTCTGGTGACCTTAGAAGTTTAGGTCCTCTTTCTGTTGCTCAGAATGTCGTCCATTAAAATGTTTACAGCTATAGTTATTTAGGTCCGTTCCAGCATTGACGCTGTCCAGCTGCCCTCTTCGTTCTGTGGTTGTGTGACCCAGAACAAGGGGAAGGGTTTGTGGGGGGGGGGGGGGGGGGGTGGGGGGGTGGGAGGTTTTCCCCTATCAACACCTGGCTTTATAGTGAAAAGCAAGGGAAGACCTCCTCCGATGTCAGTAGCTCCGAGTTGGTACTGGGATGGTTTTAATGTGTAGCTCAGTGGAAGCAATTATGATGACAATTATGTAATATTTTTAAAGTGTAGCTCGGTCTGAAGCATTTGTATATGTCATGTGTCAAACGAGCATTTATATACAATCCTCAGACACTTTTAATTTAATATAAAGAGTCTCATTCTCTGGACTTTCTTTATGTTTTGGCTTCCCTTCACCGAATTAGCATAATGGGTTATGCTGCATATTAATAGAGTATTATATATGGAGTTATACTCAATTACTTTGTTGGTGTTATGTCCTTCTTATTTTATTTTATTAAATATGAAGGACATATGTAATTCCGTGTTCTCCTATTCTCCTGTAGGAGATAATCTTTTAGTAGTAGTTGAGTTATTGGATTTTCCTTCATGTCCTAGGCCCTCCAACCTATTTACCATTCAGCTATGTCTGGGCCATTGGTTACTGTGTAAAAATATGATAAATTCATTGTAA
This sequence comes from Pictodentalium vernedei, assembly GCA_031216915.1. NCBI lineage: Eukaryota > Metazoa > Mollusca > Scaphopoda > Dentaliida > Dentaliidae > Pictodentalium > Pictodentalium vernedei. Next base: position 255,283,160 of record CM062294.1, read on the forward strand.
TTTGTATATTTTTATACTTACCAATGGCCCAAATGGGGACGGCCACTCCCATGAGTGGGCACTCATACCTCACCGCTGACTATAACATTTAGCAGACAATCTAGAAGGAATGATATTTGGCGGCAATTTCCGCTCTTCCTGGACACTGCACATGCGCAGTTGTCAAATGTACGGAGGTCCACATAGGACATTGAATTTTCGGTTTTTGATGCAAATTTGGGGGATTTGGGGGCAAAATTTGTGTTTGGCCCTGGATAATTTAGAGTTAGCACCAGCTATGTCTGGGCCATTGGTAAGTATAAAAATATACAAATTACTATGAATTTATCATTTATATACAACAACCAATGGCCCAGACTAGCTGGTGCTAACTCAAAAATTAATCCAGGGCCAAACACAAATTTTGCCCCCCAATCCCCAAAATTTGCATACCAAACCGAAAAAATCAAGTCCTCCATACTTTTTAGATCTGCGCATGCGCAGTATCCAGGAAGGAACCGAAATTGGCGCAAACCATCATTTTTTGTTTTTCCCTAAAGTCAGCAACAATGAACTGACATCTGTGCTTGTAAATCTCATTTTTAAGGATGCCAGACGCAATCAGTTGTAAAATTGGTGGATTGAAGGACTTAAATGGATGATGGAAGTGAACTACAGTGGTTTGGAACGTTCAGGGCTATAACTTTATAATTTTCATCAAAATTATTTCATGTTTCCCAATTTCGGGACATGGGCCTGACGTCATCATTCTTGCTAATGATTTATTCACTGTTTGTTTAGTGTTCCTTCCCTATCCTTCCTTGTAGCCCTCCTGTTAAACTCCCAAGCTTTTGGCTTGTTTTTATTGAAATTTTTTTAAAAATTTCTTGGGAGTTTAACGTGTATTACAGAATGTTTATTCTGTATCTCCCCATGGTTACGTCCTCACCCTAGGGGTGTTGGGTCGTTTGGGTCATGCATCTTCAATCTGATGTATCGTTTTTTCTTCACTGGAAGATTTTCCTTTACATCAGGTAGATTTTAAATCGGTTACTGACTTTGGGCCTTTTTTGTTGTGCCTGTTGTCTTGTTTCCGTTTTTTTCCCTGACGTTGTTTACATTGGCAATGTCCTTAAATTTATATTGTACTTGGTAGTTATTACTGTAGGATTGATATAAGATACATGTTTTGGTATTCCGGTAGTATAGCAATAATTTTTTGAATTTTGTCCACACTTCGGCTTTATTGGGATACCCTTGGGCTCGTTGTTCCCTTTGGAACTTGGCTTTTGTCAAAAAATATTTGGAAAATTTTTCATGATTTAATTTTTCGATTTTGATTTTGATTATTGTTTATGATGTATCTTCATTATATATATTTATGTTGGAATTTGTGGGAGTTGATCAACTTGTTTTGATTAATTATGAAGACTTATTGCACAAAATGCAAGGTGAGGAAGTCTTCCTTGGATTTACATGCATGTTGCCTTGCTTGTAGTCGATGTACTCCCACAAATTCTTGTCCTACATGTGTTGATTGGGATGGCAAATGTTGAACGCGGGTGTCACGGTATATTGTTAGCGGTGAGAGGCCCATGCTGGTCCTCTCGCCACAGGATCATTCAAGTTTCTCAGTTTCTTTTTCAGAGGAACAAACACATGGTGATGGTTATGTGACGCCTTCCAAAAGTGTGCTACTGTCGTCGCACTCTGATGAGCAAACAGAGCTAGCTGCTAAAGTGCTCCTGAATATTAGGCAAGGGATAAAGCCACTGGGCGGTGGTTTTAATCCTTTGCCAGCAGCTAGCTTGACCAGTGAAGCAGTTACTCCATCTATGGGAGCCGTGACGCCGGATGTGTCCATTGCAGTCGAGGAAAGTGTAGTGGGTAGAGCGAGCACTTTAAAATCTAAACATGCTCACCCAGCGATGATGGAACAAGGGAAGAAGCCAGCAAGTTCTTTGTCGGGAAGCTCGGCGAGGTCTGAAAGGACCGCGGGAGGGAGAGGTCCCTCTCTATCCCAACAACATCTGGGGCCAGAGGTTGTGATAAAAAACTTGCTACAATCAAGGCTTCTGCTTCGAGTATTACGCACACACGCCCCCATCCTAGCTATTCGACTTCGGATATCCAGCCTGCTGCGCGAAGAAGGGACCACTCTTCGCCCGTGAAGTCGAGCCATCCGGTAGCTAGGGAAGTGAGGCCTTCATCATCGGGACGTTCGGAGAAGAGATCCATCTCTGCAGCGCCGTTCCAGGAGCAGCAAGTGGCCAAGAAATGGAAAACCGCTGCTCCTCAGGACTCGATGACAGATTTGCTGTCGGAGATTGTGCAGCTGATCGCAGCATCCCAGCAAGTGCAGGAGCAGCCTCCCTCAGACTCAGAACCTGAGCTGTCGGACGGTGCTGGGTCGGTCCAGTCGTTTGTTCAATCGGATGCAATGGACCAAGATTCGCAATTGATTCAGTCGGATGGTGAAAGGGATAAGGAAGAGGATTACCCTTCCCTTTCGGAACAACACATGGTTGCGATGGATTTCATCCATCAATACTACCCTGCATTTGTTTCAACGAATCAAAGTGCTGCGACAATAAGAGAGAAACTGCTGGGCCTGGCGTCTTTAGATACAAACTTTATTCGGAGGAAGGAAGAAGTCCTTTCTTTCCCGGTTCAGTCTAGACAGGTGTCGCAGGCCTTCGGCCATGTAGACGATGTTTTATTTAACCTCTCTAGTGCGAGGAAAAAAGGCGGTTTCTTATCTGTATCATCCATAAATATACCATTTCTTGGACCACATTCATTTAAAATGGTTGGAGAAGATTACAGAGAGCTCCTCTACATTTGGATGAGCAGGCCAGGGATTTAGATATATCCCTACCTGCATCATTTAGTATTCGCTCGGATGTTTTGGAGATGGCAATTTCATTCAATAGAGCAAATTTGGACGCAATGTCCTACGCAGATCACCTTTCCAGGACTGTGGCATAACGTCTCAATGGGAAGGAATTTGAGGACGTTTGTACCTCTCTTAGAGTTCTTTCCAGGGCAATCATGTATACCACATATAACTTCGCCCTGACAGTGGCAAATCTGGAGTTAATTATATGTGATGCTGCCCTTGTGTTGTCATCACTTATTGATGACAGAGTGAAAAGCTCTCTCTGGATCTCTCTGGATCGCTCCGGTCTCCAGGCATACTATTTTTGACGACAAGCTTTCGTTAAGCTACTAAGACAGCATCTAGTGCACTGCTTTTGAAGTCGGCGTCACAGCAACCCGCTTCAGCAGGCAGGAGTAAAGGAGGACGTTCCAAGGCTCAATCTTCAAAAGGGAACTCCTGGCGTGGGTATAAGAAACCTATGTAAAGCTACTCCGGGGGTCATCAATATAGCGACTCGGGAAAGGGGCGTAGGTCTGATCGGGACTATCGGTCAGACGCCCCTAAGCTGACGGGGCAAGGTTCTTCGTGGGGAGGACGTAGTTTCTCCTCCCGTAAGCCTTGCAGGTCCTACAGGTGATGGTCTAGACCTCTGTTGCTTGCCAGTTGGCGGAAGGTTATCAAACTTCGCGAGAAACTGGATAGCAGTTACGGAAGATCAGTGGGTGAGTGTAGTTTCAGATGGCCTTCGGCTTACATTCCGAGTGAAACCCCCAGTAACAAGATATTCGCATCAAGATTCTCCCGGATTTTACAGTCACCTGTTCCTCGTACCGAAGCCAGATGGCTCGTTCCGACCAGTAATAGACTTGAGCTGGATAAACAAGCTTATCGTGGTGCCAAAGTTCTATATGGAGACCATTCGGTTGGTAAGAGCAAGCATTCGAGAGGACGACTACACAGCAAGCATAGATCTCAAGGATGCGTACTTTCATGTCATTGTACATCCGGCATTCAGAAAGTACCTACGGTTCGCCATATCGGGGAAAGTGTATCAGTTCAGAGCAATGTGCTTTGGTCTGAACCTGGCACCCTGGGCATTCACTCGAATAATGAACTCGGTAATGTCATTCTTCCGAGCTCATTCGTCTGCGGTAACGTCGGCTTACTTGGACGATATTCTACAGAGATACAGCAACAGAATTACTCAGAGCGATGTTCAGAGTCTGCTTCTATTACTCCGATGTCTCGGTTTCATCGTAAATGAGAAAAAGTCGGATCTAGCTACGTCCAATTGTTCACTCACTTGGGAATGAGCTTCAAGACTCACAACAATCTGGTTTGTCTGCCGTTACCCAGAGCGAAATTAGTTAGTTGTTATGCTCGTTTTTGTCTACACTCAGATGCATTAACAGTGAGGGAATTCATGCTACTGATGGGGTTGTGCGGAGCGGCTGCGGATCTTAGTCCGATGGCCGCCTGCGCACTCGTCCCCTCCAGATATTCTTTACTCAGAACTGGAGTGTGAAGACGCATTCGCTGGAAGCCAGCATTGTGTTAACAGATGTAATAAAACAGAAGGTTCTTATTTGGACAGATCTTCAGTGGTTAACTCACGGAGTTCTGCTCCAGCTGCCGGATCTGGCATTCCCGATTATGGCGGTCGTAAATCAAATGGGCTGGGGTGCGCCCCTAAGTCCGACAGACTTGAAGTGTCAGGGTCTTTGGGACTCTCGTTTCCAGGAGAAGGACATAAACATCAAAGAGATGATGCCAATATGGTTAGCGCTTCAATATTGGATTCACCATTTAGCGAACGCCCATGTTCAAATACTGTCGGAAAATTTGACAATAGTTGCTTACATCAGGAACCAGGGTGGCACTCATTCGATTCCGTTATGCAAATTAATGGAGAAGATTCTCCTATATGTCATGAACCATGGCGTTCAACTTTCTCTCCGTCATATACCGGGTCGTCTGAACGTACTAGCAGACTTGCTCTCTCGGAAAGTTCTCCTGTTACCATCAGAATGGACTCTCAAGAAGCGAATATTCAGACAGATTTGCTACTAGTGGGATCAACCCATTATAGATCTTTTTGCGACTCACCTGAACAATCAGTTACAAAAGTTTGTGTCACCATGCCCAGATCATTGAGCGTAGGTAGTAGATGCTCTATCGTTCTCATGGGACGGAATGATAGGACATGCATATCCTCCAACTCCGTTGATTCAACAGATCCTGTTGAAGATCAAACAGTCCCGTTGCAAAATTCTACTAGTAGCACCTCTGTGGTCACAGAAACCTTGAATCAATCTTGAATCAGTCTTCTCAGGTGTCTGTTATGGGACGTTCCCCGGAAACTTCCTCCATGGGAGGACCTTCTTTATCAGGGGAAATCATGTACACTGCATCACAGTCTAAACCTTCACGTATTTCCGTTGTGCGGTCCTTCTTGCACGGGAAACATTTTACAGGACAGGCAGTGGATGCAATTTCTAACTGCAGGAGGTCCTCCTCTTCATTGAACTACGCAGCAAAGTGGAAGGTTTTCTTCCGTTGGAGTCAGGATCGGTCTATAGACATTTTCGATCCGTCCATTCCTAATATTGCTGAATTCCTGGTCTACTTGTTTGACGATCTCAAACTGCAGCCCGTCACTATTAAGGGCTATAGGTCTATGTTATCAGATACTTACGCTCATCATGATAACTTGGATATTGGATCAAATACATCTTTGTCCAAGCCACTTAGAATTTCTCTATCAATAGACCTACAACCCTCAGATTAATTCCTAAATGGAATTTGGCTTGGGTTCTGTTGAAGCTCAAAGAAGCTCCTTTTGAGCCATTGGATGTCGTAGAGTTCAAATTCTTGACCTATAAAACGGCATTTCTCTTAGCATTTGCTACTGCTAGAAGAGTCAGTGAACTTCATGCTTTATCTGTGGATGAATCTCACTATCGTAGTGTGGGTAATACCATTACTCTCACTATGGAAGTGGGATTTTTGGCTAAGAATCAAATTCCAGACAAGCGGCCGGAGCCTATTGTCAGTAAGGCTCTTCCATCCTCTGATAACCGTAGACCTTTGCTGTGTCCAGTCAGGGCTATGCACATTTATAAACATCGATCAAATTTTATTAGAAAAGGAAGAAAACATTTCTTTCTTTCATTGATTCCTAACAGAAAGGATATTTCTGTTCATTCTGTTGCTAAATGGATTCAGTTGGCAATACGCATTGCCTATGAAAATCTATCTTCGGGTCAACATTCTGTTAATAAGATATGGGTGCAAAAGGTTAGAGCACTGTCCACTTCTTGGGCTTATTCCAACAGTATAGCCATTACTGATCTCATGAAGGCTGCTTACTGGACACAGCTCTCTTCATTTACCAAGTTTTACCTGAGAAATTTAGAGTCCATCTCCGGTGACCTTAGATCTTTGGGTCCTCTTTCTGTTGCTCAGAATGTCATCAATTATTGGTTACATCTTTAGGTATTTAGGCTGCCCGTTCCAGCAGTGACGCTGTTCCTCTGCCCTCTGCATTCTGAGGATATTGTCCTCAGAACAAAGGGCAGGGGGGGGGTGGTTTTTTCCCTTATGATCATCTGGCTTTATAGTGAAAAGCAAGGGAAGACCTCCTCCAGTGTCAGTAGTCCTGAGTCGGTGCTTGGATGGTTTTAATGTGTAGCTCGGTGTGAAGCAATAACTATGTCTCATTTATATACTGTTTTTAAAGTGTAGCTCACTGTGAAGCATTTGTATATGTTACATGTCAAACAGGCGTTAATATACAATCCTCTGACACTTTTAAATGAGTATAAATAGTCTCATTCTCTGGACTATCTTTATATATTGGCTTTGCTTCACCGAATTAGCATAACGGGTTATGCTGGCATTAAATGGAGAACTATATATTATGTAATACTCAATTACATTGTTGGTGTTATGCCTTTCTCTTTTCTTGTAAAAGAGAAAGACATATATAATTCCTATCTTCTCCTATTCTCCTGTAGGAGCTATTCTTTACTGAAGTAATTGAGAGATTGGATTTTCTAGGCCCTCCAGCCTTTTTACTATTAAGCTAGTCTGAACCATTGGTTGTTGTATAAAAATATGATAAATTTTAATTAATTTGTGTATTTTTATACACCCATCATTTTTTGATGGACGTATTATGTTATGGCATTGTCTGTCTGTCTGTCTGTCTGTCTGTCTGTCTGTCTGTCTGTCCATAAACAATTTTTGTGTTGCCTACTCCTCCAAAGGTTTACATGCTATATTGTTCAAACTTTACAAACATGTTGATCAGTAATTGCTGTTGTGCATCTGACAAGAGCAGATAACTCTGTTTTGTATTTCCAGAGTTATGCACCCTTTTAGTACTTGAAATATCACAGTATTGTGTCGCCTACTCCTTCAACATTTTACATGCTATATTGTTCAAACTTTGCACACATGGTGATTACCAATTGCCGTTGTGCATGTGACAAGAGCAGGTAACTCCATTTTGTATTTCCAGAGTTATGTCCCTTTTAACACTTAAATTTTTTCAGTATTGTGTCGCCTACTCCTTCAACATTTTACATGCTATGTTGTTCACACTTTGCACACATGTTGATCACCAATTGCCGTTGTGCAAGTGACAAGACCAGGTAACTCTGTTTTGTATTTCCAGAGTTATGTCCCCCCTTTTAGTACTTAAAACATTACAGTATATTGTAGCCTACTTCTGCAACATTTTACATGCTATATTGTTCAAACTTTGCACACATGTTGATCACCAATCGTCGTTGTGCATGTGTCAAGAGCAGGTAACTCCATTTTGTATTTCCAGAGTTATGCCCCCTTTTAGTACTTGAAACATCACAGTATTGTGTTGCCTCCACCTTCAACATTTTACATGCTATTTTTATTCAAACTTTGCACACATGGTGATCACCATTTCCTGTTGTGCATGTGGCAAGAGCAGGTAACTCCATTTCCAGAGTTATGCCCCTTTTAGTACTTAAAACATTACTGTATTGTGTCGCCTTCTCCTTCAACATTTTACATGCTGTTTTGTTCAAACTTTGCACACATGGCGATCACCATTTGCCGTTGTGCATGTGACAAGAGCAGGTAACTCTATTTTGTATTTCCAGAGTTATGCCCCTTTTAGTACTGAAACATTACAGTATTGTGTCGCCTTCTCCTTCAATATTTTACATGCTATATTGTTCAAACTTTGGACACATGTTGATCACCAATTTCCATTGTGCATGTGTCAAAAGCAGGTAACTCCATTTTGTATTTCCAGTGTTATGCCCCTTTTAGTACTTAAAACATTACAGTATTGTGTCGCCTACTCCTTCAACATTTTACATGCTGTATTGTTCAAACTTTGCACACATGGCGATCACCATTTGCCGTTGTGCATGTGACAAGGGCAGGTAACTCTATTTTGTGTATTTCCCAAGTTATGCCCCCTTTTAGTACTTGAAACATTACAGTATTGTGTTTCCTACTCCTTCAACATTTTACATGTTATATTGTTCAAACTTTGCACACATGGTGATCACCATTTGCCGTTGTGCATGTGACAAGAGCAGGTAACTCTATTTTGTTTTTCCAGAGTTATGCCCCTTTTAGTACTAAAACATTACAGTATTGTGTCGCCTTCTCCTTCAACATTTTACGTGCTATATTGTTCAAACTTTGCACACATGTTAATCACCAATTGCCGTTGTGCATGTGACAAAAGCAGATAACTCTGTTTTGTATTTCCAGAGTTATGCCCCCTTTTAGTACTGGAAACATTACACTATTGTGTCGCCTACTCCTTCAACATTTTACTTGCTTTATTGTTTCAACTTTGCACCCATGTTGATCATCAGTTGTCATTGTGCATGTGACAGGAGCAGATAACTCTATTTTATTTTTAAACGACTAGAATCCTCACCGTTTATAGCTGTTATGATCCTCAAAATGTCCCCTTTTGGTCACGATCGGTCAACCATGATGGCTGCCTGAGCTGAAAACCATAGACTGCAGGTTGTATTTATGAAGGGATTTTATTGTGTTTTTGTAGGATGACTCAGTATAATGTCTAGATGAGGACATCCCCTTTTGTTTGCGATCTATCAACCGTGATGGCTGTATTTATGAAGGGATTTCATTGTTACTTGATAGGATGACTCATTTTGGAATAATTTCACTGTAACTTGGTAACTTTGGTGACATACATTAACTGTGAGGGCCACATTAACCTTCCCCTCAGTTCTTTAGTATAGTCAACACCTCAAATTATTTTTATTGAAAACATCGCATACAGGGAACAGAAATTAACATATTCACAATTATCACAATTCTTGTTGTATTTCATAATTCTTTCATAAACATTGAACATTATCCTTTTCATCAAACACAACACACGGGCAAGTTAAGCTACAGTGTCATTGACACTTTTATTGGTTTAACTGGTTGTCCCTTTAGGGTCAGAACAGTTTAATGCATTGGGTCATTGAAGAGTTATTGTCCTTTGAATTACAAATTTGACCTGTAACTCAAAACCATTATCATCATGTTTGCCTGATTTTTTTGTGTGCTGGTATACACCCAAGAAGTCCACTGCTTATTAGAATATCTGTTTTCCCATTTTAGTCATTCATTGTTTTTTGCCCATTGAATTTGAATTTTATGCTATTTTCATTTGACTTTTTTTCAACAACTCGAACTATTGTGATCCAATTTTCAGTGTTCAGGTTTGTAAATATAAGGGCAAGAACTGGAGAGTTTTTATGTGTACCCATACCTAATATTTTGTGTACACTATCATCATAATGGTCAACCATCCATCATTTGTCCATCTATCCGGCATCAATTTTTGGTGGGGATTTTTATGTTGCCCAATAACTCACACAATTATTGTCAGACTTCCCTTATATTTTGTGCACTAGTATACACTATAAGTTATCTCCACCAACATGTGGTTCCATACATTGTTGACGGAGATAATTTTTCTGTCCCATTTGAAACACAATAGAAACATAGTGAAAATAAATTTGGGGACGCGTTTCTCACACTCTGCTAATTGTTTTGTTTTTACAAACGCAGACGACAACAGATAGTGTTACATCCCTTGGGTCATTAAGGAAACGAGTAAATAGTATTTTGTTAGTCGAGTTGTGACGAAGTCAAACTCGACTTATAGTTTGGTGAATGGCAGGCGGGCGGGCGGGCGGGCGGGCGGGCGGGAGGGCGGGTGGGTGGGCGGGCGGGTGGGCGGGCGGGCGGGCGGGCGTAAACAATTGGTTTCCGGATGATAACTTGATAGTGGTTCAACTCACATTCATTAAACTTCATACATAGGTTGGTCTTGGTGGGAGGAAGAACCCTATTGATTTTGGACATGCTACGTCGAAGGTCAAGGTCACAGTGACCTTGAACATAGTAAATCTTAAACAATTGGTTTCCGGATGATAACTTGATAATGGTTCAACTCACATTCATGAAACTTCATAGGTAGATTGGCCTTGGTGAGGGGAAGAACCCTATTGATTTTGGACTCGCTACGTCAAAGGTCAAGGTCACAGTGACCTTTAACATAGTATATCGCAACAATTGGTTTCCGGATGATAACTTGATAGTGGTTCAACCTAGAGTCATGAAACTTCATAGGTGTGTTGGCCTTGGTGCGAGGAAGAACCCTATTGATCTTGGACTCACCAGGTCAAAGGTCAAGGTCACAGTGACCTTGAACATAGTATATCGCAACAATTGGTTTCCGGATGATAACTTGATAGTGGTTCAACCTAGAGTCATGAAACTTTATAGGTGTGTTGGCCTTGGTGCGAGGAAGAACCCTATTGATCTTGGACTCACCAGGTCAAAGGTCAAGGTCGCAGTGACCTTGAACATAGTATATCGCAACAATTGGTTTCCGGATGATAACTTGATAGTGGTTCAACCTAGAGTCATGAAACTTCATAGGTATGTTGGCCTTGGTGCGAGGAAGAACCCTATTGATCTTGGACTCACCAGGTCAAAGGTCAAGGTCACAGTGACCTTGAACATAGTATATCGCAACAATTGGTTTCCGGATGATAACTTGATAGTGGTTCAACCTAGAGCCATGAAACTTTACAGGCGTGTTGGCCTTGGTGCGAGGAAGAACCCTATTGATGTTGGACTCACCAGGTCAAAGGTGAAGGTCACAGTGACCTTGAACATAGCATATCGCAACAATTGGTTTCCGGATGATAACTTGATAGTGGTTCAACCTAGAGTCATGAAACTTCATAGGTGTGTTGGCCTTGGTGCGAGGAAGAACCCTATTGACCTTGGACTCGCCAGGTCAAAGGTCAAGGTCACAACTCGACATTGGATCTGTGATCCTGAGCGGCATTTTTAACATATCGTCCCCTGAGTTCCAATGTGTTCTTTGTGCCTGTTGGCACATAGAGCACATTGGTACTCAGGGGACAAATTATTTGCTCTTATTTTATTTTTCTCAAGTTGTTTCATTTTAATTATTTGACTATTTAATTTATAACGACAAAATATGACCAAATTGTCGGAAATCTGATGATATTTGTGACTATTTTTAGGTTTTTTGGTTTGATTTTTATGTCGAGGTGAGCAAATGTGGAAAGCTTTCATTTAAACCATATACCCCCTGATGTTTTGCGTCCGCTTATACCCTGGATGTTGCACGCTCTCATATCCCTTGGATGTTGGGTGCACCCTTTGCCATGGCTATTTGTCCAAGGCATTCTGACCAATCAAAAGACAGAATTTATCGGGATATTGGGACACCCTACATTAACAGCACCGATTAGATTATCAGTCTTTCCCTTTGAGTCATTGAATAATTATTGCACATTTAATTTATTTTTAGTTATATCTTTCAACAACTCAAATAATTATTATCATACTCTCATGATTTTTCATATCCTGGTACAGTGGAACCCTGTTAATTGAATAGCCACTTTGCCAATGAAAATTATTCAATTAACAGGAGTATTCAATTAACAGGGATAGTGTCACTTTCCTGTTTTCTAGAGATAAACTTAGCATTTATTCTATTATATCTTATTTGACAGAGCTCCATGAGCTCTGTCAAACAAGATATAATAGATTAAATGCCTGTATTGCATGTACTGAGGCCAAATAGGTCTATAACCAAAGGAATACTGGGGAGAGTCAGGGTAATATTTTTATACAACAACCAATGGCCCAGACTAGCTGGTGCTAACTCAAAAATTAATCCATGGCCAAACACAGATTTTGCCCCCCAATCCCCCAAATTTGCATGCAAAACCAAAAAATTGATGTCCTATCTGGTCCTCCATACTTTTCAAATCTGCGCATGCGCAGTATCCAGGAAGACACCGAAATTTGCGCCAACCATCATTCTTTGTTTGGCCCTGAAGTCGGCAACAATGAACTGACATCTGTGCTTTTAAATCTCATTTTTAGCTCAACTTTGGTGTAGCCAAATTTGAGGTATTATCATTGCCCGTCGGCCGTCTGT